>JAANYP010000673.1:160008-622508 GCA_020465985.1 Centrapalus pauciflorus | reverse complement strand
GATTTATAATTGACATTCCTCTTTAAGGTAAATTTGTATACAGCAAAGACAAAAAGGAAAAAAAAAGCATCTGCCACATATGGACAAAGCCTGAGTTGTCAGACGTGCAGAAAAGCATCCTTGTCTTTTTGTAAAGACATTCCACTATCTCTACAACCAATGAAGAAGTTTCACTGAGATTCACTCAGTGAGTATAAAAAGAAGCATCTAAGGAATTAGAGATAACCAAGAGAGACATCCACAAGCTTAGAACGTGCAAAAAGGAATTGTGTTTTTCACGCATTCAAGTTTTGTATTCAACTGAGAATAGAATAGTGAGAGTGTGTCTTAGTTGTTCTACATCAAAGTTGTTTGTATGTGTCTTGTAAAACAGTGAATGCATCTTAGTGACTGAATCCATTGTAACTAATCTGAGTGAGTCTTAGATTAGTTGTTAATCTGTTGTTTCTTTCATCTCTGTTTGGATCATTCCGCAATCCAAACCTGTTGTAGTTAACACTTGTTAATACATACATACAAACTTTGAGAAAAAGTGTGTTAAAAAGAATTAGTTGTATTCCCCCCCCCCCCCCCAGCCTATAGAAACATACTTGGGAAACCTGTTGGGACCTACACTCCTCCAAAGTTTGGTAACCAGATTCTGTTCATGAAGTATCGGTTCCCATTAGCCCTTATCTCAAACTGTTTGTCCATGCCTCTCAGGGCCTCATTCATCACATTTTCCTCCTTAACAGCTTCTATTTGCGCATCATGAATTAAGGAAGGAATGTTTGGCTGAATGGTCATGACTAGGGCTCGTACCCTTAATGGCATGGCTTGTTCCTTTCGGCTTAGAGCATCAACGACCACCTTAGCCTTCCTTGGGTGATAACGAATCTCACAGTTGTAGTCACTTAATAACTCCATCCATCGGTGTTGCCTCATATTCAATGCCTTCTGATTCAAGATGTGTTGGAGGATCTTATGATCCGTATATACAGTACACTTCGTACCGTACATGTAATGCCTCTAAATCTTAAGAGCAAAGACTACTGCTCCCAGCTCCAAATCATGTGTTGTGTAATTTACCTCGTGAACCTTAAGTTTCCGTGAAGCATAAGCTATGACCTTATCTTTCTGCATCAACACACATCCTAACCCACTGTGTGAAGCGTCGTAGTAGACTACAAATTCTTGCTTCCTTCGGGTAAAGACAATATAGGCACACTGCACAGTTTGTGCTTCAACAACTGAAATGTTGTCTTCTGTTCATCACCCCAATTATACTTAACTTCCTTTTGGGTCAATTCTATTAGAGATCTGATGATCTTTGAGAAGTTTTCGATGAATCGTCTATAGTAACCGGCAACTCCTAGGAACTGGTGTATCTCCGTGTGGGTTCTAGGAGTTGCCCAATTCTTGATGGCTTCGATCTTTGTGGGGTCGACTTGGATTCCTTTACTATTGATCACATGACCGACGGATTTCACTTCTATTAGCCAAAAGTCGCACATTAAAAGCTTGGCATACAGTTGTTTTTTCTCCAACAACTCCAAAATTAGCCTCTAATGTTGCTCGTGCTCCTCCTTGTTTCGTGAGTAAATTAAGATATCGTCTATGAAGACAATCACAAATTTGTCCAAGTATGGTTTGCACACCCGATTCATAAGGTCCATGAATACTGCTGATGCATTGGTTAATTCAAACGGCATTACTTAGAATTAATAATGACCGTACCGGGTTTTAAAGGTTGTCTTTGGTATATCTTCCTCGCGAACTCTAACCTGATGATAACCAGACCTCACGTCGATTTTGGAATAGAAGCTTGACCCTTGGAGTTGGTCAAACAAGTCATCGATCCTCGGGAGTGGGTACCGGTTCTTTATGGTTAGCTTATTGAGTTCCCGGTGGTCAATGCACATTCTGAAGGTTCCATTACGAACAAAACTGGATCTCCCCAGGGTGAGGAACTATGTTCGATAAACCCTTTATCTAAGAGCTCCTGCAGTTGGTTGGAAAATTCCTGCATTTCTGATGGGGCTAATCGATATGGTGCTCGAGCCACTGGTGTAACACCTGGCACTAGTTCGATTTGGAATCTGACTTGCCTCGTTGGTGGGAGTCCAGGTAAGTCTTCTGGAAAAACTTTAGGGTAATCACAGACAATAGGAATATCTTTGAGCCGCTTCTCCTTAAGCTTCTTCTCCGTCATATGAACTAAGATTGCCATAAACCCTTTCGTAGACACTTCAGGGTCCTAATGCTGGAAATGACGCTTACTTTGGTGTTTCTTCGTTCGCCTTGGACAGTTAGGACCTTCTTATTGGCTAAGGGTATGCACACCGTCTTCTTGTCGCACACTATTTCTGCACGGTCCTTCGATAGCCAATCCATGCCTTTGACCACGTCAAAATTCCTTAGTTTGATGGCCCTCGCTACCAACTGGTGGGTGGCATGGACATGCTGATTTGCCCAGTAGATGTTAGTATTCTGCATCGCTTCTTGCTTGATTCTTGCCGAGATCTCCTCAACCTCCTGGTGAAGCTGTCGAAATCTGAGGTCGTGTCTGACGGCCCTCGATACCAACAGAAATACCATTTGTTGTGTAGGTTCATGGGTAAGTGTCGGCACGTGAGGAGTAGATGGTCTTCCGACCTCAAACTGGTTTGGGATTCCCTCCTCGTTTCTCCAGTCCTTGAGGGAATACGACATCCACCCCCCACTGCCTTGCGTTTATCCGTCGTCGCTGCGGCGGGCTTGGCTGAGGGGCAGGTACCGGGATAGACTTTCGTTGTGTTGGTCACACCCTCTTTCTGGGGGTGTACATTCTCATTGGTCATTCGGGTGACTTTTGAACGGTGTGTAGGATGGGACACGTCATGGTGATGGTGGAGCAATTTGTGCTGCAGGGCCAGAGTTGCCTTCCTTGTGTTCTGACGAGTCCTCTTCCTCGTCATTGATTGGGTCTGGGTAGGTCTCCGATCCAAAGTACATCTCAGTGTCACCTTGGCTTCCTTGTTCCATGGGTGAGTATTCATCCTTGGAGTTAGAGAGGATAACAACCGTATTGTTTGTCATGTTTCTGTTATCATGGTCCGTACATATGTTTACAGTTGTTGAAGCAAGAAAGTTTAGTTTTTGTAACAGTTACAGTCGAGGGTACTAATGCAACCTAGTTCATTATAACCATGTCTCTGATACCAATCTATCACACTCCGATACCCCACTTGGCAACGAGGCGTGAGGTAATTTGAGCGTAATAATTCTTTGTCGTTTCATCGGATCACACCGATGAAATTGTTTCTGTTCGTAGCGAAAATCCTTATGAACTTATTAGGTGATAGATTTTAACCTGATTTGGTGCCGGTTGTTATAGATGGACTTGGCCATACCGGTCTTGAACACAAGTGTCTGGAGACGTCGCTCAAGAAAGTTCTCCACAGTAAGGGCCAAAACGTAATCAACCTTGTTTCGACTTCCATCCAACAGACCATACCAATTCATTCTCCTCATAAGGGCTTCTCCCTCAATAATCCTACCTGGGTCTTTCTCCTCAATGGTTAAAAGAATTCTTGCTGCATTTTGAATGCGGCACATAGCATACTGCACCCTCCAAAGCTCCCTTTTGTATCGAAGAGCATACTCTCCAATAAGCTTTAGTTCAGCATCTAGTCGCTCCTTTTCATAAGGACGACGAGGCTTCTTAAAAGTCTTACCATCTAAAACACATTTTGACATCTAGTTGAAGTCAGATTTGAACTTTTTTGATAATCACTAATGCATTAAAAACATGAAAATGGGTCTAATTATAAAATGCACATGAACCAACAGCTATTCAATCATCAAAGCTTAATATGAACAAATAATAAACTACATATCGAAACAGGTTAAGAAATTGAAGAAGCAAGTCATTTGTGAGAACAGACAACACAACTAATACGATGTACTAAATTAACAAGATAATAAAATATTTCAAAGTAAAAGGAAAGAAAAAGCCATTAATCGATGGTGAATTGGAAAAGTTGGAGAAAGATGAAGAAAATGTGTTGTTACAGTAGATCATTCCACTTACACATGGGGTCTTCCTAATTCCCCTGCAACAACATGATAAGCATCCTTTTGTAGAATCTCCAATAAAAGAACATCACAGACCTGTCATATATGAGGCAAGTGTGGAAGTAAAGGATCACCAAGGACTAAATGCACAATTATGAAGTAGACAACTACTTCAAAGTATAATATGATTATATGCCAATTTCATGTATCTCTGTAAGTGTACAAGTATACCATGGAAAGAACAACACTAACCCGTCAAGTACAATCTTCCAGTTTCATGTATCTCTAGCAACTACGACCCTGCTAGAGCTAGTCATGATGGAGAAATTAAGTTTTAGGAAGAAAAAGGAAGTTATTTGTTGTAAAAAAAACACTCTATCTTTCACATTTACCATTACCTTCGACTTATCAGACTCGTATGAACCATGCTAAAAGTATTACAGAAATTTATTTCAAATTTCTATTTATCCTAATTTAAATCAAATACCTAACAAATGTTATCATTCAAAATTTTAAATGATACAAATGTAATAGTGAAATCGTGCATGCTTCACATGATCACACACATCAAAAATCCTAGAAAAATAAAGCAAACAAATAACCATTTTTATTATAAGTAAAACCAATTTAATGTTTACCTGTGCCTGAATCTGAAGGCAATGGGAAGAGCATTTAATCAAGCAAGGACACAGCAGGGAGGAGAAAACATTGAGTAAGAGAATAGCAGAGGCGGAGTAAGTGTGGAGAAACACCAGACTAGAGGTAGAATTGAGTCAGAGGGGATCGAGAGTAGACCGAAAACAACATATTGTGAAATCCTACTTGTAGGGCTCACTCAAATCACAGGCGAAGTAGGTACGGAGAAACGTGGGAGCATAGCTAGATGAGGAGGCGGAGTTGAGCGAAAGTCGAGGCAAAGCGGGGGCAGGGGCGGGGACGTCGGTTCGGGGGCAGGGGTGAAGCGGGGTAGTAGCGAACGCAGGGGCAGAGAAGAAGAAATGAGGTTAAATATAGAAGCACCCAACTCTAAATGTTATTTAGGGCTTGATCAAATAATAAAATGATTTCATATTTTATTACAAATCATACAATTTAAAAAAGGATGATGTATTTGATTATTAAAATATTGATTAAATAATTGAATAATCAATAATAACATTGTTATTAAATAATTATAATATTAATTAAGTAATTATAATGTTAAAAAATGATGTATTTAATAATATTAAATTTGGAAAATATTTTATTCTTGAATTATATAATAATATAGATTTCTGAGTAGGGATAAGCTTGGATTCGAAAATGGAACGAACCTTAAAAAAGCTGAAACTAGAAAACCTAGTGCCTAGAAACAGACTGGATGATATGGGTTCGGCCCCGGGTTTTATTGACCTTTACAAGAAAAAAATACAAAACCCAATTCTGTTGGATCGGAGCAAATCAAACCTAGTGGAACAGTTCCACCAAAATAAGACAATTCTGGAACTAAGAACCGGCAAAGAAGTATATAAATTGATCTAATTCGACACCAATTTCGATTGACATCTTGATCAAACGGTTTTTTGTTCATCCTAATTATGACTGATTGTTTTAATAAATGATATACAATTTTATAAGCCTGGTCAAAGTTATATAATGTAAGAATGGAATAAAGTTAATTTCTAAAACTACAATATTAATTAAATAACTAATGTAAATTCTTTATTAGTTATTTATAAAATAAGGTTAATAATATCTAATACCTAGCGGTCGCTTATTTTTCTTTTTGAATAAAAATTTCAGTGACCATAATCTTTTGTCATTCAATGTAAAAACAAATCAAACTCAAATCCTATGTGAAAAATGTTACTCTATTTTAGAATTCGGTGACCATAATTTCTCGTCTCTAAATTTAAAAGCTTCAGTGACCATCATATTTGGTCACTTAAAGTAACCTAATCTATGGTAAATTCAGTGACCACATTATTTTCGTCTCTAACTTCAAAATAAATGACCATCTTATTTTCGTTTCTAAATTTCAAAATCAGTGACCAATTATTTGGTCACTACAAATAACCCTATAATAAAATGAGATGTAGGTTTAGTGACCAATTTTATTTGGTCTCTAAATTTATAATAGTGACCATACTTAAATGACAATGATCTTGTGGTCACTAACATCGCAGTTGGTGACTTAAACTAATGTAGTCACTAAAAGTTTGGTCAATAAAAGCCATTTTTCTTGTAGTGGTAGTTCATATATTGAAACATTGTCACGTTTTCAGTTTATAAGCAACTCAATTTTTAAAAGTTTTAGTTTTGCCCTTAAGAATTAATTTCACATATGATCTCTGGTCAATTAATTTAGTTTTTATTTATATTTAATTAGGTGTATATTTATAATTGTTTTGCTAATAAACAATATTTTACTTATTGGTATAAAAAATTAATTACAATTTATATATGTTATTTAACTATATATTAATGATTTTCATTATTATTATCTACATTTATTCGTTTTGACAAAAATGTTTATTTTTTATTAATTTTTGTTTTATATTTATCAATATAATTAATTAATTTACACATCTTATCTTCATATATTAATTTTTAAATTAGAGTAAATTAAAGAAATGGTTCCTGTGGTTTGCATAAAACTTTAGAAACGGTTCCTGCGGTTTCAATTTTGCATAAATGGTCCTTATTTTCACAGTTTACTTGCAAAATTGGTCCCTCTGCCGTTAACTTTAACATTCAAATGGTTAAATCTTTTATAATGACCAATTTACCTTTTTCTTTGATAACATTTTGGTCCCTCAAGTTTGTAGTTCATTTTAGTTTTGGTCCCTCAAATAAATTTTTTTATTTAACTCTTTTATTATTATTATTATTATTATTATCATCATCATGATCATGATCATCATAATCATAATAATAACTATTATTATTATATTAATTTAACTTTTAACATATTAATTTATTTGTTTATTAAGTTTCCTATATTTTAATATATTTTTTAATTTAATTTAAAACCTTATTTTTTATTTTTTATAAACAATAGTATCAAATTAGAATCCATATTTAGCTTTTTCGATTGAAAAAATACAAACATTTTATATTGTAGTCTTTCAAACCAAAAAAATTTGAACCTTAAGCTTTTATTTGTTTTTACAAACGAAAAAAAGTTACTAACCATTCTTGTTTTAAGTTTGTAACATCCCGTTTTTAGAGTTATTGCGAGTAATAATTTTAGTGGATGTTCAATTTAATATTATTGTGTTCGTCCAATGAGATCCCGATTAGTGGATTTATACATGTCGGGAATGAGTTATACGTGTCGCCGAGTTGTTAATTTAGTGGATTAACTGTGTTTATGAGTTTGTGGATTTACACGGGTTAAGTGGATATTAATAGGGTAAATGTGATATTGGGTTCGGGTTATTGGGTCGGAACCCGCCTAAAATAGAAAAATACATATTGGCTTCTTTGAACGTGATTTTCTTTTCCTAGCTTCCTTCCCAAAATAGAAAGGTGCAAAGTGTGTGTGTGTGCGTAAGTGAGATTGAACCAGAAGAAGCTTCCAAGATCGAAGTTGGTTGCTGGAATTAGATCATCATCTTCATCTTCATGGTGTTCTTGAGGTAAAAAGAGTAAGAAACTTTCCTTCTCTTAGCTAAATTCAAGTGGTATGTTGCTGAATTCGCGGGAATGGTTTTTAAGCTTGTAGAGTAGTGATATGTGTTGATTTTGTGGGTTTCCTTTGGCTGAAATCGAGTTGGAGGTTGGTTTTTAATCTCCTGGGCAGCCATGGAAGCGAGCTGGGAAGAAGCATGCGCCGATGGAGCGCGGTCGCGACCCTTTAGGGCGCGGTCGCGACGCGAGGCACAGGAGTGGTCGCTATGCGAGGCACGGGCGCGATCGCGATGGAGAGGGAGCGTGGGCAGCGATTGGGGTCTTTGGGCTGCGTTCTGTTTTGGGTTCTTGGGTACGTTTAGGGTTGTTTCTGGGATCTAATTCAGTTATGTGATTAGTGTACGAGTTGTTATGTGTATCTGCTGAGCTGAGTTGTGTTAACAGTTTGGGATCCATGTGATTTTAGGGACAAGCCAACAGCGAGCAGAGCTGAGTCAGAGGTTGCGAGATTAGCGGATTGACCATGTGAGTACCCGAGTTCCTTTCTAAACCGCGGGATCTTTTGCGAGTTATAGATGTGTAGCGAATATTGTGTATGTGTATTGTGTATTGAGTATGAGACAGGGACGCGGGCATCAGGTATGATTCTATCCTTACATATGTGATATATGTGAATGAGATGAGATCCAGTCCGGGGGTCCGTGATGAGTTCTATACGGACGGTGATTCACGATGAATGATCGCGCGGGTTGACTGAACCTAACAGTCCTTGGGGCGTGTATACACGACAGGGACTGTAGCCGGTTCGCGCCCATGCTACAGGGTTTTCGCTAACCACCGTCGTACACGGTCGTTAGCCGGGTAGGTGTCCCCTCAGTGATACTGTGTGCAGGGCTTCGAATCTCATGCTGTGTGTTCATACCTGCGTTATAATGTTGATTGCCAATGACAGACATAGAGATTTGTAATGTGTGTATTTGCTACGTGTATGTGTGTTATGTGTTTAATGTGCAAAGTCTAACCCTCGCGTACACACGAGCTTCCGAGCTTACGTATTCGAGTATACCATGTTTAGGGAATCAGAGAAGAGATCGATAGCTGTGTTCGTGGGATCGAGACTGGGGGGTTTCTGTGCCTGTTTTGTGGTGTGATAGTCAGGGTGATAGTTTGTACTGAATTGCGATTACTGTATGAACCTTTCGTGTTGAAGTTTTTAATTACCAGTGATCGTATTATCCTGTGACATGTGTTGTATAGATGATATGCGATATTGCCACTTATGATTATGTGTTGACGTGGCATTTCTGGGATCGGGAGGGATGTTGCATGATGTTATCAGAGCTTGTGGTTTAAAGTGTGAGTATCATTAGTGGATGTTGAACTTAAACCTTGTTCCGATTCGTGCGAGATCATTTGAGATTGATTTTAGAGGAATTAACTGACCTAGCTAAGTGTATAACGTTGGTTGATCTATCTGTGATTCTTAATTGTTTTGGTTTATGCAGATCGATATGGCTGACCAGGGGGAAGGGACAAATGCCGGTAAGTCAGCGGGTGATGAGTTTATCCGCAAGTCAGAGCTTCTGGAGGTTTTGACAGAGTTTTACAGAAAGCAGCGGGAGCATGGTTAGGGAATGGGGCCAGTTGTGCATCCTACGGGGACTGAGTCAGGGAATGGTGCATCATCATCTACGCGTAGGGGTGGGTCCTTTAAAGACTTTATGAAAGGAGCTTCACCTGAATTCAGGGGCGGGGGTGAGCCAGGGATGGCTATGGCATGGGAGCACGAGATAGAGGCTGTGTTTCGGGTTGCGCACGTGGATCTGAGGGACATGGTCGGGTATGCAACCTATCAGCTGAGGGGAGGGGCCTCCCAGTGGTGGAAGTCTATTGAGTCGGCGATGACTTCTTCTGCGACTTATGCGATGACGTGGGATCAGTTTAGGGTCGTGTTCGAGTTGCAGTACATTCCCAGGGACGAGAGGCGAGAGATGGAGCGGCGATTCCTTCATCTACAGCAGGGTGAGATGACAGTGCAGCATTATGTGGATCGATTCAATGAGTACTCCCAGTTTTCTACTCAGCATATCGACACAGAGCAGCGGAAGGCTGACATGTTTATCGATGGGTTGTGAGCAGACATCAAGGAGTTTATGGGACTGCACGAGACTCCTACATTCGCCAGAGCACTAGAGATGGCCCGCATAAGGGAGCGGGAGATAGCCAAGCAGAAAGAGGAGTCATCTTCTCAGTGCCAACGTGTGAGGACTCCCGAGCGGTCCTCGAGAGACCGGAGGCATTCTAGAGTGATTCCAGGGAGCGACGTTCGGGCCAGAGTTCGAGATACAGACGAGATAGAGACAGAGACAGAGACAGGGAGCAGAGGTCGAGTGGACCGGGACGGAGCCAGCGATCAGATAGTCAAAGTCAGAGGCAGAGTTCGCGGTATACAGGGCAGAGCCAGAGCAGTGTAGGGCAGAGGTCTCGAGAGGGAGACGATAGGGGAGACAGTTCAGCTGGAGATCGGGAGTGCCCGAGATGTCACCACCGCCATAGTGGGCCATGTGTGCCCAGATGTTATCGTTGCGGCCAGCGGGGGCATGCTGCCGCCACGTGTACTGATCCTGAGCCATTGTGCTTTCGTTGTGGGAGGCCGAGGCACAGAGTGAGAGATTGTCCAGAGCCTAGACCAGCGGTGCAGGGCGCGAGTTCTAGTGGGGCCAGAGCAAAACCGTCGTCATCCAGTCGTCATGATACTAGGGCGCGGGGTTGGGTCTTTCAGACGACTGCAGAGGAAGCGCGGGATGCCACCGATATGGTTTCAGGTATGTACTTCTGAACTTGCTTTGAGTGTGTGTCAGTTGTGGGGCGAGCCGTTGGTGTATGTCTGTGATAAGTGTATGTGTTCTATTGCATGCAATTGCTTTGTTTGTGTCGGTAACTATGGGACTCAGTGATAGAGGGGCGGGATTGTTGTGTATGGGTTATATGGGATTGTGGTGTTTGGGTTTATATGTGGTTTTGACATGGTAAAGCGAGATATATCATGGTAAACTGGTTTATTGGCGTTTCAGAGTTGGGAATTGTGTCATGTTAGTGGATCAATCCTGTCGAGTCATGTGAGACATTCGGGTAATCCTTGTGAATGCGTTTGTGATGTGCTAGTGGATTGATTCTATTGATAGTGGATTTAAATTTTTGTGTGTGCTTATCCACACTGTGATATTGCGTTTAGTGATTCGACGGAGATGTCTTTGTGTGTTTAAAGTGGATTGAATATCTGTTGTGTTAGTGGATAAACTATATAGAGCTATGCGAGGATATGATGAGAGAGAATGAAGATCGATGGATTGAGATTATATGTGGACCCAATGGCTTATGAGGCAACGTCACTAGAAGACTTTGCGAGTAGAGGATTTAACAAAATAGTAGTGGATTCTAATGTGTGATTCCAGAATGACGTGTATTAGAGATGATTGTGACATTCAGAGTTCAAATGCGAATTCAACAGGGTTCTTGATAGTTATATCGAGATTTGCGAGTTGATACTTTCGGGAATTTGACTTAGAGGAGTGTAATTGCGAATGAGCTTGAGATAGATTTCGGGGGTGGAATCTTTTTAAGAGGGGAGGATTTGTAACATCCCGTTTTCAGAGTTATTGCGTGTAATTATTTTAGTGGATGTTCAATTAATTATTATTGTGTTGGTCCAATGAGATCCCGATTAGTGGATTTATACGTGTCGGGAATGAGTTATACGTGTCGCGGAGTTGTTAATTTAGTGGATTAACTGTGTTTATGAGTTCGTGGATTTAAACGAGTTAAGTGGATATTAATACGGTCTATGTGATATTGGGTTCGGGTTATTGGGTCGGAACCTGCCTAAAATGGAAAAATACATATTGGCTTCTCTGAACGTGTTTTTCTTTTCTTAACTTCCTTCCAAAATAGAAAGGTGAAAAATGTGTGTGTGCGTAAGTGAGATCAAACCAGAAGAAGCTTCCAAGATCGAAGTTGGTTGCTGGAATTCGATCATCATCTTCATCTTCTAGGTGTTCTTGAGGTAAAAAGAGTAAGAAGCTTTCCTTTTCTTAGCTAAATTCAAGTGGTATGTTGTTGAATTCGCGGGTATGGTTTTTAAGCTTGTAGAGTAGTGATATGTGTTGATATTGTGGGTTTCCTTTGGTTCAAATCGAGTTGGAGGTTGGTTTTCAATCTCGTGGGCAGCCATGGAAGCAAGCTGGGAAGAAGCAGGCGCCGATAAAGCGTGGTCGCGACGCGAGGCACAAGCGCGGTCGTGCTGCGAGGCACGGGCGCGATCGCGATGGAGAGGGAGTGCGGGCGCGATCGCGATGAAGGGAGGAGGGCACGAGCAGCGATTGGTGTCTTTGGGCTGCGTTCTGTTTTGGGTTCTTGGGTTCGTTTGGGGTTGTTTCAGGGGTCTAATTCAGTTATGTGATAAGTGTATGAGTTGTTATGTGTATCTGCTGAGCTGAGTTGTGTTAACAGTTTGGGATCCGTGTGATTTCAGGGACAAGCCAACAGCGAGCAGAGCCAAGTCAGAGGTTGGGAGATTAGCGGATTGACCAGGTGAGTACACGAGTTCCTTTCAAAACCCCGGGATCTTTTGCGAGTCATAGATGTGTAGCGAATATTGTGTATGTGTATTGTGTACTGAGTATGAGACAGGGACGCTGGCATCAGGTATGATTCTATCCTTACATATGTGATATATGTTCATGAGATGAGATCCAGTCCGGGGGTCCGTGATGAGTTCCATACGGACAGTGATTTGCGATGAGTGATCGCGCGGGTTGACTGTCTCTAACAGTCCTTGGGGCGTGTATACACAGCAGGGCCTGTAGCCGGTTCGCGCCCGTGCTACATGGTTTTCGCTAACCACCGCCGTACACGGTCGTTAGCCGGGAAGGTGTCCCCTTAGTGATACTGTGTGCAGGGCTTCAGATCTCATGCTGTGTGTTCATACTTGCATTATAATGTTGATAACAGTGATAGAGATAGAGATTGCGGTGTGTGTATTTGCTATGTGTATGTGTGTTATGTGTTTAATGTGCAGAGTCTAACCCTCGCGTACTCACGCTCTTCCGAGCTTACGTATTCGAGTCTACCATGTTCAGGGAATCAGAGAAGAGATCGATAGTTGTGTTCGTGGGATCGAGACTGGGTGGAATTCTGTGCCTGTTTTGGGGTGTGATAGTCAGGGTGATAGTTTGTACTGAATTGCGATTACTATATGAACCTTTCGTGTTAAAGTTTTTAATTACCAGTGATCGTATTATCTTGTGACATGTGTATAGATGATATGCGATATTTCCACTAATGATTATGTGTTGACGTTGCATTTCTGGGATCGGGATGGGTGTTACAAAGTTTTTTCATTTTCTAAACGTAAAAAGCTACGAAAACCAATCTGTTTTTTATTTTTTTCTGCACCAAAATATTCAACTCATTCCGATTTTTTTTTTTGGAAAACGAAAATAAATACAAACAATTCTGTTATTAGTTTTTGCAAACGAAAAAACTATGAATAAATTTTTTATTTCAGTTTTTCCAAACAAAAAAATCATTTTATTTTTTCTAGTTTTTCGAACCAAACCATTACCTTTAATTTTTTTTCTCCGAACGGAAAACTACGATCCATTACATTTTAAAGTTTCTTCAAAAACAGAGTATGTGTATGTGATTGGTGATGGTGGACAACAACAAACATTTATATATATATATATATATATATATATATATATATATATATATATATATATATATATGTATGTATGTATGTATATGGAGGTTCCATTGAGAACTTTTATGCATCGAGGCACAAAAGAACCTCCGCTGTCCCTTGGATGAAAAGAATGTGTGGGTTAGATCAAATGGCAAAAGGGTAATTAAATAGAAAGTTTTATGCATCAAGTGCACATAATGAAATTCGCGGAGGGGTAAAACAGGAATTATGCAATCCTTATTTAATTATTACACTTCCAAAATTAACAAAAATAATACAAATTCAAAATACATCAAAATACATGCATATCGTTCATCTCTTCATGCATATCGTTCATCTCTTCCAAAAATAAATCATGCATATCGTTCATCTCTTCCAAAATCAAAATACATCAAAATACAAACATGAATCGTTCATCTCTTCATGCATATCGTTCATCGTTCATCATCAAAATACATGCATATCGTTCATCTCTTCCAAAATCAAATACATGCATATCGTTCATTTCTTTAAAAAAAATCATCAAAATACATCATTTTATCTTTGAAGGTGTTCATCATTCATGAAATGCATCCTATTATCGCGTTTTTCATTGAAGGTGTTCATCATTCAAAAATTTATCATGCATTCAAAATGTGCGGTGATTATTGGCCGGAGAGAGAGAGAGAGAGATGGTCGGTGTAGCGTTGGTGCGATGGTGGTGCAGCGGCCGAAAGAGCGGTGGTGCGATGGTGGTGCGGTGGCCGAGAAAGCAAGACGGTGGCCGGATTTTGAGAATGAGAGGGGGGTGGGGCGGTCACATGGGGAAGGAGAGGGAGAGAGGTTGATCATGGTGTGTGTGTGTGTGTGTGTGTGTGTGTGTGAGAGAGAGAGAGAGAGAGAGAGAGAGAGAAAGAGAGAGAGAGAGAGAGGTGAGGTGAGGAGAGAAAGAGGGAGAAATTTTGGTAAGTTGTTTAATGTATTGATTTGTAACCTAAACTAATTAAACCTAATTTTCTATAATTAATTAAATTTCTTATAAATTTATTCCACAAATGCCCTTAATGCACCCTTGGTAGAAAGTCCGATGCACAAAAGTTCTCAATCGAACCTCAATCTATATATATATATATATATATATATATATATATATATATATATATATATATATATATATATATATATATATATATATATATATATATATATGTATATGTATATATATATATATATATACACACACACACACACACATATATATATGTATATATATATGTGTGTGTGTGTGTGTGTGCTTGTGATCAATTACAACGTATAGATGTGTGATCATTTAAAAATCCTCTAGCAGTACCTATTTATCCAAAATGAGTATGTATTAGCATCAAATTGAAACATATGACTATATGTGCATAAATAAACATCAAATTACGTTCATGGGCATAACACTTAGTTTATTTCTTAAATAAAGATATTATGTTATATACATACCATTGAGTATGTGTATGTAAATTGAGGAATGAATATACATTCGAAAGCATATCTTAAATGTACATATTATTCATTGCTATGAGAAACAAAGCAATACATAAAAGGATGTTTTATTAACGAGTTATGCATTGAATGTCCATGAAATGCATAAAAGTACGTAACGTCATCAATTTATGATAAGTTAAGCTACAAGCTTAATAATGATTCAACGAAGTCTAAAATGACACGAAAAGTCAATAAATGAATAAGTCTATACTGAAAGTCCAAGAATTCAATAGAAATATACAATTAAGTTGTGTAAAGACAATAAGCTTATGTAAATTGAATTGTCATGCAAATAACAGGTTCAGCTAAATCTGAACTATGTTATAAAGTCAAAGTCCGTAAAGCCAAGCCAAAAAAGTCAAGTTAAAGTTATTAAAGCCAAGCCAAGCCAATAAAGCCAAGCCAAAGTCAGAGAAGCAAGTCAAAGTCAGAGCCGAAGTCATTAAAGTCAAAGCTAAAGTCTGTATAGTCAAAAACTAAATCCTAAGATAACTCAGGTGGTGGATATAAATCCGCTTGCGAAAGCCATAGTCAACAGCCATGCAATAAAACCAGTAACAGTGAGTTATAGATATAACTGTATACATGCTTGTCTTTTTGTGAGACATATTGTTGATCTAGCTTTACTTGAAAGTCTATATGTTCAGTTATAATATGACCTGTGCATACCTTGGTACGGTGATGCCCTGTGGATCATGATAGCTTTTGATATATCATCCTGCACAAATGTCTTTACAGTCTGAATTAGTCCTGGATATATATTGTTGTTGCTATCTTGATTCATTACTTTGAATGCTTTCAGTCATTTGCCTTGATATCAATGCTTTCATATGCTTCTGCACAATTCAAGTCTGAGTAAGTCTATGCCAGTCTATGATTAAGTCTACTCCGATGTTTGCCCACGTTGTCTTACTGGTAGCTAGCCCAGTATGTGGCTGATCCCCCCAATTAAAAGCGTGTGTGTGGGTTTAAATATCATCCGATCTTAAGTCCTATGTCTCACAATGTTTGGCTGATAGTGGCAGTCATGTCAAAATCGCGCTTAAACTCAAAGTCAGAGCTTAAAGTCAAAAGTCAAAGTCAAGTCTCCGCTTAAAATTGTCATGGCATGTTAACTGTTAAATATATAATCTCAATAAGCCAACCGCTTACAGTTGTTGTTGAATCTTTTACAGGTTTAATCAAAGGAAAAGGTCCAGCTGAGCCAAATCCTTAAGTACTGCGCGCCTGAATTTGAAGTCATTAGACCACTACATATCTGCAAGTTGGTATCAAATAAAGACAATTATGATGGTGGTTGGGTAGTTGTTAGATTATGTATTGTGGCTACGTAATAGATTAATGACCTTATGCCTTAATAGATTTGTTTTAAACTTGTTGTAATCTATTCATAACTTCTGTAATTTGACTTAATTTCGCATTTTATTAATTCTATCTTAGTTGTGATTGATGTTGTATTGCTCCTTGGGACCTAGTCGTTCAGGACTGCCCCGTAATGGGTGGTCTTGACATCTTCAAGATAAGCTTTATCTTCTGATGAACAATCTCCCCTTTTCATTAGACTTGGACTGCTTCCAGATTCATCTTTTAAGCTTTAACTTGGAAAACTTGAAGCTTTGAAACTTTGGAGCTCTTGAAGCTTTTCTCTGATATCTCTATCCTCCTAGATTCTTCAACCGAACATGGAATCCTTCAGATTTACTTTGCTCCCCCTTCAATATATTATATCATCTCCTTAAACTTTTATGCTTCTAGTAATCTCCCCCTCATGATGATTAAGAGAATCTTGATTATCATGTGGACCTTCTAGGTATTCTTGGCAAGTATCTTACTCCCCCTCAAAATGTGTATATCTGCTCTTTATCATCACAAAATGTCATTAGGCTTTTCAACCTGTGACATTATAACCAAATTAGAGGAAAAAATAACAACCAGTACCACTTAGGTTTCCTGTTGACACCATAGTTAAAAAAATTATGTGACCTACGTTCAGAGCTGGCTTGATGTTAACACTGGTAGGATTTCCAACTAATCATCGTGAAAAACTTATACTAAGCACCACTATAGTTGTTCCGGCTATGTCACAATAGACAAGCAATAGAATGTCACAAAGACATGACTCGATAAGTGTCCGAAGAAGTGTATAATCAATAAGCTCTAGACACAATGTGCAATCAAATGAAATTCGGAGACCGGAGCGGATGTTTCCTGTTTCAATATCAGTTACTTCCAAATGAGAAACCGATAGCATATGAGGTTAATCTCCGTGAGAAATGAAACATTAGCTTTTTGATAAGCAACTGAGTAGCTAGGATGGGTTTTGTGGTTGCGTCACGGGGTCCATGACGTCTTCTTCAATACCAAATCTCAACGAATAAGATTTGATAGCAAATGTAGGAAACCTAGCAAATGTTGGTTTTGATAGGATTCTCTTTTCTTTTAATCCTTTCTCTCACCTCAAGCTCTCAGTATCATTTTTTTTAACTATTTCTCCCTCAGACTCACTTTTATCAGAATGATTTGGTGCACCCCCATCTCCTTTCATTAAAACCCCTCTACTCGACCCAATCAGCATCCCACTGTGTTTGATCCTTCTCAACTAGATCTAGAAGACCCTCACATCTCATCTATTGGAAGGATTACTCCATGAGTAGGTCATCCAGTTCTGGGTAGACCATAGGCGTGTTCATGTGAATGGTTTGATCTGTTTGTCCGTGTTTGAGAAATTTATAATCATTGATACGGACATACAGATCAACTCTTTCTTTTTCAATCATTTAGAATTTTTCCTTGCTATCAATATTCTCAAAGTGCAATACTTCATTACGTTTTGTAAGATCAAATAGCTCAGATTTTAATGAATCCTTATTCTCATTTACCATGGTTAAACAACTTTTGAGATTAGTAATTGCATCATCAATCTTAGCTTTTTCCCAAAGAAGTTCTATAACAGATTACGTTTATGCATCCATTTATCATGAAAAACTTTAGATTGAACCTTTTCCGCTTGAAGTTCATTTTTAAGAGCACAAAATTTGTCATTCAACTCATTAACTTCATTGCAAGACTGAATATAAAGAGAAGAATGTATCTTATGTCCTGATTGCTCAACATTCGCCTCATTTGTAACTGTCGCTTGATTCTCAACTAAAGACATCTTTGACACTTTATGCTTGATTGGATCTTGAAGATTGCAGATTGATTTGAATATTTGATCGAAACGAGTTCAATGCTGATAGAACTCGAGTCAAAACAAAAACAAAAATAAACTCGAAAGAGAAAAAAAAATCAACAAAGAAAAACAAACTCACACTTAAGAAAACTACAAACTCGGACAAGACAATAATAAAATATCAAAATTTGTATTATTATGTTTTTTTACGAACTCGAACTTAAAAAAAAAACTAAGAGATTTGAAAGAAGAATAAAAAAAATAATTTGTTTGTTTTTTTTAATAGGATAAACTTAGAGAAAAAAAACTATGAGAGAAAAAAAACTGTGTAGTTAGCTCTAATACTGAAAAACAAGGATCCGGGATTTACTATTAAACTAAGTGTAGTGTTACAAAAAAAAAATCCGGGACTTAGAAGTAAACTAAGTGTAGTATGACAAAAAAAGATCCGAGATTTAGGAGTAAACTAAGTGTAGTGTTACAAAAAAAAGATCCGAGATTTACAATTACACTAAGTGAAGTGTTAAAAAAAAATATCTGAGATTTAGAAGTAAACTAAGTGTAGTGTTATAAAAAATAGATCCGAGATTTAGAAGTAAACTAAGTGTAGTGTTATAAAAAAAAAATAGATCCAAGATTTAGAATTAAACTAAGTGTAGTGTTAAAAAAAAGATCCGAGATGTAGACATTTGGTTCGCGGATTTCCTGTGATTTCCTGAGATTTGCATTTAAATCCTGTGTTTGGTTCGCAGATTTCAGTAAGGATTTAAAATCCTAGGATTTCTTAAATCCTTCCATTCTTTGTTATTTAAAATCTCAGCATCTCCCCTAGGATTTTAAATCTCAGTTACCTTGCATTTTTCAGATTAACAAATTTTTTTTGTAAGATAATGCAAATTGTTTGACAAAATCCTGACAAATGCAAATGCTGCATAATGCAAATTTTTTGACAAAATGCAAATCCCAGATAAAAAATCCGTGAACAATATTGTTCCAAATTACAGTATGCAAACAATTTTGAAACTTCCAAAACAATTGTGACCAACATCTTCCGAAATCAAATAAAACAAACTTCCGAAATCAAATTGTTTCCAAACAATTTTGACCAAAAACAATATTGACGAAAATCAAAATAGTTTCGAAACAGTATAAATTTTTTTTAATAAACCATCAAATCAATCAAAAATAATCTTATAGCCAGTGGCGGACCCAGCCACCGAAGGGACTCGTTGCACAAATTTTTGTTTCGGTCAGGATTTGAAAATTCAAGTGAATATCTTAATTGGGTCGGGCTAACAAATTGATATTTATAATTTAAAATAGAACATATAATCTTAGATAACAAATAAACTAATAGACAATGAATAAAAACATAAGTTATTAAGAAATATAAGTTAACAAGTTACATCTCTAAATGGTATTCGTGACTACCACTTTTCGATAACTTTCTTTTGAAATATTATCCAATAGATATTATAAAACCTACGATTAACAATTAACAATTAACGATTAATGATTAAAGAGTAAACTAACTAAATATATACAAATTTTCAAGTCTTGAATTTTAATAATTCAATTAAAGAGTAAACTAATTAACTAAAAACATTAGACATGAACTTTCAAGATTAACTTTCAATTAAAGAGTTAACTTAACTAATACAATTGTTTAACTAAAGATAACCGGTCTAATAATTGGAAGATATTGAACTTTAATTTGGGCTAAAGATATCATTGAATTTTGGTTTAATTATCAAGTTTTATTTCTTGTTTTATTTTCATTACTTATTTAGTTATTTAAGCATTCAACTTTTATTTTTATTTTTTGTTTCATTTGAGGTATAAAATTTTTAAATCAAGTTGCACAATTAAGTTTTTTTTTTTAATAATGTAAGTTGCACAATTAACTTTTGCCGGTTGCACATATAAAATTTTGAAAAAAAATTACACTACAAAATGCGGTTATTGGGAGAGGGACCCGTTGCACGGGCTACCCGTCTTGTTTACATAGGTCCGCCAGTGATAGTTTGTTTTTTGTTTGTGGCTGCTAGGGTTGTTTAGAAATGCTTTTAGAATGGAATTTAAATTCCTTTCATTTTGCTATGGAATGTTCATTCCTTGAAAATGGAGGATTTTTTTTTAAAATGTGGAATGGTCATTCCATTCCTTTTGGACTACCAAACAACCCATCAGAAATGGAATTTTCATTCCAATTTCATCAGATTCCATTAGATTCCAGTGAACCAAACGTCACCTAAGTTGCACACACAAAATTTCATCGGTTGTACATATAAAAATTTTAAAAATTTTCCACTACGAAACGAAGTTATTTGGGAGACGACCCGTTGCACCGGCTACCCCTCCTTTACAAGTAAGTCCGCCACTGCTTATAGCTTTGATACCACTTGTTAGTCCCAAATAAATCAACCATAAAGGATAACAACAGACAAGATGAATAAATATAAATGTAGCCAAATGATTAGATTAAACCTTGAATGATGAACAAATGTTTTTCTCTCTGCCAAGCAAGACGGCTACATTCCCTTTCACATTTTGCTTCCTTGAGTTACTCACACAAAACCATAGTAGAGGCTATTTAAGCTAAACCCTAAAAGGCTTAAGCCCATGGACTTAATTAATCAAGCCCTTACAAAATATGAATACAAATATTAATTTATTACATAATAAACACTAGACTTGATTACAATAAAATAAGTCTAACATGAAGATAAGAATGGTAAATTCCTAAATATATAGATAGATGGAAAAAAATTATAAAACGAAAATTAATAAAAATAAATAAATATTTTCATCAAAACGTATGAATGTAGATGATGATGATAATAATGATAATAATTAAACTCATTAATATATAGATAAATAAATAAATAAATTGTAATTAAATGTTTATAATAATATGTAAAATATTATTTATCTATTTGTCTCTGTCGTCCACAACTTTACCTTAAAGAGGAATGTCAACTTTAGACATTTACTCTTCATTGAAATGCTATTTTGATATAAGAAATGGTCTGTTACCCATTTCAGATATCCTCTTTGTCTTCATGCTTCGAAACAGCTTTGTCAGAACTGACATTTTCTGGTTTTTCACTTTGTCTTGAGTTGTAGACTGATCAATACGTTCAATACTTTGCATGGGACATGTAAACAAATTACTTAATGTGTAAAACTTGTTCACAAAGAACAGCCTCTGTTCACAACGAACAGAACACTTACTTATGTCAAAACTGTTCAACAGACATGAACGGCTTAGACAATTTCTGTCAAACCTGTCCAACAGTTATGGACAACTTGGACAATCTGCCAAGTTACAACGAATGTAACAGTGTAAACATACTCAGGCTGATTTGCAACTCACTTATTAGGTTTCAATAAGGCATTAAAAAACCTTAAATTCTCCCCTTAAGTGTATCAGATGCGTTTGATTAGAAATCTCCCCCTATGACGTAGACATGTTTGATTGATGCATTTTTGTGCCTAACAATCCCCCCCTATTTGCAATATTCAGCCTAAAGCTGACTATGTCAGTTATCACTATATACATTTACATTACAGTTGCAAAAATAAAGTTAATTACAACATAGAAGTAAAGTATAAGATCAGTTTATACATACTGAAAACTGTATAAACGACAAATGTTTACAAAGAAAGATTACAACTAGTGTACAATAGAAAACTTCAACTAGTTGGACTGTTGATGTTGGGAGTAGATAATGGGAAGCCTGGTCAACTGATGATCAACTTCTATTCTTCATCTATGTATCACCTGTAGATGGGCCTTGTTCCTTCTCCTTTTCTAACTCAGCAGCATCTTGGAGGAGTTTTTCTTGTTCTGGACCATCCAACATTTCTTTTCTGGCTTCAAAACTTTCAACCTCTTCTCTAAGGTAGAAAAGTCCTTGGATGTCCAGTTCCCCTCTTTCATGACAAGCTGCTAACTGATTTAAGATTGCTACTCTCCACCTGAAGTGCTTGACAAAAAGCATTCATGAACCTAAAAGCAAGAAGTTGTCTGATACCAGCTTTAGGATGATCTAAGGCTCTTTGAAAACACATTTTCTTGGACAGGGGATCCACAAAGAACACTCCAACCTCATGTGCTTCAATGTACTTACCTTCAACAGGTTCTACACCTTTGGGCAGGCTATTATTCATACCTTTAATCTCAGTGGCATGGAATACTTGTTCAATTAGCTTCACAGTCTCCTCAAGCTCTGAGTTCCTTTTATGTCTTCTTGGCTTAATCTTGGGTTCCATTTTGGAAGTACCCTTAATCATATCTTCTGGAATTAAACCCAACTCTTTCACCTTCTCCATTAGCTTTCTTACAAATGCTCTGAGAGCTTTAGCAGTTTCAGATTTTGAACTGCTAAGAGCAACTGCAAGTTCAACCCATTCTCTGTATCTCATTCTAGCTATATCAGCTGCTTCATAGGACTCTAGTTCAGGGCAATCAACACCAAATCTTGTGATCTGTAGCTTCCAATGTTGATTTTCCTTGAAGTGGGGACAACTTTGACAATTGTTTCCTTGGCTATTCTTCTTTCAGAAACATCAAAGAAATTCTTTCTAGCCAAGTTGTCAAAATGGAATTGGGTTCTCACAGATGAAGAGGTGGAGGACACATATTTTCCTTTATTCACAAGGACCTTAGAGCTTGTCTCCTTCTCAGTTTTCTTTCCACTGTCTGTTTCCTAAACAGCCTGTTCCAACTTCTTTTGCACTACCAAGAATGACATTTTTACTTTCTTTGCCTCCTTGGCAGCCAAAACCTGAGCAGCTTTCACTAAGGCTGCTTCCTCTTTTGCACTTTCCAGCAGCTCAGTTTGCTCTTGTTTCCACTCATTGTAAATGTCAAGTGTAATGTTCATTTCCTTTGACTGAGCTTTGTCATATTTGTGTCGGAGATGTCTTTCAACCTCTGTATACACAACAGCTTTGCCTTTTCCTTTAGCTGTTGTGGATGGAGCTATCTCAGTTTCCTCCTCCTCAAATGATTCTAGGACAAGTTGTCTTCTTTTGCTGGGCCTGTCCTCGGGAATAAGTTCCTCCCCTTAGATGGTGCAGGGCTTGGAGACTTAGCCTGGGTAGGCTCAGATGTCCTAGAATCACGAGATGCACCTGTAGTAGTAACAATAGTTAGTTAGTCTGCTGCTTGACCAACTAAGGCTGATTTCTCCTTAAAGGGATATGAAGATTTCTCCGCCTTAGACTTGGTCTTTGAGGTAAATTTCTTCTCCCCCTTTGAAGGAGATGGCACAGAGCCTTCAACATCAGTGCTGCCCAAAGGAATGTGTCTAGCAGGCTTGGCAGCAGGAGGTTCGGTAATAGGTTTAGAACCCACCAGGCTATGCACTAAGAAAGCCAGGTTCTCTTTTACCTCAACTAACTGGGTAAGGCAGTGTTCAAGGGAGGTTGATTGAGAAGTGGCAGTGGCTGAAAGAATGAAAATGGCATCCCTGTCAGTGTCACCGAACATCAGACTCATGGATTCTTGCACATCTTCAAAGCCTGATGCCATAGAGTTAGACAGAGATACCACTAAGGTATTCAAAGAGGCTAAGGTGGAAGGCAGAGAAACAGAACAGGTTTTAGCAATACTTGACAGTTGTTCGGAAACTGCTGTCAAGCTAGACACAGAGTCCTGTTGATATGAAAAGAGAGAGGATAGAGAAGTGAAGAGTTGTTGAAGCTGTGGAGTGGGTGCAAGCAGCTGGGAGGAGTAGTCAGGTTGTGGAGAGGGTGATGGAAAGGATGACTTGAACGAATTAAGAAATCCTTCAAGCTGTGCAGACACGGAGTCTGCAATAGTAGAAGGAAGGGTGGTCATGGATTTTTCCAAAGTATCAACCTTGGAAGACAGCATAGTAAGTTGTTCCTTCAAGGACAGATCTTTTGAGATGGAGGAGTATGGGTGGATTGTTTAGATTGAGTGAATGGAGATGATGGTGAGTATGGTGGTGTGGTAGGTTCACTTGGTGATGGTAGGGGCACAGTAGATAAGAGTTCCATAGCATGTGCAAAAGACAAGTGACCTAACTTAGAGGGGTCAATAATACCTTCAACAGTGGCCAAACCTGCATCATGAGGTGAGGTGATTGGAGTGGTTTGCCTCTCAAGAATCACTGGGATTAAGATTCCTTCATCAAAGACATGGGTGGTACCCTCAATAGTGCCTTGGTTTTGAGGCACTTCTTCATGGGCTGAGGTGGTGTGCATTTCAACATCATCAGTGGTGAAAACTGGTGATGGAATTTGCATCTGGGGAAAACCTTCACCAAAGGGTTGTTTTGTACCCTGAGGATCACCAGGCTGGGATATTGATCCTTCAACAGCTGATGGGGTTGATCAGTTGCATCATGAGGAGCAGAAGTTGAAAGCTGATCAATTGTGACCAACTGCTTTGGCACCTTGTGTAGACTCAGGTTGTGTAGGAGAAATGTGAGTGGGGGATAGTGTGGACTCAATGTGGAGTGGATAGAAATCATGTCTTTCAATGTCCACACCTTATTGAAAGGGAGGGACAATTGATGTGGTAGACTCCATATGTACAACTGGTTCCTTCCAAGAGGAACAAGAGGGCTCAGGCTGACTCTGGGTGGACTCAGGTTGGAGTTAAGCAGGCTCCATAAAGGGTACACCTCTTTCCAAGATAGGAGGAGAGGATGCAGCAGGGGCAGCTTCTTTTGCAGTTGAATCCTGTTGAGAGGGGTCAGAGGGCCTGTGTTGGGTAGGTAGGCTGGCTGTTTTCTTTCTGGCTAAGGATTTCTTTCTCATCCTGGAGTAGGTGGTGGGAAAAGTGGCAGGTTTTTGTGTTTGGACCGGAGAGGAGACTGGGCTGGAAATAGGGGTGAAATCTGTTCCCAGGTCTCAGGTGGCACAGAGCCACTGGCCACAAAGGCCTCTGGTTCAACAAATGAACCTAGGATATCAGCCTACTCCCCTCAGGCATAGAGACGGGGTGCAGACTTGGTTTTTCTGGCCTTGGTGACAGGCCCTGCTGCAGTGGACTTCAGGGCACGTTTTGCCCTTGATCCAGCAGCTTTCGGTTTTTCCTTGGGAGTAGGAATCGGATCCACCTCCTGTGCAGAATGTCCATCCACTAAACTAAGCAGCCTCCTCATAAGGTGTTGTGAGAGGAGGCTCTTCATAAAAAACCAGAGCATGAAACACTTTGTTTCCAATGACAGGAAACACCATTGACTTCAGAAATGGTTGGGAGTTATATAGAGTGTCACCACAAACATGCTTGAATATGAGACGTAAGAACCTGGTATACCTTATAGATGGAGAACGTTGGTCGTGTTCCATAAAGGCTCTCAGATGGCCAAAGATCCATTTGGGCATATTCAGTGTAGTCTCATCCACAAACTGCAGACCCACTTGAACTTCATCTCTGCTAAGCTGGTCAAAGGAACCAACCTTACAGCTTAAACTCATCACCACAGAGGCAAAGAGAAAGCTGTAGGTTGGTGCTAGCTCCTTCTAGAACAATGTAGCTCCCACCCTTGGTGCAAATACACCACAGCATCTCAGCAAGTTACCCATTTATTGATTTTCAGGTTGTGGTTTATCATACTTATCAACCACAGAAAGATGAAGAACCTCCTGAAGTAAATCAGCAGTGATCTCAACAACCTGAGTGTTGTTGAGTATGGTCCCTCGAATGGTCTTAGTGGCAGAATCATAGGAACAAGTGTACCAAAATTCGTAGACGATTTCTTGGTACATGACACCAGGGCTGGCTATCATGGCATAGAGCAGAGGGTGGGCTTTCAGGAATTTAACCATGGGTTCATAACCTTTTCCAACATAGTTATTAGGTATGGTCAGATTTGCCACATAGTTGGTGGGTTTGATGGTTAGTGTGGTGGTGACAGATGGGTGTTTTACAACATCATCACCCAAAAATGCAGGGACAAAGGGATTATGAGAAGCCATTGTTGAAGTTTATGAGAATGCACAAATCACATACTATGGATACATGTAGGGTTTTTCAGAGACTATGGATACATGTAGGGTCGCACTAGGGAAGGAGAAGATGAAACAGTGGCAGTGGGTATTTATAGGATTTTGAATGTGAGATAGTGGGAGAGAGAAAAGGGCGGTTGATTTGAAATGTGATGACTAACGGAACGGAACGGTTACCACGTCAGCACATGTGTCAAGCCAACTTGATGCTTTTCTACTCTTAAACACACAACACACATTATCCGTAGGTGATTAAGATAAATAAATACATAATTTATATAATTTAATTGTGAAGTAATGTTAATTAAAAGTGAATGTTCAAAGCTGGTACCCAGAACCTGTGATGAAAGACTTTCATCTAAAACTGATCAGTCTGTAACCTGTTTATCAAACCTGTGCAGTTATTTAAGGACAGGTTCAATATGAAACATGTTCAATAACTGAACAAATTACAAGGCTTGCCTTGTATGACAGAATATAGAGTGAGCAGGTTTCAAGTTTAGACAACAGAACATGTTTGATGACTGTTATTCTGTTAAACCTGTTAGATGTCAAACCTATTCAAATCTTAAAAAACTAGTTAAGTACAGAACTGGTGAACCCTGTTCCTCCAAAGCTGTTGTTTGAGATTTTAGCAAGTTTGCTTAACTAACCTTTGAACATCAATGACACTTAGTCACTTTTATTTAACATTCCCAACTTGCATAAAAGAGAATTAAACATATTTTTATCAAGATGTTTGGTGAAAATATATCTACAAGTTTTTCTTTTGTAAAAACAAAAGTTACCTCAATATTACCTTTTTGGATGTGATCCCTTATGAAGTGATGTCTTGCTTCTATATCCTTTCTTCTTGAGTGGAAGACAGGGTTGTTGGAAATGGCTATGGCACTGGTATTGTCACATAGAATAGGAGTTTTCCTATATACCAGGCCATAATCCTCAAGCTGATGCTGCATCCATAGGATTTGTCCACAGCAGCTTCCAGCAACAATATACTCAGCTTTAGCAGTAGAAGTGGACACAGAGTTCAGCTTCTTGCTGCACCAACTAATCAACTTTCCACAAATGAGTTGACACCCACCTGTTGTGCTTTTTTGTATCTAGCATGCAACCTGCAAAATCAGAATCTATGTAACCAATTAGATCAAGGCTAGAGTCTTTGGGATACCAAAGACCCAAACCTGGTGTACCCTTTAGGTATCTGAAGATTCTTTTTATAGCAGCTAGATGTGATTCCTTTGGATCAGCTTGAAACCTAGCACATAAACAGGTTGCAAACATTATATCTGGTCTACTAGCTGTCAGATATAGCAAGCTCCGAATCATACCTCTGTAAGCTGTTATAGAAAAAGGCTTGCCACAGACATCAACATCCAATTTAACATTGGTTGTCATTGGGGTTTTGATGGGATAACATTGATCAAATTTAAACTTCTTTAAAAGATCTAATGTATACTTTCTTTAATTTATAAAAATTTCATTTGAGATTTGTTTAACCCGTAATCCTAGAAAGAAAGTTAGTTCACCCATCATGCTCATTTTATACTTAGATTTCATGAGCAATGAAAATTTTTTACATAGTTGTTCATTAGTAGAACCAAATATAATATTATCCACATAGATTTGAACAAGCATAATATCAGACTTCAAATTTTTATGAACAGTGCGGTATCCACTTTACCTCTAGAGTACCCATTGCTCATAAGAAATTCAGTAAGAGTGTCATACTAGGCTTGGGGGCTTGTTTTAGACCATAGAGAGCTTTGTCCAACTTATAGATAAAACCTGGATGATGTTCATTTTCAAAACCTAGAGGCTGCTTAACATATACCTCTTCTTGCAGCTTACCATTCAAAAATGCACTCTTTACATCCATTTGAAATACCTTTATGCTTTTGTGAGCAGCATATGACAGAAACAAATGAATTGCTTCTAGCCTGGTCCCAGGAGCAAATGTTTCATCATAGTCAATACCTTCTTCTTGCATGTACCCTTGAGCAACCAGTCTTGCCTTATTTCTAATTACATGACCTTGCTCATCCATCATGTTTTTGAAAACCCATTTTGTGTCGATTATTGTTTTTCCTTTAGGCATGGGGACCGGCTTCCACACTTTGTTTCTCTCAAACTGATTAAGTTCTTCCTGCATGGCAGAGATCCAACTGGCATCTTTCAGTGCATCATCAATTTTCTTTGGCTCCATCAGGGACACAAAACATGAAAACATACAAAAGTTTCGAAGACTGTCCCACATTGTCTGCAACTCCATTTTGTTGTGGAGTTCTCACAGCTGAGAAGTTTTGAGAAATGTCTCTTTCTTCATAGAAGTCCTCAAGAGTACTATTTTTGAATTTAGTACCATGATCACTTCTAAGCTTCTTGACTTGGGCAGAATTCAGAACTTCCATCTTTTTGATAATTCCAATAATTTCTCTAACAGCCTCTCCTTTGGTCTTTAGGAAGATCACCCATGTACACCTGGAGAACTCATTAACCATTACTAAGTTGTATCTTCTACCTCCTAGACTTGAGACATTTACAGGTCCAAACAAGTCCATACGGGTTAGGAAGAGAAGTGAATCAATGGAGAAATTATAGTTTAGACTTATAAGATGTTTTACTCTGCTTACCCTTCTCACAAGCTGAGCAGAGTTTATTCTTAAAAAAGGTTATAGAAGGCAAACATGTTACTAACTCTTTCTTATAGAGTTTGTTGATGCTCTTGAAATTTAGTTGTGAGCGCCTTTTGTGCCATAACTAGTTGAGGTCTGCATTGCTTCTTGAGATGAAACAGGTCTCAGTTGTTTGATTAGCAGATTTCATATTTATAATGTATACCCCTTTCTTTCTTTATGCACACAACACAACTTTACCTTGAGGATGCAGTATGTACCCTAGGTGCTCATCAAAGTTTACCTTGTAGCCAGCATCACACAGTTGACTAATGCTTACAAGGTTGTGTTTAAGCCCAAACACATAGGGTACTTTGTTGAAGATTGCAGCACCTGCATGAAGGGTTCTATATCCTTCTATGGATCCTTGGACATTGTCACCAAAAGGTGGGCCTTTCTCAGGCTTGAGATCACTGAGCGAATCCTTGCAACCTGTCATGTGGCCAGAGCAGCCACTGTCCAAGTATCAAACCTGGTTTAGTTGTTTAACGTGCAGAGTAATAAGAGAAAACATTAGTCCTTAGGGGAACTCATCACAGGGATGAGTTCTCCTTCCTCATCAACATTTGTTGATGGACCACTTAGATAAACACTAATATTTCCAATTTGGATTAAATCTGTTGAGATACTTTCCTCAATGACATTGTTACTTCCAACACTGCTTGATCTAGCAATATTGGAACTAACAATGTCAGCAGACCTTATATCCTCAGTTGTAGGGCAATCTTTGGTCATGTGAGTTTTCTTTCCACATCTATAACATTTTCTCTTTATAGATTTTTTGAAAGAATAACTCTCATAAACACATTCTGAATTTTATCTATTGGTTTTATCAACAAGTTTTGCAAAGATTTGACTTGTTTTAAATAGACCAACAGATTTTATAGGAAGTTCCACTGTAACAGCTTTGCCTGTGTCTTCTTTACTCTTTTTAGGAGGACAAAGATCAAAGATAGGCAATTTAACAGTCTTATGTCCTTCCAAAGGTTTGGGAAACTTACATCCAATTTTCTCAGATTGGGTAATGGCTTTGCCTTTGCCTTTACTGAGTTCTGATGACTTTTGCAGACTTGTGGTGGCATGGTCATCTTGTTTGGTTTTAACAAAAGATTTTCTTTCATTTATAACCAGTTTTCCACTATGATTTAAAAACTTATTTGAAACCATAGCAGTTTTACTTCCAACATGAGAATTTCCCTTGTTGGTTGTAGGATGCTTTCCTTTTGAAAATTTATTTTCAAATAATTCAGCATTAAATGGAGGCATAGGTTTCTTACCATTTGTCTTGGTCCCTGAACCTGTCTTATTGACAGGTTTAGAATCCAATACTACATGTTTAACACCTTTTTCCGTTAAGTTGTTCATGTGAGGCTGTTGGGCACTTAGCAGTGTAGTTTGATGGAGAACACATTCCATCACTAGACCTTACAACCTTCTCACATGAACTGTCAGTGTTTTGAGTCCTGACAAACCTGTTTGTTGAAATCAACTTTCCATTTACATTTGGAATAAATGTATTTGGAAGTTCACCAAGAGTAGACAGATCTGTTTCCAGATTTTTGATTTCAACAATTGAAGTTGTTGTATCAAGGTCTCCTCCAAGATATGCTTGGATTTGAGCAAGAATTTTCTCATTGATACATTGGTTGACTCTTTTAGCTGAATGGCACCAAGAGTCAACAATCTTTTTGACGCTTTGAATGTTTTAAGTCTGTTTCTCTCTTTTTTCTAGCAAAATTGTGTTGATGTGTTTTACTTCATCAAGTTCAGTTTTCAACTTATGAAAACTGTCAATTACATTAGTTTTTAGTTCAAGATCAGTTTTTAATTTTACAATTTCTGACTTTAAAGCATCCTGCTTCTCAATAGCAGATTTTAAATCCACAAACAAGTAATCAAACATTTTATCCTTTTCTTCAGAACTGTAATCTTTAAAGTTTTGTACCTTGTACATCATTGTAGGATTCCAGTTTTCCAAAGAGCTAAGAGCTTTAGCTTTTGCACGATCTTGTTTGAAGTTACTTGTAGAAGGAATATCAGTGTTGGCCACCGGCAGTTGTTGTCTTCCTCATCAGAGGATGAGTCAGAGTCTTCCCAATCACAGGTTTCAGCCATCATTCCCTACTGTTTGTTAGAAGCGACAGAGTCTTCAAATTTTTCAGGCCATGGCTATTAGATACTTAACCCTATAGACTTACTCTCTGTTTGTCTTGTGAAGTTTGGATGATGAGCCAACAGCTTTGGACACACAGTTTGCAGCTATATGACCAGTCTTGCCACATTTAAAGCACTTAGCCTTAGATTTATCAAATGCTTTCTTTTTTATAGCACTTGATTTTCTCTGTGACATTTTATTTCCAAACTTTTTATTGTTAAACTTTCTGACAAGCATGACAATCATTTGCTCATCATCAAGTTCACCAAGATCTTCACATTCCTCTTCTTCCTCTGAGGTCACCTCCAAGTTATCATCAACCTGTGAATCAGCTTGTGTGAGCACATCACACACTTGATTCACAGGTTGCCTCACATTAGCCACTAAGGCTGAACCTCTCTTAGACATTTTCAAGGCATCTCTCTTTTGCAGCCTTGATTCCCATAAAGGTTTACTAGATCCATGCTTCTGATAGTGTCTGAGTTTCTGAGGATAGTTGAAAAATAGTTCCATTCTTCAGGCAAGATGTCTAAGAACTTGTTTACCAAGGTTAAACTATCCTTAATGATCCCAACAGCTTTGAGATCATTTATTAGAGCAGTGAACCTGGTGTAGGTTTCATTGAGACTCTCCTTAGGCTTAGCAAAGAACAGCTCAGATTGTCTAACAATGTTGTTAATCCTGTTATCCAATGTGATAGTGGGACCATCATATACAGTACATAGATATCCCACATTTCTTTGGCAGTCTTCATTTTCTCTACCTGTTTGAACACATCATCAGGAAGAGAGAGGACAAGATTGTTCCTGGCTTTTGCATCAAGGGCCACCAGTATTTTATCTTCATCAGTCTATTGAGCTTTTGCTTTTTCAATGGTCTTGACTTCAGGAACAGCACCTTCAACAGATGGAGTAATGGTAGTAACAGAAGTAGGTACATAAGGACCTTCCATCACTGTTTATGGAAGTTGGACATCCACATTTTCAAGGTACAACATCATTCTGCATTTCCAGCCTGAGAAGTTTTGATGGTTGAACTTAGGAGGTTTGGCCATAGAGCCATTGTCATAGTAGGAAGAGGAGTTTGAAGCATTGTTGTCCATGGTGAGAAATGGGAAGTTATGAGAGATCTAGAGATGACACACACTCTAAACTGCTCTGATACCATTTGTAGGTCCCAAAAGGTTTCCCAAGTATGTTTACAAAGGCTGTAGAGGGGGTGAATACAACTAATTCTTTATCACACACTTTTTCTTAATGTTTGTATGTATATATTAACACTTGTTAAATTACAAACAAGTTTGGATTGCGCAATGATCAAAACTGAGATGACTTTAAACTAATCTAAGACTCATTCAAACTAGTTACAATGAATTTACTCACTAAGGCTCACTCACTGTTTACACAAGACACAGACAGATCAGCTTTGAGGTTGAACAAGTTAGACACACTCAGCTATTTTACTCTAAGTTGAGAACAGAATTTGCATGCATGAAAAACACATTTTGCTTTGCAATACACGTTCTTTGTTTGTGGATGTCTCTCTTGTTTCTCTAATTCCTTGGAAGCTTCTTTTATACTCACACACAGAATCTCAGTGAAGCTTCTTCATTGGTTGTAGAGAAAGTGAGAATGTCTTGCAAAAAGACAAGATTACTTTTTTCCATAAGTCTGACAAATCAGGCTTTGTCCACTTGTTACAGACTCTTTGTCTTTTCCTTTTTGTCTTTGTTGTCCATAGCTTTACCTTAAAGAGGATTGTCAATTTTAGACCTTTACTCTTCATTATAATGCTATTTTGATATAAGAAATGATCTGTCATCCATTTCAGATATCATCTTTGTCTTCATGCTTCAGAACAGCTTTGGCAAAACTGGCAGTTTCTGATTTTCCACTTTGTCTTGAGTTGTAGACTGATCAATACGTTCAATACTTTGCATGACGACATGGAAACAAATTCCATAATGTGTAAAACTTGTTCACAAAGAACATGGTCTGTTCACAAAGAACAGGTTCTGTTCACAAAGAACAGAACACTTACTGAAGTCAAAACTGTTCAACAGACATGAACAGCTTAGACAATTTCTGTCAAACATGTCCAACAGTTATGGACAGCTTTGACAATTGACCAAGTTACAATGAATGTAACAGTGTAAACAAACTCAGGCTGATTTTTCAAATCACTTATCAGGTTTCAATAAGGTATTATAAAGCCTTAAATTCTCCCCTTAAGTATCAATCAGGTTTGATTAGAAATCTCCCGCTATGATGTAAACAGATTTGATTGAGTCATTTTTGTGTCTAACGTTAAATATAAAGAAACCTAAATTAAATGATTAGTGACCATACGTGAAAATATTTCTTAAGGGTAAAATTGAAATTTTTAAAAAATTGAGTTGCTTAGGGACTGAAACGTGACAGAATTTCAGAGATAGAACTACCAATGTAATTTTTCAAAGTTAGAGACAAAATCTGAAATTTGCTATAAACCACAAGGACCATTTATGTAATTTACTTTATATAAATTGTTTAATGTAGAAGAGGATGTGTTTAACCATATTTTAAGAAAATAATAAACCAGATAAATAAAAATGCATATATAGTAAAACCATCATCCATGCATGATTTCGAAACTTGTGCAAAATGACAACCTACACTAACTCCAATATCCAAAATTCCAAACCCCACAAAGATTTCTTGATACAAAGACTTGATCAAAAGCAATCAATCACCTTGAAAATATTTAATTCATTAAAGTTTCTTTCAAACTTCAAACAGACACACCAACCTCTCTACTCCTCTTGAAAAATTGGGAGACTACTACACACACTGGTACTAGATTTTCTAAACATTTCTAAATCTCTAAGACCCACAAAATCACATTTCAACAACCATATCTTAATTAGACCCATTTTCCCATATTGTGACCAAAATACCCTTTTCCTTCCATCATTGCCCTTGGTAACCAGCCCAAGGGTTGTATGGTAATTTCTGATGCTCACATGAAGGGCACATGATGAGGGTATTAGGACTTGGTGTTGTTCTCCCCATATAGAGTTTTGAGGAAAGTTTTAATGCCCTCAATTCTTGTAATTCCTTTTGTAACCTCTTGTTTTCTTGTGTTAGATTGTCACAGCATCTCTTCATCAACTCACAGTCAACCTCTGTTTGTTTCAACTTTGTCCTACAAAAAGGGGCAAAATTGGAAATTCATACAAGACAAAGAACATCACCATGCACCCCTTTTTCCAAATACTTTTGGGAATGTTGTTTGTTTACTTGAAGTAGAAGAATACATGGCTCCCTTTGTAAACATTTCTATTTTTGTAAACATTTCTATTTTTGGATTTTATAGCATAGTTTATAGGCTACAAATGATGTTCGGTTAAATAGGTTATGTAAGACCTTGTTTGATCTAATGTCTAATATCATAATTGTCTCTAATATCTAATTTGGTTAAGAATTTAACATCATCTCTTTATTAAACAGTTGTAATAAAATATTAGACGTCTAATCACTTAAAAAACAAACGAGCCTTAAGTCTTTTTTATTGAGATACAAATTTATGGTATACAAATAATAGTTGTTTTACATCAACGAATAATCATGAGATTGTGATCCTATTTTTTGTCAAAATTAATTTTTATGATTAATTTTTGCCTAAAAATTTTCACGACATCGTTAAACTTATATTTTTATGTTAGATTTTTTATACTTTGTCCTAAATTAAAAATTATAATGATTACATATGTATCTAAAAATAATCAAAAAGCAATCACTGGGCGTTTCGTTCGCGAAATTCTAGTGATTCAACTGGGATTTATATTTAAAATCCCGTGTTGGTTCACATATTCAGTAAGGATTTAAAATCTTGTGATTTCTTAAATCTTATTCATCTTTGTATTTAATAACTCAGACTCCCTGTAGGATTTTAAATTATGGTTACTAGCATTTTTCATATTAACAAAAGGTTTTTAAAAAAGAATTATTTAACAAAATCATTATAAATAAAATGCTGCATAATGCAAATCGACAAAATGCAAATTCTAAAAAAAAAAAAGTTTTTGAACCAAAGGTGATTACAAAATTTCTCACCTTGCCCTCCTATTCTGAAACCAAACTTCCACTTGTCGAGTTCTCAATCCAAGTCTCTTAGCAAGTGACTGTTTTTGCTTCTATTAAAAAAACACCCATAAACTACAAAGTTAATTACTGTAACCGCCATTATGCTTCTCTACTTGTACAGTACAACCAGCCCAAGCGTACTTACTGGATTGAGAGTGTTGTGTTCCTTAAAGCTTTCTTCCAGAACCGCCGATTGGTCTTTCGATAGCCGGAGCTTTTTCCGGCAGTTATCTCCGTCTTCTTCATCGCTAACGCCTCGAGATGAAGCTCTCTCGGTGTCATGATCTTCTCCGGCCAGATCTCTGTCGCTCCTCTTCCCACTAATGCTCGATATTGTGCTATTCGGCGACGAGACGCCAGCATCTTCTTCACCTTCGGCAGCCAGTCGCGGCGTCCGGTTCACATCGATTCCTTTCAGAAACGATTTAGTTTCCACTCCATCCCGATCTGCATGCAACGGAAACTAATGTTAAGATCGGTTTCAATTTTCACGATCTCTAAATCTTCAATCAAATTCAACTACTCAAACCAGAGTTGTATTCAAATCAGAAGATCGAACGAACAATTTAGCGATTTCAAAAGCTATATTACACCAGACTTTGTTAAAATCCGTTCCAATTTTCATGATCTATAAAATTTCAATCAAATTCAAACCAGAGTTTATTTAATCGGAAGATCCAACGAAATCTCCAAACATTTTTGCGATTTGAAAAGCTATTAATGTAATCAACTAATCATAAGATCTGTTAGCTTATCTGCATGTACGAAAACAGTACTATCGTAAAACCGTATATACCTGAAGAAGAATAAGGAAACGAATTGGTCGAATTAGGTGCTCGTCGGACCAGAGTAAGACGCGCCGACGATGAAGAAACTAACGCCGGCATCAAATTCAACTGAAATGACGAAGAATTACATAACCTAGTTTTCTTGACGGCGGCCGGAAAGTTAAAGTTCAAGCTAAGACTTAGGCCCAAATCCTCCTTCTCAACCATCATTGTATTTCAAATTTTCGTAATAATATGCGAATTTCCAGATAAACTGGATCAATTAACAACAGTATCTCGATTAAAATTATGAATCAAAAGTGTGAGAGAGTATGAAAATGGTGATGAATGGAGGAAAGAGGTTGTGTTATATTATATAGAAAGATTGATGGATCATGGAGATATGTGTGTGTGTGTGTGTGTGTGAATGGAGGTTTCTTCAATGATGACATGGTGATACTGTGAGTGTGAGAGGGGTGACCAATAATTTCAACCAGGGGTTTTCACCCTTTTTTTCTTTTTATTATTGTCAATATAAAATAAATAAAATACTTTCCACGTTTAAATAATTATTTTATTCTTTCTAAAATAAATGTATAAATATTTTCAGTTTATTTTAAAATAAATTTGTATCTATGCATGCCAGTAAAAGAGTAACTAAAATTGTCAATTGTCATCTTCTCATGATGCCAAGTGGTAATTTCTACTAATGACAAATGTTAATTAGTATTGGAGTAAATTACAGAAATGGTCCATGTGGTTCGGTTAAAATCATTGAATTGATCCCTTAACTTTAAAAGTTGCATAAACAGTCCCTAAAAGCACTGTTTATTTGCAAAAATGGTCTAATTTCTGTTATTTTGTAGTTAATTTTTTCAAAAGGACTTTTTTTGCCCTTTCATAATTAGTCCTTCAAGTTTATAGTTAGTTTTAGTTATTACTCCTAATAATTAATAAAATATAATTAGTTTATTATTATATTTTGTACAATCAATATATACTTACAAAAATGATTCTATTTGTTTTTTTAATTTACAAATGTTGTTCAAATATATAGTAATTTTAACTTTTTTGTTTATTTATATATTCATTGGTTCTTTGTTTTGTTTATTTTTAGTATACAAATGTAACATTATTTATTTTTTATTTAATAATTATACATTTTAAATATAATTATATGTTTACATATTAACATTGATTTTTTTATATATATTCTATCGATCTCAAAATCTCAAAATAGTGTTCATTATTTTTTCGGCACAATATAAATGTTTTTATACTCATAACATAAACGTTCAATTATTATTATTTTACTATTTTGTTAATTGTTAATTATCACATTATAACATAAACATTTTTATATTTTTTTTTATTTACAAATAATATATTATCATTCTAAATTACTATAGATGTTGATTTATTCATTTTTTATGCTATGAAAATAAAAATAAGAATTTATTTGTATTTATATATAATATATATTGGCTTTTAATTTTTTGATTGTAAAAGCACTCTTTAGTATTTTTCTGTAAAGATGCTACGTAGGAACATATGAAAAAAATGTAAATAATGAATTATATTTATTTTATTTTATTTAAAAATAATACTTTTTGTCTTTTATATTTATTAATCTTTCTAGATATTCAAAAAATTAATTATATTTATATTATATTTTATTTTATTTTAGAATTAATAAAATGTAATTATCTTTTTAGGTTGAATGTGATGATGTCATGTGTCAATTTGTGTTCTATATTATTATATGGATTTTCTAAGATGTTTTGAGGAAATTTCTGTATAGATTAAATCAATAGCGATAATGGTTGTATTGGATGATGTATAAAAAGTTTTCAAATTATGGGAGTTTTTTTTAAATCATAGTAATTTGATATTTTTTTTTTGTCACAAACGTAGTACTTTTAAATTTATTTATCAAAACTTGGTACTTTGTTACCTTTTTTTAAACATAATAACAATAACAATAACAACAACAATGATAATAATAACAATAATAAACTAATTAATTATTTAATATTTGAGCTTGATCAATAATAATAAATAATTCAATTTGCAATTCACACAAAATTAGGCATATTAAAATAAAAAAGTTAATATTAAATACTTAACTAAATGTTAGAACTAAGATTAACTTTGCTGGCTAAAACTAATTTGAATTTATGAAAATGTTATTTAAGGATTTGAAATCTTTATATAAAAATATTAACTGTTGATTAAATTAAAAGGATGTTAGTCATAAAGTTCATTATATATACGTGATGTTAAAGAAATTAAATTGGTAAAATATGATATTATAAATTTTACTTGAAAATAGAAATAAATAAGAATATAATGGTTATTTATTATTACTAAAATCATGAGAGGTATATATATATATATATATATATATATAATATATTATGAAAGTACATATCTAAGTTGTGTATATATGATATTATTAAATTTAAAAGAGATATATATGCTTTCATTCTTATTATTATTTATAAACATACGGTTTATATGTTATTTAAATATGTAAATAAAAGTAATAAAATTGTTTTAATAAAACACATATAAATAAAAGTTATAAAACTTCAAAATATAATACTATTGTTTAAAAGTAATTTCAAATAAAAACTTAAATTCTTAAAAGTAATTTTTGGACAAAAATGAAATGGTGATCAAGCAAAGGCTATTATTGTCATTTTCAAAAAAGTTAACTTTTTATTGTTAAAGTTAACTGGAGAGCGACCGAATTTGCAAGTAAACAGTGTTTTCAGGGACTGTTTATACAACTTTTAAAGTTCAGAGATCAAATCCATAAATTTAAACAAACCACAGGGACCAACTTTGTAATATACTCTTAGTATTAAGATTAAATTAAAATTATGAGTTAATTGCAAAAATGGTCCCTGTGGTATGTCCTAAAAATTGGATTTGGTCCCTGAACTTTCAATTTTGTAGAAATAGTCATTATTTTCATTGCAATTTTGATCCATCAACCTATTAACTTTTCTAATATGACCAAATTACCCTTATTTTAGTGCAAACCATAGGGACCATTTCTGCAATTAATATTTTAACTCTTTTTATTCTTAATTAAATAATTATTTTTTTAGTTGTACTTAACCTTAATAAACTACAAAAAAAGAGAATTATTTAATTATTTATGTTGGTTCATAAATGATTTAAATATTTTTTTAGTCTTAATTATTTTCAATTAACTATAATCAAAGTGTAAACCTATCAAAATTTATTTTAAAAAAATCATTAATGTATAGAAACTATTTTTTAGAGGTTTCATAAATAAAAAAATTATAAATAATATTGACTCTATAATTATTTATGTTGGTTCATAAATTTGTAATAAAAAATATTTATGTTGGTTAAATATATTTACTTTCGTCTTAATTAAAATTGGCCAAAAATTTTATTTTATAGTCCTTTCTCTTTTTTTTTATCAAAATAAGGTGATCATGGTAATGTGATAAATCAAAATGGTTTAAATTTTAAGGTATTGATTTAATCGGATTAAAATTAAACTCAATATGAATCTCAAACGTGTTATATGACCTAAAATTTTAAATTGTTTTTAGTGTAATTAAAAATTAAAACGATAAAATAATTGATACGTTAAATAAATAAATTTGACTTGTCTTAGACTCATTGGAAGTTTTTTTTAACTCGGTCGAGTTAGATGTTAAATATTTATTTAAGTTCTTCAATTATTTTTCCGCAAAGTGAAAACATATAAATTAAAAGGATTTTTTATTATACACACACATATGATTAAAATTTTTAATCATCTTGACTTCAATAAATAAATTCATCATTGAAATTAATTTTTCCGACCTAAAATTATGAATGTTTTTTTTTCTAAAAGAATAATTAAAAACAAATTATTAGATTTAAGTTTTTCAACTGTGACATGATCTCTTGGTTTGATCGGAGCTTTTGAGATAAGTTTTTTAATCGGAAGAATGTTGATATTAATCTTGTTATAAAAGTTTAATCGTTAAACTCATATCACCTTGTTAAAATAAGTTTTAATAAAACATTTTAATTTTTAAATGATTATAAGTTTTTAGGGGTTTACAATTTGATTGTTTGCATGATTTAAATAATAAAAATGTTGGTTCATAAATGAATTTTTTGACGACTAAAAGAGTTTAATATGTTAAGATATTTTTAAATATAAATGTTTTTTCTTAGAAAAAATATATAATAGTTTAATGTGTCAAAACTATAAAGTTGGTTCATAAATAAATAATTATAAATTGAACTATTCAAAAGTTAAATGATTTTAATATTTTTGTTTCTTAATTGGCTTTAATTAAATTGTTGGTTCATAAATAAATGTTTTATAATTTATTAAAGTTAATTAACACTAAAAAATAAACTATAGTTAATTACATAAATGGTCTTTGTGGTTTGACCAACATAAATATTTTTTGTTATAAAAATGTAGGGTTTATTATGAAAAAAACCAACATGTTTTCACGTTTTCTGCGTTTTCGTCCATCCATGTTATTTTTTTTCCATGAAAAACCTAAAGTTATTCTTTTTTTATTGGTTTAGTGAAATTTAGACATTAGACCCCGATTATAATTTGTGAACCGGGTTTTAAAAACCTGAAAAACCGGGTTCTAATATCCAAATTTCACTAAACCAATAAGAAAAGAATAACTTGAGGACTTTTATGGAAAAATAACATGGAGGGACGAAAACACAAAAAACATGAAAACATGTTGGTTTTTTTTCATAATAAACCCATAAATGTATGAACCAACATAAATAAATATAGTGTCAAAATATTTTATTTATGAAACCTCTAAAAACAATTTCTAAAATAAATGGTCTTTTAATTATAAATTTTGAGAGGTTTACAATTTAAATAAATTTAATTTAGACTAAAAAGTATTTAAATCATTTATGAACCAACATAAATAAAATAAATCTATTCTTTTATATAATTCATTAAAGTTAATTAACACTAAAAAATAAATTATTTAATTAAGAGTAAAAAAGAGTTAAAAGAATTATTTGCATAAATGATCCCTATGGTTTGCATCAAAATAAGGGTAAATTGATCATATTAGAAAAGTTAATATGTAGAGGGACCAAAATTGCAAACAAACAGTGAAAATAATGACCGTTTCTACAAAATTGAAAGTTCAGGGACCAAATCCAATTTTTAAGGCATACCAGGGACCATTTTTGTAATTTAACTCTAAAATTTTTAAATCAGTTTGCTTTTAAGATAAGATCATAGTTAGATCCTTAAATCCCATAAAATCACAACAAACAATATTTAAAAGATTTATTTGATTAATAATTAAATAATAAATATAATACTAATAATAAACTTAAATGTTATTAATGATTAGTTTTTTCTTGTTTAAATGATTTATAAAAAATTAATTATAATAAGATATATTAAATATCATTAGTGTTAAAAGTTTGAATATTCATTTTTAATTTTAAGTTTATTTAGTTTTAAGAAAACAAATTTATCAAAGTTATCCGTGTAATACACGGGTTAATAAACCAGTGTTAATTGAAATAATAACTTTTTGTAGGTCCCAAAAGATATCCCAAGTATATAGCTTTAGGCTGTAGAGGGGGGGTGAATACAGCTATTTAAAAACTACACACAATTTTCTCAATGTTTGTATGTATTATCAACAAATGTTAATTACAAACGAGCTTGAATGCGGAAAGGTTCAAGCTGAGATGACAGATACACCAGTATGTTTAACTAGTCTAAGACAGACTGAAACTAGTTACAATGAATACACTCACTAAGAATCACTCACAGTGTTTACAAGACTCAGAGGAACAGCTTAGACACCAAGCACTGTTTTATTCAAGCAGACTTGCATGCATGAAAGACACACTTGAATGCACGTTCACTCTTGGTTTCAACACTTAGCTTTTTGGCTTGATATTTCAATCCTTGGAAGTTTCTTTTTATACTCACTCAGAGGATCTAAGTGAAGCTTCTTCATTGGACGAAAGGAAAAAGGGAACGTCTTGTTGAAAAGACAACATAAACTTTTCTGCACTTTCTGAAAAGCAGACTTGTCTTCATGTGGGCAGAACTTTTGTCTTTTCACTTTGTCTACTGTTGTATTGCCTTTAACTAAATAAGGAATGTCAACTTTGTGTCTTTCTTCCTTTGTTAAGGCCTATTTGATATAAGAAAAGGTCTGTCACCCTTTTCAAATATCCTTTTGTCTTCATGTAACAGAACAGCGTGGGCAGGCTGAGCAGTTCTGTTTTCCACCTTGTCTTCGACTTTGTAAACTGATCTTGTAGTCAAAAACAATACATGAGGACTTGGAAACATATTCCATAAAGTATTTAACCTGTTCACAAAGAACACGTTCTGTTCACAAAGAACAGAACACTTGTAAACTGCCCAAGCTGCTCGCCAGTGTAGACCAGCGTAGACAGTTTATGTCCAGCTTGTTCAGCAGACTGAACAGCTTGGACAAACTGTCTTTGTTGCAACACATGCAACATATAGAACAGCTTTGGACTGATATTGCAAATCATTTTCAGGTTTCAATAAGGCATATAACAGGCCTTAAATTCTTCCTTCAAATGCATCAACAGGTTTGATTAAGAATCTCCCCCTTAGATGCAGAACAGGTTTGACTGAGGCCTTTTTGTGTCTAACAATCTCCACCTATTTGCAATAACCAGTCTAAGCTGGCCTTATAAAAAAAACCACTATATATTTTTGCAGTAGATTTGCTGAAATAAAATTACAACATCAAGGTAAAGTAAAAGATCAGTTTATATATACACTGATTCTTGATTACATAAAACAACACATGTTTTTACAAAAGTACAACTGATGTACTGATGTATATTACAACTGATGTAAAAAAAAATTACAACTTATGTAAATAAAGTACAACTAATTTACATTAGATTTTGGACTGTTTTTGTTGGGAGCAGATAATGGTAAGCCTGTCCAACTGATGGACAGCTTCCATTCTTCACCTACCCAGATGGTAGATGGACTTCACTACAATGGAGGGGGACCTTCAAACATCTTCTCAAGTTGCTCCCTTGTATCCTCAAGTTCTTCAATCTCACTTCTTATGATCATAAACTTGGGATCTTCAAGTTCACCTCTCTCATAACAGCCTCTGAGCTGATCCCAGATGGTTGCTCTCCACCTGCTTGACTGCCTGAATGAAACTGCAAGTCTGAAGGCTACAAGCTGTCTCAGATCCACCTTGTATAGATCTGATGCACTCTAAAAGCATTTCTTCTGAGTTAAAGGATCCACAAAGAATGCCCCCAGCTCAGGCTCTTCAATGATGTTGCCATCTTCAAACTCTATTCCACTAGGCAGGCTGTGATCAACACCTTTCATCTCCATAGCATAGTCACCTTGTTCTATCAAGATGAGGAGTTGTTCCATCTCAGTGTCCTTCCTTGTCCTCCTGGCCTTTATTTTTGGTTGTGTCACATAGACACCTTCACTAACTTCTTTGGAGATCAGGCCATAATTCTTTTCTCTCTCCATCAGCTTCTTGACATATGCCCTGATGGTCTTAGCAGTTTCTGACTTAGACTCGCTCAGGGCAACTGCCAGCTCAATCCATTCTCTGTACCCCATCTGTGCAACATCAGTGTAGTCATATGTTTCTAGTTCTGGGCCTGTTGCACCCATTCTGGTTATTTTCAACTTCCACTGACTGCCTTTTCTTGATATGGGCACAGCTTTGACAATTGCTTCCTTAGCAAGCCTTCTATCAGCAACATCCTGAAATTTTCTTCTTGCCAGGTTGTCAAAGTGAAACTGAGCTCTTGCAGAAGGCACTGGAGTTTTGGTCACTAAGACCAGAGCACCCTTTTCTTTTTCTGCTTCCTCTCTCCTGCTGATCCCTTAGCAGCTTCCATTATTTTCTTTTGCACAACCAGAGAGGACATTTTAACTTTCCTTGCCTCTTGAAGTGCAAAAGACTTAGCAGCTTTGGCAGATTCTTCTTCTTTCCTTAGAGCTTCCAGGGCTTGAAGCTGTTCTTCTCTAAACTCAAAGTATTTGTGCATAGGAAGACCCATTTATTTGGCCCTGGCTTTGTGAAATTTAATCTCTGCTGCAATCTGCTGTTGGGGATCAACCGCTGCTTTTTCTTTTCCTTTAGCTGCTGTAGTGACAGCAGCTTCAAGACTTTCCTCCTCCTCCTCTTCTTCTTCTTCTAGAATCAGATGCCTCCTTCGGCTGCTTGGCCTGCCCTCAGGAATAAATTCCTCCCCCTTAGACTGAGCAGGGATTGGAGATTCAGCCTGAGTAGGCTGAGCAGCGTGGGAGGCACCCTCCATTGTACCTGTTGCAGATGCTCCTGCTGGTTGACCAGTGAGTATTGCAGGCACTGATTTCTCCTTAGGAGAAGAAGTTTTCTCCCCCTTAGACTTAGTCTTCGAGGCAGATGACTTCTCCCCCTTTGAAGGAGATGTACCAGCACCTTCAACACCTGGTCTGCCTGAAGACACGAAGTCATCAGGCTTGCCAGCAGTTTTGGCAGCAGGCCTGGGGCCAACAAGGCTATTCACTAAGAATGCCAAGTTGTCCTTCACCTCTGCAAGCTGGGAAAGACATGTTTGAAGAGAAGAGGATTTGGTATCAGCAAGGGAGGTCAGCTTAACAATGTTTTCCCTATCAGAAGCTGTGAACAGCAAACTATGAAGCTGTGCAAGATGTAGTTCTAGAGAATCTTGCACATCAGCAAGGTTTGATGACACAAAATTGGATAGGGAGCCAATGAGTGTGTTCAAGCTGGCCAGAGTAGCAGGAAGTGTAGAATTGCAAGAAGTTAGGAGAGATGACAGCTGTTGAGAAATAACTATCATTGAGGACACAGAGTCCTGTTGTAGTGAAAGAATTGAGGAGAGGGATGTGGATACATTTTGCAGCTGTGCAGTGAGTGAAAGCAGCTGTGGAGAATTATCAGTTTGTGGAGTGGCAGGGAAGGAATCCTTGAACAGATCAAAGAATCCCTTAAGCTGTTCAGACACAGAGTCTGAAATAAGAGAGGGTAGAGAGGACATAGAGGATTCTAAAGTACCAACTTTGTTGGTCAGCAGAGAAAGCTGATCCTTCAAAGGCAGGTCTTTAGGAGATGGAGGTGTATGGGTGGACTGTTTAGATTGGGTTGATGGAGAAGAAGATGATGAGGCTGGTGTATGAGGATGTGATGGAGAGGGAAGAGGAACATTTGAGAGAAGCTCCATAGCCTGGGCAAAAGTAATGTGGCCCAGCTTGGAGGGGTCAAAGGGTCCCTCAGCAGTGGCTGTAGCTGCATCATCAGGAGAAGGGGTTGATGTTGGGGGCCTTTCAGATACTGTTTGTGTTGCAACACCTTCATGAAGGCCAGTGGGTGATCCCTCTGCAGTGCCTTAGTGTAAAAGCACCTCATCATGGGGAGATGGGATATGCATTTCAACATCAGCAGTGGTGAAACCTGCTGATGGAGTTTGCACAGAAGGGTCAGCCTTACCTAAGGGATGGTATATTCCCTGAGGTTCATCAGCTTGTGTTGTTGGTCCCACAGCAGTTGTTTGGTGTTGAACAGCTGTATCATAGGGAACAGAAGATTGAGGCTGATCTGCTGGTTGGTCTATACCAGTAGTGTGGGCACCTCGTGCAGACTCAGGGTGTAAGAAAGTTTGAGGAGGGGACAGTGTGGACTTAGTATGGAGTGGAGAGGGATCCTGTCTTTCAATATTCTCAGCTTGTTGGGAGGCTGGAATAGTTAAGGTGGCTATCTCCGTTTGTACAACTGGTTCCTGTTGGGAGGAACCAGAGGGTCTAGGCTGACTCTGGGTGGACTCAGGTTGGAGTGAAGCAGGCTCCAATTGTGCTGAACCTTCTCCCAAAATTGGAGAGGCAGCAGGGGTGGCTTCTCTTACAACTGAACCCTGTTGAGAGGGAACAGAGGAGCTGGTTGTTTGGGCTGATTTTCTTTTGGCTAGAGATTTGCGTTGGTATTGGATGGATGAAGTGGGTGATTGTGGAGAGGTGATAGGATTCGTATGGACAGAGTGTGAGACTGGGTCAGGAACAGTTGGGTTGGCCTGTTCCATGGTCTCAGGTGCCACAGAGGCACCAGCCACAAAGGCTTCAGGTTCAACAGATGAACCCGGGTGAGGAGCATGCTCTCCCTCAGCCACAGAGGCTAAAGGTGCAGACTCAGACTGAGCTGTTTTGGCCTTCTTGGAGACAGGCCCAGCTTCAGTGGTCGCCATGGTCCTTTTAACAAGTTTGGACCTGGCTTTGGATTTTCTCTTGGGAGCAGCTTCTGGATCCACCCTCACATCAGAGGGTCCTTCCACCAATCCTAACAACCTCCTCATTGGTGTTGACAGAGGAGGCTCATTTGGAAGAACAGCAGTGTAGAAAACTCTATTCCCTATTACAGGGAAGGCAGCAGTATGAAGTAAAGGCTGAGAGTTGTACAAGTGCTCACCACAAATGTGCCTGAAGATGAGGCTCAGAAACCTGGTGTATTGAACAGCAGCTGGTCGTGTCTCTTGCTACACCAGGTTCCTCAAGTTTAGGAAAATCCACTTAGCCATATCCATTGTAGTCCCATCCACCAGCTGTAGGACTATTGGGATTTCATCACGGCTCAGTTGGTCAAATGAACCAACTTTGCTGCTGAAGCACATCACCACTGAGGCAAAGAGAAAACTGTAGGTAGGAGACAGATCCTTCCTGAACAACGTAGCTCCGATTTTGGGTTCTGCTACACCACAGAAGCGTAGCAAATTGCCCATTTGGTCATTCTCAGGTTGAGGCATGTCATATGAATCAGCAGTTGGCAGATGAAGAACCTCCCTGAGAAGATCAGTAGTGATCTCAATGGTCTGAGTCCCATTGAGAATAGTCCCCTTTATGACTTTGGTGTTTGGGTTGTAGGCACAAGTGTACCAAAACTCGTATACCATCTCCTGGTACAGAACTCCAGGAGTAGCAGTCATGGTGTAGTTCAACGGATGAACTGTCAAAAACTCCACCATTTGGTCATAACCTTTCCCCACATAGTTTTTGGGGATTGTGAGGTTGGCAATGAAGTTAGTGGGTTTGATGGTTAGCATTGTAGTGACTGATGAGTGTTTCTGCACATCATCACCAACAAATACTGGTAGAAAAGGGTTGTTTCTGTGAGCCATTTTGAGAGTAGTGAGAGTAGCAGAAGCACAAGACACTTAGTCGATTTTTAGGGTTCTTAGGAGGTTTATTGTAGTAGTGAGGAAGACGAAGATGAAACAGTATGAGGTATTTATAGGATTTGAATGTGAGTGGGTATGAGAGAGAAATATTTGGGCGGTTGATTTGAAAAGGTCGTTAACGGAAAACGGAACGGTTGTCCATGTCAGACCGTTTGTCAGACCGCTTGAGCCCTTTTTAATCACTAACACACGTAACCCACATTATCCGCAGTAATTAAGTTAAATAAAAATAGAAATTAAGTAACTTAGTTGTGAAGAAAGGTAATTAAAAACTGTTGGTCTAAGCTGTTGGTCAAACCTGTGATGAGTAAGTTCATCACAGGCTGTTCATTCTTCAAGCTGTTCACTCTTCACATTGTGCAGTCAACCTGTGTTCTAATTTAAGATTAGGTTGTGTTCAATAGCTGAACAGGTTACAAGACAATGTCTTGTAGACCAGTGTGAAGGAGTGAGCAGGGTGGAGAATGGACCATCAGAGCAGGCTGGACGAGTAAAATAGTATTGTTCAGCCTGTTGTATGTTCAAGCTATTCAAGAATTTTAGAAAAATGGCTAAGTACAGACCATGCATAGCCTGTTCTGTCTAAGCTGTTCTGAGAAATATTTTAGAAAAATGGCTAAGTACAGAACATGCATAGCCTGTTCTGTCTAAGCTGTTCTGAGAAACTTGAGCAGTGTGAGACATACAAAGTCTTAGACTTTTGAGGACACTTAGTCACTTTTGTTTAACATGCCCAGCTTGCTGACAAGGTAATTAAACCTGGTTTCATCAAGAGGTTTGGTGAAAATGTCTGCAAGCTGTTCATTTGTGGAAATAAAACTTACCTCCACATTACCTTTCTGAATGTGCTCCCTGATGAAGTGATGTCTGACTTCAATATGCTTTGTTCTTGAATGAAATACTGGATTGATGGAAATGGCTATGGCACTTGTGTTGTCACACAGAATAGGAGTTTTCCTATACACAAGCCCATAGTCCTCAAGCTGATGCTGCATCCACAGAATATGCCCACAGCAGCTTCCAGCAGCAATGTACTCAGCTTCAGCAGTAGAAGTAGACACTGAGTTCTGCTTCTTGCTACACCAACTTATCAACTTACCACCAAGGAGTTGACATCCACCTGTTGTGCTTTTCCTATCTAGCCTGCAGCCTGCAAAATCAGAATCTGAATAACCTGTTAGTTCAAGACTTGAGTCTTTGGGATACCAAAGACCCAAACCTGATGTGCCCTTCAGGTATCTGAAGATTCTTTTAACAGCAGCTAGATGAGATTCTTTTGGATTAGCTTGGAACCTAGCACACAAACAGGTGGCAAACATAATATCAGGTCTACTAGCAGATAAATATAGCAAGCTCCCAATCATACCTCTGTAAGCTGTTACTGAAACAGCTTTGCCACTGGCATCAGCATCCAATTTTACATTGGTTGCCATTGGGGTTTTAATTGGAGAACTTTGATCAAATTTAAACTTTTTCAAGAGATCTAAGGTATACTTTCTTTGATTTATAAAAATTCCAGTTGAGGTTTGTTTAACCTGTAATCCTAAAAAGAAAGTAAGTTCTCCCATCATACTCATTTCATATTTGAATTTCATGAGTAATGAAAAATTCTTGCATAACTGCTCATTGGTAGAACCAAACATTATATCATCCACATAAATTTGAACAAGCATAATATCAGATCACCTTCTTTATGAACATTGTGGTATCCACTTTACCTCTGGAATACCCATTGAGACCATAGAGTGCTTTGTCCAACTTATAGACAAAACCTGGATGTTGTTCATTTTCAAAACCTGGAGGCTGCTTGACATAAACTTCTTCTTGCAGCTTCCCATTCAAAAATGCACTCTTCACATCCATTTGAAATACCTAAATGCTCTTATGAGCAGCGTAGGCTAGATACAAACGAATTGCTTCTAGCCTGGCCACAGGAGCAAATGTCTCATCATAGTCAATTCCTTCCACCTGTCTATAACCCTGAGCAACCAGTCTTGCCTTATTTCTAATGACATGACCTTGCTCATCCATTTTATTCCTGAAAACCCATTTAGTGCCAATTATAGTTTTACCTTTAGGAGCAGGGACCATCTTCCATACCTTGTTTCTCTCAAACTGATTGAATTCTTCTTGCATGGCAGTGATCCAATTGGCATCTTTTAGTGCTTCATCCACCTTCTTTGGCTCCATTAATGAAACAAAACTAGAGAAAATACAGAAGTTCCCTAAGCTGTCCCACCTTGTCTGTACCCCTTTGCTGATGTCACCAATTATTTGATCATTGGGGTGACATCTGATCCACTTAGGATCATTCTTCAATGAGGATTCTCCTGAGTTATCAGCAGTTTCAGCAGGTCCTGTTGAACAGCTCTCAAGATTTTCAGACACACTGTTGTCTTGAGCCTGCTCACTTGTTGAGCATGACTGACCACTGTTGAACATATCAGCAGAGGAACCAGGAAAATCAGCATTGATAGGTTCAGGACATGCAGTTGTGATTAAGTCAGTACACTTATTCACACAGGGTGTATTGACATAATCATCATTATACCCATCATGATTAACAGGTTCCACATTAGATGTAGTGGAAGCTTTTGAGTCCTCTTCACTGTTTGAATGCATGAGATCATCAAAGTTTAATTCTCCTGAAACTGATTCAGGAACAGCTTTGGTGGAAGCATTCTTGGACTCTTCAAAGGTGACATTGATAGATTCATCTATCACCTTTCTTTTGTTGTTGTACACTCTGTAGGCTTTGGAGATAGTAGAGTAGCCAACAAACACACCTTCATCAGCTTTTGGTTCAAACTTTGCCAGTTGGTTCCTTTGATTCAGAATGAAGCAGGGACACCCAAACACATGGAAGTAACTGACATTTGGCTTCCTCCCTTTGAGCAGCTCATAAGGAGTCTTGTTGAACCTTTTTACCACTAAGGATCTGTTTTGGGTGAAGCAGCCAGTGTTAACAGATTCAGCCCAGAATGATGAAGGTAAACCAGATGCACACAGCATGGTTCTAGCAGCTTCAATGAGAGTTCTGTTTCTCCTTTCAGCAACTCCATTTTGTTGTGGAGTTCTTACAGCTGAAAAGTTTTGAGTGATTCCTTTCTCTTCACAGAAGTCTTCAAGAGTACTGTTTCTGAATTCAGTACCATGATCAATTCTAAGCTGCTTCACTTGGGCAGAGTTCAGCATTTCCATCTTTTTCACAAATCCAATAATTTCTCTAGCAGCCTCTCCTTTGCTCTTCAAGAAGATAACCCATGTGTACCTGGAGAACTCATCAACCATTACTAGAGAGTATCTTCTTCCTCCTAGACTTGGGACATTAACAGGTACAAACAAGTCCATATGGATTAAGAAGAGAGGAGTATCAATAGAAAAGTTATGTTTGGATTTAAATGATGATTTCCTCTGCTTGCCTTTCTCACAAGCTGTGCAGAGTTTATCCTTAACAAAGGTCATAGAAGGCAAACCTGTCACCAACTCTTTCTTACAAAGTTTGTTGATATTCTTGAAGTTCAGGTGTGACAGCCTTTTGTACCATAACCAGTTTAAGTCTACATTTGTTCTTGTGAGAAAACAGGTTTCAGTTGTGGGATCAGCAGATTGCATGTCCACAACATATACACCTTTCTTTCATTGAGCACACAACACAACTTTGCCTTGGGGATCCAATATGTAACCCATGTGCTCATCAAAGTTAACCTTATAGCCAGCATCACACAGTTGACTTATGCTAACAAGGTTATGTTTTAGTCCAACCACATAGGCTACTCTTTTGAACACTGCAGCACCAGCTTTAAGAGTTCCATATCCCTCAGTGGATCCCTGTACATTGTCACCAAATGTAACTTTTAGCCCTTTTTCAGGCTTGAGATCACTCAGCAGGTCCTTACAACCTGTCATGTGCCCTGAGCAGCCACTGTCCAAGTACCAAACCTGGGATGGTTGTTTTTCCTGCAGAGTGACAAGAAGAATATTAGTCATTTTTAGGGGAACTCATCACAGAGATGAGTTCTCCTACTTCATCAACATTTGTTGATGGACTTGTGATATCAACACTAATATTTCCTATTTGAATGGTATCAGTTTGGATACCACTTTCATTGACTAAGATGTTTCCAACACTGTTTATGTTAGCTGTGAGGGAACCATCAGAGTCAGCAGGCCTCATGTCCTCAGTTTCAGGACAATCTTTCGCCAGATGTGTCTTCATTCCACATTTATAACATTTTCTTCTTTTAGCATTTTTGGAAGAAGATCTTTCAGAAACACATTCTGAGTTATTTCTGTTGACTTTACCAGTATATTTAGCAAACTTATTACTATTTTATGAATCAACAGCTTGAGTGGAAAGTTCAATAGCAACAGCTTTGCCTGTCTCTTCTTTCCTCTTTTTAGGAGGACAGATGTCAAAGATAGGAAGCTTAATTGGCATTTGAATTCCACAGGTTTAGGAAACTTATTCCCAGATCTCTCAGTCTGAGCAATGGCTTTGCCTTTGTCCTTCCTGAGATGTGATTGATGTTGCCTATCAACATAATCATTATTTCTGGTTTTGAAAGACTTATTCTCATTTAAAACCAGTTTACCACTATGATTAGAAAACTTATTTAAAATCACAGCAGGTTTGCCTTCAACATGAGACTTACCCTTGTTAAAGGCAGACTGCTTACCTTTTGAAAACTTATTTTCAAAATGTTCAGCATTAAAAGGATTAGTATGCCTTTTTACATCAGCTTTAGACCCAAATCCTGTTTTGTCAACAGGTTTGGTGTCCACAACTGCAGTTTGGACATGCTTTCCTTTCTTTTTCTTGTGTGAATCAGCAAAGCACTTAGCAAACTTATTTTATTGAAAACTTATTTCATCAACAGCTTTTGAGCTAGGTTCACACGAGCTGTCAGTGTTTTGAGGCCTGACAAACCTGTTTGTTGAGATTAATTTATCATTCACTTTTTGAATAAAAGTGTTTGGAAGCTCACCAAGAGTGGACAAGTCTTCTTTCAAATTATTAACCTCAACAATGGAAGCTGCTGTGTCAAGATCCCCTCCAAGATAGGCTTGGATTTGTACAGGAATCTGCTGACTTATGCAGTGGCTGACTTTTTGTGCAGATTGGCACCAAGAGTCAACTATCTTTTGAAGCTTAGCATGTTTTATATCTGTTTCTCTCTTTTCTTCCAGTAAAATGGAATTGATGTGTTTTAATTCATCAAGCTCAGTTTCCAACTTATGGAAATTGTCCAGTTTACTGGATTTTGTTTCAAGATCAGTTTTAAGCTTAGAGATTTCAGATAATAAAACAGTATGCTTCTCAACAGCAGCTTTCAGATCAACAAGCATATATTCAAACATTTTAACTTTTTCTTCAGAACTGTAATCCATAAAATTTTGTACCTTATACATCATTGTAGGGTTCCAGTTCTCCAAGCTGCTAAAAGCTTCAGCTTCAGCCAGATCCTGTTTGAAGTTGCTTGTTGATGGGACATCAGTGTTGGCCATCAGACAGTGATTGTCTTCTTCATCAGATGATGAATCAGACTCCTCCCAGTCACAAGTCTCTGCCATAAGTCCCTTTTGCCGGTTGGAAACCACTGAGTTTTCCAACTTCCTCAGCTTAGCCATAGCCATAAGGTACTTAACTCTATAGCCATCATCCCTGTTTGTCTTGTGTGGTTTGGATGACTGGCCAACAGCTTTTGACACACAGTCAGCAGCTATGTGGCCAGGTTTGCCACATTTAAAGCACTCAGCTATGGTCTTATCAAATGCCTTCTTTTTAACAGCATTTGAGCTTCCCTGCAGCATGTTTCTTCCAAACCTTTTCTTGTTGAACCTTTTGACAAGCATGGGTATCATTTGCTCATCATCCAGTTCAGCAATATCTGCATTGTCTTCCTCATCAGACATTTCCTCCTTATCATCACCCTGTTGATCAGGTTGAGTGAACACATCACTCACTTGATTTACAGGTTGTCTCACACTGGCCACAAAGGCTGCACCTTTCTTATATATTTCCAAGGCATTTCTCTTCTGTTGCCTTGACTGCTCATCATTCAGTAAGGAACCATACAGGTTAACAAGATCCATACTTCTGATGGTACCTGAATTCCTTAAGATTGTAGAAAAATAATTCCATTCTTCAGGCAGGACGTCTAAGAATTTGTTTACCAAAGTCAAGCTGTCCTTGGTGATCCCAACAGCTTTGAGATCATTTACAAGGGCAGTAAACCTGGTGTACGTTTCAGTGAGAGTCTCATTTGGTTTTGCAAAGAAGAGTTCATACTGTCTAACAAGATTATTAATCCTGTTGTCAAGTGTGATTGTGGGTCCATCATAGACGGTACACAAAGTATCCCACATCTCCTTTGCAGTCTTCATTTTCTCAACCTGTTTGAACACATCATCAGGTAGAGAAATGACCAGGTTGTTTCTGGCCTTTGCATCAAGAGCCACCAGTCTTTTGTCTTCATCAGACCATTGAGCTTTTGCTTTCTCAAATGTTCTGATTTCAGGAGCAGCTCCTTCAACAGCAGGAGTTATGGTTGTAACAGAGGTTGGCACATAGGGACCCTTCATTACAATCTCTGGTAGTTGCACATCCAGATTCTCTAGGTAGAGCATCATTCTGCACTTCCAACCAGAAAAGTTCTGATGATTGAACTTTGGAGGTTTGCCCATTGAGCCATTATCATAGTATGAGGAACTTGCAGCACTGTTGTCCATGGAAACTTTGGGAGAATGAGAGATCTAGAATGACACACACTCTAAACTACTCTGATACCAGTTGTAGGTCCCAAAAGATATCCCACGTATATAGCCTTAAGCTGTAGAGGGGGGGTGAATACAGCAATTTAAAAACTACACACAATTTTTTCAATGTTTTTATGTATTATCAACAAATGTTAATTACAAACGAGCTTGAATGCGGAAAGGTTCAAGCTGAGATGACAGATACAACAGTATGTTTAACTAGTCTAAGACAGACTTAAACTAGTTACAATGAATACACTCACTAAGAATCACTCACTGTGTTTACAAGACTCAGAGGAACAGCTTGAACAAGAACAGCTTAGACACTGAGCACTGTTTTATTCAAGCAGACTTGCATGCATGAAAGACACACTTGAATGCACGTTCACTCTTGGTTTCAGCACTTAGCTTTTTGGCTTTTTTTTCAATCCTTGGAAGTTTCTTTTTATACTCACTCAGAGGATCTAAGTGAAGCTTCTTCATTGGACGAAAGGAAAAAGGGAAAGTCTTGTTGAAAAGACAACATAAACTTTTCTGCACATTCTGAAAAGCAGACTTGTCTTCATGTGGGCAGAACTTTTATCTTTTCACTTTGTCTACTGTTGCATTGCCTTTAACTAAATAAGGAATGTCAACTTTCTGTCTTTCTTCCTTTGTTAAGACCTATTTTGATATAAGAAAAAGGTCTGTCACCCTTTTTCAAATATCCTTTTGTCTTCATGTAACAGAACAGCGTGGGCAGGCTGAGCAGTTCTGTTTTCCACATTGTCTTCGACTTTGTAAACTGATCTTGTAGTAAAAAACAATACATGAGGACTTGGAAACATATTCCATAAAGTGTTTAACCTATTCACAAAGAACAGGTTCTGTTCACAAAGAACAGAACACTTGTAAACTGCCCAAGCTGCTCGCCAGTGTAGAGCAGCGTAGACAGTTTATGTCCAGCCTGTTCAGCAGACTGAACAGCTTGGACAAACTGTCTTTGTTGCAACACATGCAACATATAGAACAACTTTGGACTGATATTGCAAATCATTTTCAGGTTTCAATAAGGCATATAACAGGCCTTAAATTCTTCCTTCAAATGCATAAACAGGTTTGATTAAGAATCTCCCCCTTAGATGCAGAACAGGTTTGACTGAGGCCTTTTTGTGCCTAACACTTTTGTATTGTTTTTTAATAAATGTCAATAGCGACATAATTTCTTGTATTTTTTTTATAATTTATAGAAATAATTTTTTTAAACGTTTTCTTATAAATAGTAAAAATATAAATATTTGAGTTATTAATGATAAAAAATAATAATGCTACTATAAAATTAAAACAAATAACAAGTTGTTATTTTTGTTGATTAAAAGAAAATACTAGAATTTGATTCAAACGAAAACAAAGTCATTAAATTTGTAAAACAAGGAAACATAAAACTTAAACTAGTATCCCGTGAAACATAGGAAAAGTGCCACAGAGCGAGCAAGAGATTTAATTTATAGAACCTTGTGCGTGTGAGAGAGAGAGAGAGAGAGAGAGAGAGAGAGAGAGAGAGAGAGCAACGGCGACTAATGACAACAAAGATCGGATGGCCTGAGAAAGAAGTGATGGTAGGTTTTGGGAAAAGAAAGTACTGTTTGATGAAAGGAATGATAAAGTGATGCTGAGATATAGAGATAAGCAAAAAACACGTTTTTCCTGAACCGAACTGTAAAGAGGACCGGAACCGAACTGGACCGTTTCATTTTGGGGTCGGTTCTCGGTTCCTATAATTGCTATTAGGGATGAGCAGAAAACATGTTTTACCCGAACCGGACCGGACCGTTTATCTATTCCTATAATTCCTATAATTCGGTTTTCGGTTCCATCGGATTCAGTCCAGTTTTCTTTTTTCCTTTGTAAAAGTCAGGAAAAAACCGTAACCGACCCAGACCAGACCGCTTCATATTTCGGCTGGTTCTTGGTTCTTGATTTACGCATTTTTGGTTTTCAGGTAATTCGGGTTCGGTCCAGTTCAGACCGATTTTGGAACCGAGCTCATCCCTAATTCCTATAATTTAGTTTCGTTCCATCGAGTTTGGTCTGGTGCGGTCCGGTTTTTTTTCTTTGTAAAAGTCAGATTTTGTGCATTTTCAGTTTTTGGCAATTCGGGTCCGGGCGGGTTCCAGAACCAAGCTCATTCGTACTGATGTGGTGTGGAGCGAAGTCTCTGTGTCTTTTAAAATTCTCCAGAGAGTTCGGTGTTGATTTCTCTCCATTTCTCCTCATATGGGAGGGAATGAAAAGTAGGGAATTAGAAATCCCTTATTTCTATTTCTCTGCCATCATTTTTCTGTACCAAACGCACCTTAATGTTATAAACTTGTATGGACGGTAAAGAGAATTGAGATGTTTCTTGATGTATATGAAAATTTATTATACATTTTTATGAAATATTTTATTATAACGAAATTCATTGTAGAGTTTTCAAACAAATGAATTTTGGCACAAGAATCCCTTTTTATAACATAAGTAAATCTATGGATAAATTAATAATAGGATTTGATCTTTATCTTTAACTTTCATTTTTGGGCTAATGACCAAAAATAGTAACATCTTTTGTCATTTTTTTCATTAATAGCAACATTATATTTTTTTATCATTAATAACAATAAGTTTTGTATTTTTTTATCAATATTAGCAATTTTTAACCAACTAACTGAGTTTCCAGTTAACTTAGCTCACATGGATTTTTTTGCTAAGTTGGATACCCACGTGTATAACCAGATGTACCAGGTTATCCACTCGGCTTCCGGTTGTGCCACCATCGCCGCCCGAACAATCGGAATCTTGGCGCAGCATGAGGGCATATTGGGGTTGAGTAAGACGTTGTTGTAAAAGATATCGTAATCATAGATTCGACAGTAATCCACTTTCTTCCGGTAAAATCTTAACAAGAATTGGTCTCCGGTGGGTCTTTTGCATGGGGTGATCGTGATCCGGTGACGATAAAGACTCACTCTTGCGACCTGGGATCGAATGAAGGGTGAAGTTTAAGCCATGTTCGTCTTTTTCGGTCTCAATTATTGATGGGTTTGTTGAGGGTGTAGCCGAAGCTTGGGTCGTGGTAGAAGGTTGAGACGAGTGGGTCATATTTGAGGTTGGAGGCCCGCTACACCCTCGATAAACCCATCAATAATTGGGACCGAGAAAGACAAACCTGACTTAAAATTCACCATTCATTCGATCCCAGATCGCAAGAGCTAGACTTTATCGTCACTGGATCTCAATCAACCCCATGCAAAAGCCCCACCGGATACCATTTCTTGTTAAGATTTTACTGGAATAAAGTGGATTACTGTCGAATCCATGGTTACGATATCTTTTACAACAATGTTTTACTCAACCCCAATATGCCCTCATGCTGGGCCATGATTCCGGAGGTTCTGGCAGCGAAGGTCACACATCCATAAGCCGAGTGGATAACCTGGTACATCTGGTTATACACGTAGGTATCCAACTCAACAAAAAAAATCCATGTGGCCTAAGTTAACTGGAAACTCAGTTAGTTGTGTTAAAAGTTGCTAATATTGATAAAAAAATACAAAAGTTATTGTTATTAATGATAAGAAAAATATAATGTTGCTATTAATGAAAAAAATGACAAAAGATGTTACTATTTTTGGTCATTAACCCTTCATTTTTATATGCTTAGTCATTTTTTTTCACAGTCAAATCAATATTACAGACTCAATTGTTTATTGGTTCAACTTTAAACTTTAGGGAGCGTTTGATTCACAGAATCTGATGGAATTTGATGGAATTGGAATGAAAATTTCATTCCGATGTGCTATTTGGAAATAAAAAGGAATGAAATGAAAATTCCTCTTAAAAAAACATCACTTTTGAATGAATCTATTTTCTTGGGTCAGTGCCATGAAATTTAAATTCCATTCCAAAGATTTTAACAGTTCTAAAACCAAACTCTAAACTTCATCTTCATCGGCCTTCATTTATATTCCGACAGATTCCATTCCTTCCGAGTTTCCATTCCTTAACAAATACCATTCTAGGAATAAACATTATGTGAACCAAACGTCGTCTTAGTTTTGAGAAGGGTTGTGGGTTTATAATTCTAGTTTTAATTAGTGAATAGAACATCCACCACCTCTAGCCACAGCCCCTAATGAACCACATTAATCCAAAATCCAAAATAAATTATTCAAAACAATAAACCAAAATTCAAATTCCAAAATCAAATTAAACTTGTTGATGGAAGGATGATTCGCACCTGACAAATCAAATTAAATGGATTTAGAAAATGTTCAAATAATTACGTGTAACATGGTAGTATGAAAGGTTCATAGTTCATACCTCTTGCAATGCAACCAAGTATTCCACAAAACATATTTGTTATAGAAATTTCATACGTTCTGAGTCTCTACTCAAACCTTCGTGATCAATACCGTGATACCACATTCAAATACCAAAGTTGTCAAACCACAGTTAAAGAAGGACATTGTTAGGTATAAGATCAGAACCTATGACCTTAACCGGTGAATGTTGATGAAGATACGTCATTCCTTCAAACATATTTTCATTCAATTCTCAATAAGACTCGTATATAATGAACATAATTATAATCCTCAAAGCTACCATCCGCCATAAACAAAAGAACAAACAATTTAAAGCCATGTAATGTACAAAAATTTCCGATACAAATTCATTTTAGAACATGACATTCTCTATTGAAGATCTTTGTTGAACTATATGATAATTTATTAGGAAAGAGTAATGACAATAATACTTATACATTTATACTGAACAATCATTTCTTTGCCACATGTCACTTAACCAAAATTTTAGTACGATAAAGGGTAAAATGACTAAATCAATAACATAAACATATGTCAATGATCAGATCAATTGAAAATTCATTAGTCATTTTTCAATATCGGATTTCAAGTTATAGTTTTTAGAAAAAACAAGAGTTTCTATGAAAAGTGAAAACTTGATTAGATGATGAAATTTTAGTTTTAAGAAAAATAAGATGGATGATTATAAAATAAGAAATATATAGTAGGTGATAGAAAAAAAGAGAGAGAAATATTGGGTGGGTAATAGAAAAGTAAGAGAGAAAATACGAAAAGTAGTATTTTAAAAAGTAAAATAAAAAATTATGAAATTGTTGTTAAGTAAACAAATTTTCATTTTTATTGAAAACTGATATGGAAATTTTCGGTAACCAAACGCACCTACCTAAGTATCTTCGTAAAAAACAAAGTTTATAATAGGTTTTCTTTAATATTAACCATTATTAAACTATGGATTAATTCCTTACGTGTGCAAAAACTATAGATTGAATTTTCTTATATGAGTGTTTAAACTATGATTTCGAAGTATAAATGCTTCAAAAAAAAATAAAAATAAAATAAAAGCAATAAAACAAAACATAAAATAGATTTTGTGCATGAAACTATGAAAGAGAGACTGAGAGAGGGTCAAAATAATATGGGGTAAGAGACCCACGTGTCTTGCGGCAAGAGTGCAAAACATGTTGGCACACGTGAGGGAGTTCTTTTAATTTCTCCTCCCACGTGATCTCCACTCTCATGGGTCCTCTCTTGGTCGTCCGTTTGAAAAGAAATGGTTTAAATAATTATATTTTTTTTATAAATATATTTTGATAGATCAATGGTTAAAAATAGGGTTGGCAAAAAAAAAAAAAAAAAAAACCGAACCTGACCGGAAAAACTGAAAACCGATCTAATCAGGTTCGAGGAAAAGTTAAACGGGGGATGGGGCGGGTATTATCAATATAATACCTGCCCCGTATACCAGATTACATAACCCGTTTAAATCCCCGAATACTCCGATTACTTTTCTAATAGCAACATGCTATTTATATTGTATATATATTGTATATAAAATGAATATTTTTATCTATTTTATATATTATGCATAAAAATGATTATTTATAATTTAAAGAACTTATTTATATTTATATAATTTATTAAAAGAATGTTTTTTTCGTTATTATTTGATAGGGATACGAATTCAATTTAATAATAGTATTGTAATTTTAAACACATTGACGTTTTAAGCTTAAATTATGAACCATGTCGTTAGTTTTATATTATTAATTTATACATGGGTTTCCCCGATTCCCCACGGGTTTCCCTGCGTACCCGATGGGGATCATCGTTTAATACCTGCGGTTTTTTACACGGGGACGAGATTTCCATTCCCCGACCGAAACCGCCCCGTTGCCATCTAGTTAAAAACAACAATAAATTTTTATTAATCATTTATAGTAAGTAGTGAATTTTGAAATTCTTTGGGTTAAAAGCATAATGTGTTAATTGTGTTGATTTTGCTTTAGAAAAAATAAATTGTATTTACCTGTTACTTTATTTTATAGGGCAAAAGCCGTACAAATGTAATCTACTTTACTAAAATTACCGAAATGACTAATTTACTTTTTTTAACCCTTTTGGTACTTGTACTCACATATGACCTGTCGATATGGTACATGACACCGGTTTTTGGGCTGAGTTGGCGGTGATTGCATACGTGGAAGTTCATTAAGCTTATGTGGCAGTATATTAAGCTGAATCAGCTTATTGCATGGACACTATATCATTTGTTCGTGTATATACCCCCAATTCGCAAGTAAATGAAGTTGAAGGAAGGTGTTGCTGCCGTCGTCTTCACTGTCTTCATCCTTCGAGCTGTGATGTCTTCGTCTTCATCGCTTAACTGGTGCAGGTCATCAGATGAAACTAGAAAGCTGTGTGATTGCAACCTTCAACTCAAGCTTGGTTACTCTTGGACGCACGAACACCCAGGAAGACGATTTCTGAATTGCCCTAACTCATTGGTATGAGTTTCTCCATCTTCATCTTTCTTCGATTTTGCAGCCTTAATTGCTAATTACTTTTATTAAAACATCAGGAAATGGGCAAGAAGTGTAATGTTTTCATCTGGATTGACCCAGAACTTCCAAATACATGGTACAAATCCACCATGTTTGAAATGAAGAAGAAAATGAAGGAATATGAAAAAGGTGCCTCATCTGTTGATAAATGTACTGATTGTTTGGTGAAAAATCTTGAGGAGCAGCTTGAATTGACGAAGAAGATGAAAGATGAAGAAATCAAGAATCTGAAGACGAAATTAAAGGAGAAGAAAACAACTAGTGTTTTTTTTATAGAAATGTTGTATTAGGCATGATTTGTTGTGCAATTTTAGTGTATTTCTCATAGAAGTAAATTGTTACCTGTGTTCTGTTTTGTAGTTGGGTTTTGTTGTAGGCAACCTGCCAATGGTTATCAATGAAAAACAAAAAGCCACACTGCCAATTGTTACCAATTGTTATCAATGAAAGTTAATGTTTATGCAATGTTAAATAAATGTCTGTGAAAGCATGTGAAACAGTGAAAGCATGTGATGCACACTGCCAAACAAAAGAGATCACTGTCATAACTTTTGGACCATTACAAAACAATAGAGAATAAGTCTTGGTCAATACAAAAAGCAGAGAAAAACTAGTCTTGAACCATTACAAAACAAAAGACCAAGTCTTGGTCAAACAAAACAAAAGGCAAAGGACAATTAATCCACAGTCCATGGTCTGTCTTCACTTAAACTAGTTCCATACTCGTCAGTTTCCTCTTTCTTACCAAGTTGCATTTTGATAATCCTTTCTGATTTCTTCCTTAACTTTGTTTTCTTAATGACTTTCTTTGTAGCTACTGTTTGGCTTGATTGAGTTGGAACTGCAGCCACTTCTGGTTGTGAATGAGGAAGAACAACATCAACTTGTGGTTGTGAATGAGGGAGAACAACAGCAACTTGTGGTTGTGAATGAGGGAGAACAGCAGCAAGTTGTGGTTGTGATTGAGGAAGAACAACAACAGGTTTCGATTGGCCAGCTTGTTCATTCTTTGACTTCCTTCCTCTCTTTTTCTGTTCCTTAGCAGGTTATGACTTGCTTGGGCTTTTACAGCTTTTCTTGTTATGACCAGGTTGAAGACAGTTCGTACATGTCATTATTCTTCCTACCCTGCTTAAGGTCTCTTTTCCATCATCCTCAGTTGGGTCTCTCTTCCTTTTCTTTTTAGGCCTGCCAGGTAACCTTCTTTCAATGGGTGGCAATGGAGGTGTCTCACTAGATGGTGGCCACATCAGACTTCCATTCATTGGGCTAATGGAGTATGAGTAAGTGTTTAGCCACATCTGTTTCATGAACCAAGGACTAACACCTGGAATTGGATCTTTGTTCAGGTATAAGTATGCTGCCGTTGAATGTACACCGGGGATACCACTTATTTCCCACATTCTGCAGCTACACTTGGTCAACTCCAGGTTTACAGTGAAGCCTTCCTCTCCATTCTTTACTTCAAACTCCATGTATCCACTAGGATAGACTATCCAACTCCTGCATACATACAAGAGCAAAATTATCATTAACTGTTAGTTGATATGCAACATGTCTGGTAATAAAATCATATTCACCTTTGTTTTTTCTTAAACAATTGAATATTCTTTTTGATGGAAGGTGTTATTTCATCATCTAGATTTTCAGCACAAGCTCTCATTATTTGGATCCTCTTCATTACATATATCCTAATGCTTTCAAGCATTGATATGATGGGTTTGCTTCTAGCACCGAGTATTGCAGAATTAAAACTCTCAGAGATACCATTCTCTATTGCTGAACATGCTCTATCCATTTCAAAATAGGCTCTGCTCCATGTATTACGATTCCTCTTTACCAAATGATTATATGCATCATTGTCTAACTCCTTGATCTTCCTGTAGTTAATGTTAGTTTATGTGTGCAAAAATGTTGTATATGCAGTCCAAAACAAGTTTTTGTAATGAAATTACCTCATTACTTCTTCAAACTTTGATGTGATTGATGTTGTAGCTGCAGTCCAAAACAAGTTTTTGTAGTATAGACCAGAGAATTTCTTTTTGAAGTTAGCATATATGTGCCTTGCACACTGCCTGTGTTCTGCATGAGGTAACCAGTCTTGAACAGCTTGTATTAGTCCCTGTATAGTTACAAAAACCATTCAAAATTGGTGTTTTAATGTGAAATGAACATTTCCTATCTTGAACAGCTTGTTTAGTACCTTATGTTGGTCTGAAATTATAGTTGTATGCAAACCATTTGCTAGATCCAAATCCTTATGAAGTTTAGATAAAAACCAACCCCAATTTACATGGTTTTCAACACCAACAACTGCCCAGGCTATTGGGTACATCTGGTTATTTGCATCTCTCCCTACTGCATGTAATAACTCACCTTTAACCCTTCCTTTCAAAAAACATCCATCTAACCCTATAACTCTCCTACACCCACCTTTCCAACCTTGAGCAACACCTATCAGATATGTAATAGAGCATATAAGTAATATACATACAAAACATTGTGTAATAGAACATATAAGTAATGTACATATAACACATTGTGGTTACCTTTGAAGCATATGTACAACCTGTTGAAGTATGTGTTTCCATCATCTCCAGTATCAACATCCATCCTAACACTAGATTCTGGATTAGACCTTTTGATCTCTCCTAAATAAGACCATAGCTTTGAGTAATGTTGCACTAGCCCACCATCCAAGTCATGCAAAGCTCTTTCCTTTGCTATTTTACATTGAGATATAGAGACCTTTATCATGTATTTTTTTTTGAATGTCATCCTTAATGGCCTGATAAGTCATGTTAGGAGTCTCTGAAAGTTGGTCTTTGTATTGCTTTGCTATCCACTTGAATGTCACCAGTGCTCCTAAATCATATTTCGTTAAACACGTGTTTTGAGGAGTTATTGACTTGATCTGGAATGAATGCTCAGTCTTCATCCATGTTGCCCAAATCCTAAATCGGCATTCTTGCAAACCATCCTCTTGTTTAGCCTTAAATTTTCCCTTCCCTTTACCCTTAACATTAGCCTTACTGCCCTCAGCCTTACATTTTCCCTTCCCTTTACCCTTAACGTTAGCCTTACTGCCTTTAACATTAGCCTTTGCCTTTGGGCATCCTTTCTTCCCAGAACACAAACCCTTTTCCACATCCTTACCACACCTAACCAACAAACTTTTTCCATCATTTCTTTGGTACCATAATTGATATCCATTTGCAACACCATAATTAGTCATACACTCTTACATTTGCTCTGGACCTTCAGATCTCATCCCTAAAATTGGTTTCATCTCATTCCATGGCTGCTTTGGATTATACTTAGGATAATTTACAACATTCACCTTTTTCTCACTACCCACACACTCATCATTGTCTTCTTCATTTGATTCGTATTTCAAACTTTCATCTGAATGATAACTAATTTCTTCATTTAAGGCTTCTAGATTAATAGCCTCATACGTATCCTCACCATCATGATCCTGTTCTTCCCCCTCAATGGAATTGTTATTCTGCTCTTCACCCTCACTGGAATTATTACTCTCTTCACCCCCACTGGAATTGTTATCCTCACTGAGAATAGCTTCATTAGATATTTCTAGCTCATCATGACCAGTTATAGCAAACATAAGTTCCATAACATCATAACCATGATGTTCAATGTATACCTCAATCATACGATCATTTTCATAACCTAACTGAATAAAGTTAGCATAATCGGATTCATCAGTTAATTCCTAATACCTTCTCTTAACACTAATCCAGGTATGCAGTAAAAGATTTCGTTAACAGGAAAACCGCAAAATCTTAAAAGAAACTCTTTGAATTCATTGAACATCATTCCTCCGAAATCTATATCAGTGATAGTATCTACTTCACCACATTCGTACCTTAATGGATCTGGGACGAAACAACCTTCATGGTGCACTGTCACGTTTAGTAATCCACCACCATCGAACGCCATTGTAATCCACCACGATCGAAAAGCTAGGGTTCTTGAGAGTGAATTTGACATTTTTTGAATCCAAGAAAGGGTTTTTGAGCGTTAATCTGAACTGTACTCTTGATATATAAGGTCTAATTTAATAATCGGTAATTTGTCCAGCCATGTAAGATAATACCGTTTAATTTTATATCCACGTAATTTGTGGTAACCGGTTGCTCCAGTAACAAGTAAAAAAAACCGGTGTCATGTACCATATCGACAGGTTATATGTGAGTACAAGTACGAAAAGGGTAAAAAAAAGTAAATTAGTCATTTCGGTAATTTTAGAAAAGTAGATTACATTTGTACGGCTTTTGCCCTATTTTATATTAATAATATAATGTTGTATTTATCTTTTTTTAATAAAATGTGGTAACGTCATGTGACAAATTATGATTTTGTTTATTATATATAGATATAGATATAAGATATATAGATAATAGATAGATTATTTATTCTATACCATTAATAACATCAATTTTTAGACCTTTTACAATTCAACTTTTATATTTTGTATCTGTTTGTGCGTATGACAATCAATAATGTAGGATCAGGATAGTAAAAGGCTTATAAGTGCTCCCAGGTGGTTCTTGATGGAGTTTCAACGCCTGGAATAAAGAAAAGAAGAAAAGACTACAGTTAATGTCAATGCAGGGGGGTTCCCTGCATTGACACTCCGATGCCTAAGTCAGCTAGCATAATGGAGGTATCAATTTAGAGAGTATGAAAGGGTAGAGAAAAGAGCATTAACCTCATTCAGGCGTGTAACATCCGGCACTAAACCAGGTTAGCAACAAAGCCTTAATCTGTATTTGATAGTCAATTATAAGCTAATCAGTGGTCATTAGAAATTAATCAAGTGATTAACAAGGTTTATTAGAAAAATTCAACTCAATTAGAATCAAATTCATCGGTGCGATGAATCGGGAAATCAATTAATCCGATCAATTTACGATATGAGGGATTAATTCAACTAAGTACATAATTAAATTATGATTAGTAACACTAATCATACACTAATACAATTACTTAACCTTAATTATGCAAGACTAAAACAATTCATTAAAACAATGCATTCAAAAGTATTTTTGAATTTACAAGAAAAGGAAAATACAAGAATACATTCTAAATACATTTAAAAAAAAAGTGAAAATACACACAAATACCATCACATGGCCGGTCCTTTAGGGCAAGTACATGTGTGGATTTGATTTCATTTTTTAATCAATCTCCCATGCACCATCTACATCAACTTTCTCCACACCATTACCTTTCACTTCACTTAGATTACACTTCACCTCCCATGCCTTCCTTGATTACAAGACCTCCCTTTTCTTCTATAAATAGAGGACATTTCCCCCTCTTCATTCTTCACACCTTCATCAACTCAAAAACTCTCTCCCTCCCTCTCTCAAATCCGGCCACAAGGGCCACACACACACCACCTCAAAATTTGTTTTGTTCTTCAAGTGTTCAAGGAGAATTTCTTGTGCAACTCTTTCAAGATCAAGTTTTCCACTCATTTTCATTCTCCAAACACATCAAAGTAAGTGTATACTAGCATATATCATCTTATATTTATGTTTATATAAGTCTTGCATAATATATATAATCACCTACAACAACAAGTTCATAAAAAAAAACTCAAGTTTATAAGTTTCTAGTTTTTATTTTAAGTTGTTTCTTTAAATGTGCATATGAATATATGAACACGTTATAAACATGTTAATATTATGAAAACATGTGTTATATATGTGTTATATAACTTTTATACAAGTAGTCTTTGAATGAACAACAAAAATCATAAGTTGTTTTAAGTTTATAAACAACGGATTTTCGGCAGAAAATTTATATCGACTTTGAAAAATCATAACTAATTCATAACTCAACGAAATGAGTTGATTCTTGTCTCAAAAGTTAGATCTATGTCTTAACTATATATCTGTAATTTTTCATAATTTATTTTGGGGTTTAAGACCTCAAGAAATTAGTTGGGAAACCGAAAGTTTGACAGCTCAAAAATGGCCAACATAGCGTTTTTAACGAGCTTTTTCACCAACTTAAACAACTCGAAAAATGGCCGTTCTTGATTCTAAAAATCCTTTGTATATAGTAGTTTAATGTCCTAGAAAACCAAAGTCTAAAACATTTTGGAGCTTGGTCAAAAACAGCCTCAAAGTAGGCCGAAAAACCTCCGAAAAAGCTGGAAAATATATATATATAAACTTGACGTTTTAAGCAAATTTTATTTATAAACTTGTAATGTTGGGTGATTTAAGACATAAAAATCTATAAATATGTATATATCACTATATATTAGAGATATTAAGTCCTTATTATCATTTAGGACCCGTTTAATCTCGCTCGGTGCATCATCTGTCACTTTACGCTAAAAGCTTTTTACGTTAGATTTCTGCCATCGCAATTCCGGTGAGTACTCATAGCCCCTATTTTCACACTGTTATGTTTTGGGGATGAAATACATGCTTCGTTTTTATATGGACACGGAAATATTTTCATTTCTATTATGTATTACACATTGGGTTCCATTAGCTCTGATATCATGAACCGTTAATTGCATTTATTTGTAAGCGCGAATATATTGTGGATAGATCTATTAGGAGTCATGTCCCCCACTCGGGTTAGTTGGATTGGCTAACAGCGGGTGCATATATATTCAACAAACGGTGTTACGTATGGGAATACTGCACAGGACAAACTCATTTTAAATTAAGCTTCGGTTGCATGATGGTTTATATGTAATACATAACAAGGAATTTATGATTTTATAAATTCAACCTCTATTATTGTTGTCCATACAAGTCAGATTTACGTGTAAACCTATGAGCTCACCAACAATTTTTGTTGACGTATTTTAGCGTGTATTTTCAGGAAATTAAGGCAAGTATGCCTCGGACGTATTTTACTTTCAAGCTTCCGCACCCATGGAGTCGCATGCATATTCAATTTAACGGAGATTTAGCTGCATTATTTTGGATATTTTAATTACGTAATTAAATCTCTGTATTTGTGTGAACTTCATTTCTCATGTAAAACATTATTTTGCTTTAAAACTTTAACGATGTATTTTAAAAACGTCCGTATAGTGGTCGTTCATTATGATTATGGTTACGCTTCCGCACTCGTCACGCCTCGCTGCCAACCGAGGTAGCAGGGTGTGACAGATTGGTATCAGAGCCATAGTTATAGTGAACTAGGTTGCATTAGTACCCTAGACTATAACTGCACATAAAATTTACTGATTTTAAAAATATTTTGTAACTAACTAAAAGACTATGAATGGACCTTGATAGCAGAAATCATGTCCCATCCGGAAACCATCATCTTATCGGATTCAGAGGAGGAGTACACTCCTGCGAGCCCCACGGCCACTGAGATTTTCCCCGAAGAAGAAACATCGGAAGAAGAGGACCCCTCGGAAGATCCAATGGAGGAGACGGAAGAGGAGCATTGGAGGAAGAAGATCCATTACCCCCAACGGTCCCTGCTCGCGTTCCATACCACCCAGCCGAGCCGTCATATAAGCCGTATAGGCCTTACCCTAACGGCCCCAAAATGTTGTACACACCTCGAAAGCGAGTAAACCCACCAAGAAGGGAGTCTATTCCTGTCCCGACTCCCCAGCCCAATCCCCTACCGCCACACCGACGTGTAGACGCCCGTCGATGGGGCTGGATACCCGAGACCCTCCAAGAATGGAGGCGGGAGGAAGGAGTCCCTCCCCACTTTGAGATTGGAGGACCATCCTCCGCATATATCTCACCACTCACTCAGGAAACCGCCGATCAGACCATACCACTCTTGGTAGCACGGTCTACCAGGCATGATCACCAGATTCGGTCCCTTAACCTAGATATCGGAGAGATGACCGCTCGTTTAGAGCGGGAGGAGTTACAAAACTCCAACATATATTGGGCCAATCAGCACGCCCTTGCTATTCAGCAGGACGGACTGAATGAGCTTCGGCAGCAACTAGCCGAAAGCCAAGCTCGGATCGAGGAGCTGACTCAGCGCCTCAACGCGATGGAAAAGGGAGAGACCCCTGATCACTCCCACACTTAGTGCACTTCTATCTATCTTTGTAATAGTAGGAAAAATATCATGTAATAGTATAGGACAAAAATTTTCGGGTAATAACTCGCCCCTAATGTAAGAAAATTTCGAATGATTAATGAAAATTGCAAGTTATTTATGAAATTGTGTTTGATGATTATAGTATTGTGCTTTAAGGAAAATTTACCTCTTTAAGATTCAACTTCTTACACTATGCTTTTTGTTTAAAATTTTAAGATAATGCCGCCGAAACGAGCAATGAACGCTGCTGACATTGAAGAGCTAGTCGCACAAAGAGTGGTTGCCGCTATAGCCACGTATGAGGCAAATAGGAATAGCTCAGCTAATGGAGATGGTGGTGCTAGCCGCACCACGGGAGGAACTGAAATCCACGCAAAAGGTTGTGGAATTAACGGATTCTTAAGTTGCAAACCCCGGTACTTCAACGGAACCGAAGGAGCCGTTGGCTTGATACGGTGGTTTGAGAAGTTAGAATCTGTCTTTCGTGTTAGCAGATGTGCTGAAGGAGATAAAGTGAAGTTCGCTACTCACACTCTACAAGATAGCGCCCTCACATGGTGGAATTCCTATGTCCAGTCTGTAAGTATTGATGAAGCCTACCAGCTCACATGGTCCGCGTTGAAGCAAATGATGACAGACGAGTACTGTCCGAGAAACGAACTCCAGAAGATGGAATCGGAGTTCTGGAACCTGTCAATGAAGGGAACGGATGTAGCAGGGTACACCAACCGATTTCATGAACTGAGCATTCTGTGCCCTCAGATGGTGACCCCGGAGTACAAAAAGATCGAACGTTACATTTGGGGACTCGCTCCTCAAATTCAAGGTAATGTCACTGCCTCCAACCCATCCACCATACAGGATGCCATCAGGATGGCCAACAATCTGATGGATCAAGTGTCCCGGAGGAGTGAAGCCAAAGCCGGGGAAAACAAGAGAAAGTGGGAAGACAAGTCTGGAAAGAACACAGGTTCGCAATCCAAGAAGCCCGAGACCATCAGGGCTTATGTAGCAGGATCTGAATCGAGGAAAGGCTACACGGGTACCAAGCCTTACTGCACCCAATGCACCTTTCATCACAACAAGGGTCCCTGCCCAACTTGTGGAAAATGCAAGCGTATTGGCCATATGACCAAAGACTGTAAGTTTGGAACCTCGAGCGTCAATGGCGGCAACCAAAGAGGCTGCTTTGAATGTGGAGTTACTGGGCACTTCAAGAGTGAGTGCCCGAAGTTGAGGAATGGTGGAGGAGCTCAGGGGAGAGCTTTTGTGTTAGGAGCAGGTGACGCTCGTCAAGACCCCCACGTAGTATCAGGTACGTTTCTTTTAAATGACATTTATGCTTACGCACTCTTTGATACTGGGGCTGATAGGAGCTTTATATCTGATAAGTTTAGTAAGCAATTGAATGCCACTCCTTTTCCCTTAGACAACTCTTTTACTATAGAACTGGCTGACGGTAAAATAATAGAGGCAAGTAGTATCATTAAGGAATGCACACTGAAGCTGGCAGATCATCCCTTTAAGATAGACTTAATGCCTATAGAACTCGGAAGTTTTGATGTAGTAGTTGGTATGGATTGGTTGTCACACAATCATGCCGAGATTTTGTGTGGTAAGAAAGTGGTACAGATACCACTCCACAAGAAGAAGTTCCTAACAGTCCAAGGAGAAAGAAAGAACCGACAGTTGAATGTCATATCCGGCCTAAGAACATTAAAGTGCCTTAGGAAAGGTTGTCATGCAGTACTGGTGCAAATTGTAGAAAAAGAGTCGGAGGAGAAGCGACTCGAGGATATTCCAGTGGTTTGTGACTATCCGAAGGTCTTCCCGGAAGATTTTCCTGGACTTCCGCCAAATAGGCAAGTAGAGTTTCAAATCGATTTGGTGCCGGGAGCTGCACCGGTCGCAAGAGCCCCATATAGACTCGCCCCTTCTGAGATGCAAGAGCTATCTAATCAATTACAAGAGTTGATGGATAAAGGATTCATTCGACCAAGTTCCTCACCTTGGGGAGCTCCGGTCTTGTTCGTGAAAAAGAAAGACGGATCCTTCAAAATGTGCATAGACTACCGAGAGCTAAACAAGTTAACGGTAAAGAACCGCTACCCTCTCCCCAGAATTGATGACATGTTTGACCAACTATAGGGATCTAGCTTCTACTCTAAGATTGATCTGCGATCCGGTTATCATCAAGTAAAGGTTCGGGAAGAAGACATTCCCAAGACAGCATTCAGAACTCGATATGGACATTACGAATTCCAGGTAATGCCATTCGATTTGACCAACGCACCAGCCGTATTCATGGACCTCATGAATCGAGTGTGTAAACCATATCTGGACAAATTTGTAATAGTGTTCATAGACGATATTCTCATCTATTCCAGAAATAAGGAGGAGCATGAACAACATCTCAAGCTGATCTTGGAGTTGTTAGAGAAGGAACAGTTATACGCCAAATTTTCAAAATGTGAATTTTGGTTGCGAGAAGTTAAATTCCTTGGACATGTGATCAACAGTCAGGGAATCCAAGTTGATCCATCAAAAATCGAGGCCATAAAGAACTGGGCGACTCCTAGAACCCCCACGGAAATCCGCCAATTTCTAGGACTTGCCGGTTATTATAGGCGATTTATCGAAAACTTCTCAAAGATAGCAGGTTCCTTAACAGAATTGACTCGGAAGGATGTGAAGTATATCTGGGGTGAGGAGCAAGAAAAGGCGTTTCAGCAGTTAAAGCAAAGATTGTGTAGTGCACCAATTCTTTCCTTACCTGAAGGGACTGAAAATTTTGTGGTCTACTGTGATGCCTCACACAATGGATTAGGTTGTGTGCTCATGCAAAGGGATAAAGTCATTGCTTACGCATCACGACAGCTCAAAATTCACGAGGTGAATTATACGACTCATAACTTAGAGCTTGGAGCAGTGATGTTTGCTCTCAAAATATGGAGGCACTACCTGTATGGAACTAAGTGCACGGTGTTCACAGACCATAAAAGCCTTCAGCATATTCTGAATCAGAAAGAGCTAAATATGAGACAGCGTCGTTGGGTTGAACTACTTAGCGACTATGACTGCGAAATTCGTTATCATCCGGGGAAGGCAAACGTCGTAGCCGATGCACTGAGCCGAAAGGAACGGGTTAAACCCTTGAGAGTCCGAGCTTTGGTCATGACTATACAGTCAAACCTAAACTCTCAAGTCCGCAAGGCACAAGAAGAAGCAGTCAAGGAGGGTAATCTACTGGATGAAGCCTTGAGAGGTATGGATAAGCAGTTTGAAATTAAGCTAGATGGATGTCGATACTTCATTCGCAGAATTTGGCTACCAAAACTCGGAGGAGTAAGGAAGCTAGTCATGGATGAAGGGCATAAGACAAGATATGCTATCCATCCAGGGTCAGATAAAATGTATCACGACTTGAAAGGGATGTACTGGTGGCCAAACATGAAGGCTGACATTGCTACCTATGTCAGCGAGTGCTTAACATGTTTGAAGGTTAAGGCTGAGCACCAAAAACCATCAGGATTGCTAGTTCAACCAGAAATACCCCAGTGGAAGTAGGAAAACATCACCATGGATTTCATCACCAAGTTGCCAAAAACTTCTGGAGGTTATGACACTATTTGGGTGATTGTGGATCGACTTACCAAAACCGCACATTTCCTGCCAATCAAGGAGACTGATAAGATGGATAAATTAACACAAATCTATCTTAAAGAAGTCGTCTCAAGACATGGAGTACCTGTATCAATTATATCAGACAGGGACAGCCGGTTCACATCAAGATTTTGGCAGTCATTGCAAGAAGCATTGGGTACACGCCTTGATATGAGCACAGCCTATCACCCGCAAATGGATGGTCAGAGTGAAAGGAAGATTCAGACTTTGGAAGACATGTTAAGGGCATGTGTCATCGATTTTGGCAAAAGTTGGGACAGGCACCTGCCATTAGTCGAGTTTTCCTATAACAACATCTATCACTCGAGCATTAAGACCGCCCCATTCGAGGCACTCTACGGGCGAAAGTGTCGATCACCTCTTTGTTGGGCTGAAGTAGGAGATAGTCAGATTACTAGACCGGAAATCATCCAGGAGACTACAGAAAAGATAGCCCAGATTCGTAACCGGTTAAAATTCGCGCGGGATCGGCAGAAAAGTTATGCAGACGTTCGATGGAAGGATTTGGAGTTCCAAGAGGGAGATCAAGTAATGTTAAAAGTCTCGCCTTGGAAGGGCGTAATCCGTTTTGGGAAACGAGGAAAACTCAATCCTCGTTATATCGGACCCTTCAAGATCACCAAAAGAATTGGCCCGGTAGCTTACCGACTCGATCTGCCCCCAGAGCTTAGTAACGTTCATAATACCTTCCACGTGTCCAATCTTAAGAAGTGTCTGGCTGATGAATCACTCGTTATACCTATGGACGAGCTGGAGTTAGACGATAAGTTGAACTTCATTGAGCAACCTGTAGAAATAATGGACCGAGAAGTCAAGAAACTCAAGCACAGTCGGAATCCTCGTTAGACGCTTACCGGATCGATCACGCGCGAAAGACGGAGCCTAACACAATGCCAGCCAATATGACACCGACCCCACACGATGTATCGCTCCAAGACTCTCTGAAATCACTCTCAAGTTCGTCTGCTAGCTCTCATAAACTCTTGAAACCTATTTTGCCAAAAGACTCTCAGCTCTCAAAATCGTCTACAGTCCGATTCTCTGAGCTTCGGATTCTCTGTTGTCTCTCAAGTTCGACAGAACCTCTGAGCCTTCAAAAACTTACTGAATTCCCAATGATAAGTTCATTATATAACCATTAAGTTCGTGCATGGCCCAAGCCCACGAATTTACCAAGGCTAAGTTCGTACGAACTTAACCTCCTTAAGTTCGTGACCTCCTCAAAAACTTATTCTCATAAGTTCTTGAGCCTATGCCTTAAGAACTTATTCTTATAAGTTATTGCATGAACTTAGGTGACCTAAGTTCGTGGCCTATGCCTTAAGAACTTATTCTAATCAGTTCTTGAGCCTATGCTTTAAGAACTTATTCTCATAAGTTATTGAACTTGGGTGACCTATGTTCGTGGCCTATGCTTGAATAACTTATTCTCATAAGTTCATAGCATCATGAACTTATCATCATAAGTTCTTATCATGCAATCATGAACTTATCAAGCCATTGCATTAACAAGACCCTATCTATTGCAATACACTATCAATAACAAAACTAGACTGCTGTCGTCACATCGGATGTACCAACAGACTCCCCCTTGATGATAACTTCTAGTTGTTGTTCATTGATCACAATAGACTATCAGATTCAGAGACTATGAATACCGAAACTAGATAGCTATTGTCACACCGGGTGTATCAACAGACTCCCCCTTGACGATAGCTTCTAGATGTTACTCATTGATCTTCAGTTCTAGATCTGTTCAGATTGCTTCCTGCATAAAGACCCTGTTCAACGCAACCTCTAACCATTCTCTGGTGTTTTCTGCCTTCCGAACTCCAACGTTCATGAAAGAAAATCGGCTGCTCGTGAAGCTTCTGCAGATCACCCTGGGAGAGATTCACAAGATGTAAAGGGTCATAAGTCTTCAAAATAACCTTCGCATCTTCATCCTCCATTATGGCTTCAGCTGTTTCATTGTCAACAAACTACCACTTCATGTTTCTCAGAACATGTGTCATTATCCTCAATGAAACCTTCTTCAAGCATCTAATCGGTTTTTAGACTAACTTACTCCATGTCCTACCAGTCAGAGGATTTATTCTTGTTTCGTCCACTGCTCTTCTACCAACTCTTGGATTAACCTTTTCAATCCTTCCAGATCGACCCTCTTTTCTGATAATTATTGCAAACACTTCAGCATAAGGGTCGTCTCCTAGGTTGATATGGTCCTTCCAATCTAACTCTTCAAATACTGTAGCCCTTCTCTATTCTTTAGGATTACTAGCTGCAGTTCCCTGTCAAGCAATTCAGAATCTGATTCATCATTTAGATCTATCACATTCTGACAGGTTGCTTGTGTACGAGATTCTCATTCACAACTACTTCATCGTCTGACTTCCAATCAGGTACATCTTCATGAATAAACTCTCCTTCCTCAAGATCCTCCTGTTCTAAGTCATCTTTGAAGTCGAACCTTATTTCTTATTCATCCAACCCTGACAATGCTCCGATCAGAACTTATCTTCAGTTACTTTTGTCGCCTCTGAAGCCTTGTCTTTTCCCTTGTCAGCGGCAGATGATCCAGATTCCCCTGAGGATCAGCAAGCTGTGCAGATTGTTGTCTTGAAAGATCTGCCAGCTCACTGTTTTTTTGTGCATTTGGGATATCTCCTTCATCTTCTCTACAATCATCCTCATGAAATGGACGATCTTTCAACAATTTTTCCAACATAGCCTCCAGATTTGCAGTCTGCTGCTGCTGATCAGCCACTCTCTGATCCAACTAGGCATTATGACGATGAAGTTCAAGAATCGCCGTTGTCAGCTGAAGAATCTGTACAGCCTGTTCGTGGTCTGCAATTATAAGCTGAAACTCCAAATCTAACACAGTTTAGACTTAATCAAGCACAAGAAACAAGTCCTAATATGTTAACCGGACATCAAAATCGACTATTCAAAAAAAAAAAAAAACTGTAATGAAAATCTCCTTACTTACTTTCTTTGATGGTTTAGAAGGTAAACCAAAATCACTAGAATTAAGCTCGAGATAGATAGTTGTTATCTTTGTTAGACAGTCACAAAATCGTAAGTCTTGAAAAACTTTGTACAATTTTCAACTTTTTCAACTTACCACGGAACCCTTCACTTTAAGCAACTGATTATCACACAAATTTTATTTTTCCAACTATAATGCATCCTAGTAACTGACCTCGATCCTATTTATTAAAGATAAAATGAACTAAACTAAAATAAAATTAAATAAAGTAAAATAAATAAGACTAAAATTGCAAAAATTCAAAAATAAGTACATGAAGAAAATCTTTTTGGGAGAGTGTCATAGAAGGTTCAATCAGATAGCTTTGCCAACGCACTTTTGGTGTTACACTTTCACATTTTGGAATTTTTGATTCCTTTAATTCTTTGTCGTAACATACACACCATGTCGATTGTTGGTATGTTTGTCCACTTAAACACTCAACACTTGGAATCTTCCTTTGGCCTTTTTATTTATCAAGAAACTACCTTACGTGTTCCACACTTAGACATACTTCTATGATCAAAACAAACATATAATGATTATAACTTCTCGGTATTTGCAAATCATCTTTAAAAGGCAAACGTCGGACATAGATCTGTATTTACATACAACAAAGTGTCTTAGTTTGTCTTAGGGTAGAACATACTTCTTTTATTTAACAAGACAGCGGTGACAGGTCTGTACTTACGTATAACAAAGCGACACATCTTGCTAGTTTAAGTCAAAACAGCGGTGACAGGTCTGTACTTACGTACAACAAAGCGACATGTTTTGACTTTCTTTACGTTTCAAAACTTGCTCTTTTATGTAAGATGTATATTGATGAAGCCATACATCCCCCAAATTGATTTACATACCTCATTCATAATTATTGTATGTGAGCCTCTAACACAGAAATTAAGACATTTTGGTCATACGTCTAAGTTAGTTACCCATATGACAATTTCTTGATTGTTTTATTAGCTTTTAGGAAAAGCTTCATGTTTTATGCCTACCAACATATCAGAACATGAAGATGTATATCACTTAGAATTTATAGTACATTATGTGTGAAAGTTTAACACTTAGAGTTTGTTAGACTATGCTAAATTTCATCACTTTTAACCTTAGACTCTAAGACTTCTCTCTTAATTTTTCATTTTTCTCTTATTATGAATTTTTATAGTTTTCTCTCTTTTTTGTTTTCTTTTTCTTGTTTTTAAGTAAAATAGCTAATAAGACAAACTAATAACTAGAGAAAATTTAAAAGAAAAATTATCTACTGAGATCAGGTTACTCTGGATTTTGCATCCCATTTAGTTGGACTAACAACTCAAAACGTGATCTATCAACTGTTTTTGTGAACAGATCCGCAAAGTTGTCTCTTACCAACTTTGTTATCCCAACTAACATACTTTACCCTTTTCCCGTAAGAATTCTTAACTTGGTCTAAGGACCCAATAAGCATGCCTGCTATTTTGTCATTTATAGCCCTGTCCTATGTATAGAGCCACCACTATCCGTATAACCAATTGTTGTTAGGACCTGTAGTTAACTCCTGCACACAAACCAAGACAAGTTAGTTTCACGGGGAACCCAAGCCATGACTGACTTGGTAATACCATCTTCATCCACAAACTTAACTCTTTCAAATACCCATCTCTCCTTTTAGGTGACTTGGGTTTTTGATCGAGAACCGTTTGTGGAGTTGAGTGATTAACATCCAATCTCGACCTTTGGGTTAGTCTTTGTGGTTCAACCCTTGAATAATTTCTGTTATAGTACACTCATTTTGATAATTCTGGGCTCTACCTGGTCTCTTATGTATATTAGGAGAATTAGACCTAACTAGAGTGTGACTCCTCTTAGGTGTATTATTCCTAATGATGGATTGGGGGCCAGACATTGATTGACTAGGGAATCTATTCAGTGAATTATTCCTAAGTCCTTCATTTTGTCTGAGAGACACCGGTGGTTGTCGACTACCTAGACGTGACATCACACTTGAGTTCTTCACAGAAATTTGTGAACTACTCCAGCTCGTATCACTAGGTATTGATTTTAAGGTTTGCTGTTCTTGTTTCCCTATGTTTAGTGAAGCCTCTGGCTTCTTGTAGGGACAACCTGAAGCAACATGTCCTTTCTCATGACACTTAAAGCAAGACATCTTGTCAATAGATTTCTTATTGGCACTCTTTGACTTAGGTGTCTCACTAATGTCCTGTCTGTTTGTATCAATAGCTTGGTTCAACTCCTCTGTGTCATTATTACTTATAGTCTTAGCTTCTTCTAGTTTTAGCTTGCAACTAGACTGCACAAACTGTATTGTTTTCCTAACCTGAGGAGTATTTGATAATACTTTAGTAGATTCAGTTACCTTGACTTCCTCTGATTTAACCTTTTCCTTGGTCTCATCCTGAGGAGTAGGTACATAGTTGCTATTTGCCTCCGCAACCTTAACCTTAGACTCAGCTAATTCCATATCTTTAATAGATCTCTTTGGTCAGTGACTCTATATGCTCATGAATTAGTTCATTCCTGACACTTTATTCAATTAATTTGTCATTCAAAACTATCAAATCTTGAGCATTAGCTCTCAGTTTGGGCTTAAGATCTTCCTTAGAGTCTAATAAACTAGCATTATCTGATTTTAAGGATTGAATTTGAGCAGTCATTGATGAATGTGTTTCTAGCACTAAATTCAAATTTTTCATTCAAAGTAGTACATAAAACACATAAATCATGAAAAGTAGAAACGTTCAGAGTTACCTCTTTCCGATCAGATTCGATGTTAGCCATCTGAGCTGCAAACTCCAAAGTAGTTAGCTCCTCAGTAATCTCCAGCACCAAAGGATCTGAATCCGACTGCTGGGTTTCCTCATTCTTTTCCTCTTCTGCTCTCATATCCGTTTCTGTCCTTTCGACCATGAATGCTCTAGTGTTCGCCTCTGGATGTGTATTCCAATCATATGTGCAATCTAACTGTTTGTTAGGCGCCACATTAGTAAGTAAACCAGCCACTGAACCCTTATTCCCTGATCTCTGATTTCTTGAACTGGTTGAATACTGACGTCCCGAGTTCTGATGATTATCCATCTTGGGTCTTTGACACTCTCTCGCAAAGTGTCCCAACCCTTAACAGTTATAACACCTGACTTTTGACGTATCGAATCCTACATTGTTCACACTTAGATTTCTTCCCGTTCTTTTCATGAACCTCTTCAATATCTATGTTACCATGGCCAGTTGCCATTGTAGGTCCATTGGCTCCAAGTCATTAGGATCCACCTGATCATAATCTTCTTCCCTTAGAGTTGGATCCTTTATTTTCCCTTTTATACAATTCCCGTAAGCTGCCACAAACGATGCTAGAAGCTTCAGTTGCTCCTCTACGGTTTTAGCACTCATTGGCACTTTTGTGTATCCCTGAGATGATGATCCTGAAGTAGATGCATGTGGCTGATCAATCCGGTTTTGAAAAACCCAGAAAGGCCCTACCATAAGATTCCTCTTCTTCTCTTGGTATGATTACTTGTTCTTCAGAATAGAACACTATAGCTTAAGACTTAGGTACACTAGAAGTAGATGGTTTAGATTTACCAACGTACATCTCAGGATCTTGTACCTGATCATACTCCATCTCCATCTCCTTCTTCTATATCTGAAAGTTATAAGCTCTCAGTGTCCCAATGACTTCTTCAAGAGTGAGAGTGGCCAGTTTATCTTCATCATGCTTTATCAACGCAGTGTACATCTCCCACTTTGCTGGTAATGCATCTAGAAGTTTTTCAATCATATCAGTTTCTTGATACTCAACACTATGGTTATCAAGTTCGGTCAACAAATGATAGAACCTTGTGATTATCTCATCCAAGGATTCATTCTTTCTATTTCAATAATTCTGTTCTCCCATTTCTAACCCTAGGATTTCCCTCACACCTCTTCTTTAGAGCTTCCCAGATCTCTTAGAAGTTTTGTGATTTCTGAAAGTGTGCCGAATTTCCAAAGGTAGTGCCATTCTAATTGATGATAAGGCCCGATTCTCAGCTTCATAAAATTTCTTGTCATCATCTTTCATATTTTGATAGGACAAAACTTTCAATCTGCCCTCGAGTCTTGTCATGAGGGAACGTAACCTTAATCAATGCATATCCACATACGCATATCATTGAATCTAGGGAAGTCCGCAAACCTATCTTTCCACTAGTATAATAGTCCTCAATTTTCATCAGCTTGGGTGGTGATTTTGATTTGCCCACTTGGTGATCCATTTCCAAGAATTTATGCAAATTTGACGTTCTCTTAAAACTTAATGTTCACGAACTTGAACCTTTTAATTTTTTAAAATAAATTTGAAATCAAGTTTGTACGGACTTAATTAAATTCGTTTTACCAAATTAAATTTGTTTAAGGTTAAGTTTGTAAACACTAAGTTCGAGAGACTACAAATTCGTGACTAAGTTCGAAAGACCACAAATTCGTGAAACCCTAGATCACAAATGTCAAGTTCGTGGATGGTTAAGTTCGAGAAGGATCAAGTTCGTACACTGCCAAGTTTGAACCAGTCAAATTCGAGAAACCCTAATTGGATAAATTCGAGTTTTTGCCAAGTTCGAAGGTCTGGAAGTTCGTGGAGGAGCATCTGACAAGTTCGAGGAACCCTAAAAACACTCCTAAGTTCGAGCGTCGCAAGTTCGTGAAACGGCCAAAAATTCGACTTTTTCAAAATTTCAGATTAAATCAATGTTTTTAAGGTCAAAAACAATGATTTCTACTGAAAAATTGAACTAAGATGAATGTTTGCCAAGAAAATTGCTCGAAAACACTGAAAACTTTGAAAAACACGTGAATTATCCGTAAAACGCCAAGAAACCCTATGAATGTTCAAAAAATCGTGACGAACACGAAGAACACTCAAGAAAGGCTCTGATACCACTTGTAAGGTCACCACGTCTACGGATCGAATCAAGGCGCGACGTCGTCCAACGAGTGCGGTATCCTCGTTAGACGCTTAACGGATCGATCACGCACGAAACACGAAGCCTAACAAAATGCCAGCCGATATGACACCGACCCCACACGATGTATCGCTCCAAAACTCTCTGAAATCGCTCTCAAGTTCGTCTGCTAGCTCTCACAAACTCTGAAAACGTATTTCGCCAAAAGTCTCTCAGCTCTCAGAATCGTCTGCAGTCCGATTCTCTGAGCTTCGGATTCTCTGTTGTCTCTCAAGTTCGAAAGAACCTCCGAGCCTTCAAAAACTTACTGAATTCCCAATTATAAGTTCATTATATAACCATTAAGTTCGTGCAAGGCCCAATCCCACAAACTTACCAAGGCTAAGTTCGTAAGAACTTAACCTCCTTAAGTTCGTGACCTCCTGAAGAACTTATTTATGCCTTAAGAACGTATTCTTATAAGTTATTGCATGAACTTAGGTGACCTAAGTTCGTGGCCTATGCCTTAAGAACTTATTCTCATAAGTTATTGCATGAACTTAGGTGACCTAAGTACGTGACCTATGCTTTAAAACTTATTCTCATAAGTTCATAGCCTCATGAACTTATCACCATAAATTCTTATCATGCAATCATGAACTTATCAAGCCATTGCATTAACAAGACCCTATCTATTGCAATACACTATCAATAACAAAACTAGACTGCTGTCGTCACACCGGATGTACCAACAACCCCCTTTTTGTGCGCTCGTCTTAATAGTGCTTTTCACCGACAAGATCCTGCTGCAAGACTCCTGCCTGTCGCCCCCAGGATGTCCTCCCGGGTCAGGTTAATGGCCATGGACCCAGGTATGGGTTTGTAGCAACCTAAAGGCAGCAAAATGGACCTTTTGGGCCGGCAAATGTTCACATAGGATTGGGCCTATGTGATCAAGTCCCCCAAATTCTAGTGAAAAGATGGGTTTTGCTAGAACTTTTAAGCTTAGTTCCCCGTCGGGATAGATGAGTTATGTGGCCCCTACGAAAGAGAGGATAATCCAAAATGAGCCTGACGAGGCAGTTGAATCACCTAGCGCCTGGGGTGTTCCCGGCGAGACGATTGAATCACCTAGAGCCTGGGGTGTTCCAAGCAAGACGGTTAAATCACCTAGCGCTTGGGGTGTTCCAGGCGAGACTGTTGAATCACCTAGCGCCTGGGGTGTCAGGCGATGCGATGGGAAGTTGTGACTGGACCTTATTCTTTCGTGATTGTGAATCTTTTGGAGTCCCCTTTTCTCTGAATATTTTAAATAAGGAGTAAATCTTATTTAATATGGTATGACTAGTGACGGCTGATTGGACGGTTTCAGGAGCTGACGTCATCGTTAATTAAAGAAGGTCATGATAACGCTGCACCCCACGCGTGTGTGGCACGTTTTAATGCTGTCACATCTTCCTGTCAGTTACAGGCGGAACGGGTGGGGCAGTGACATGTGTCCTAACCGTTCCCGCCTTTATCCCCATTATCCAAAATAAACTCAAACAAGGTTATGAAATTTGAAAATCCCATTTCTGTCATTCTTATTTCTCTCTCCTTGTAGTCTTACTTCCACTCCGGCGCACTTTGCTTGGTCACTTCTCCGCGACCCTCTTCCCTTAGGTTAGACATTCTTTTCTATCTTACCTATCTTCTTGCTGTCATGCCCACCGCACCCTCGGCCGATAAGGTGCCTTGCACCCTATTTTCCGCTGAGTTCAAGGTCTTTTTAGCAGAGTATGGGATCCCTGGGGTGTTTCATCCCAAACTTCCTAGTCGCCGAGCTGTAGCCCATTGTCCCCCGGCCGACAAGATCGCCTTATACACCAAACAATTTTCTGTTGGATTGCCCTTTTCTTCCTTATATTTGGCTTTGTTGAAGCATTATGAAATTTACCCCGGGCAGGTGTCTCCTCTGGCCACCCTGCGTATAACAGTCTTCGAAGCATCTTGTAAAGCCCTTGGAGGCGTTTCTTCCATTCCCTTGTTCTGATATTTCTTTAAGTTAACCTGTCTGAATGATTGGTTTAGTTTTGAGAGAAGAAAAGCTCTAGTTCCCGACATATTCACTGATCCGCCTCAGGATTTACGTGAGTGGCGCAACCTGTTCTTTTCGGTAGATGACACCATTGTTCCTCCTGGTGATAAAGATCTGCTGGTGTGGAGAGCAGGGGGTCGCCCCCACTCGTTGACTTGCCCTCCTGAAGCTAGGGATTTAGATGTTGATCTCCTTGCCTTGTTAGCCCGTCAATGTTTTAAACAGAGAACTTATCCTAACCCTGTGCTTGCCCTGCTAGGAATGAATCCCCGATGGGGTGACTCTGATTCTCTTCCTGTGCTGTCAAAAGCGGGGATTGGTAGGGCTTTCTTCTTACATTGTATCATTTGACCATTCATCTTTTTGAGTTTTCTATGTCCATTCTTGTTTTATTTGTTTGTGCTTTTTTGCAGTTATGAGCGTGCTGGAATACTTGTCTTCAGATGATCAAGATGGGTTTGAGGCCACCAATGTGAATCACCTGGCCAGGTGGTCGCAAAGGGTTCCTTAACTCCTTTAGGTCATCATTCTGCCTGGTCCTCCTCGAGCAAAGGAGATAGTATTGTTGCTGCCTGATCAAGCCATGGTGGATCCCAGCTCATGTCCCTCTGCCCGCACTTGGTTGAAACGGAAAGTGGTTGGTACCTCATTAGGAAGTGATTCTCCTATTCATGTGTCCAATCCAGATGATGATGACAAGGTTGTTCTCTCCAAGAAGATAAAAATCTCTGTGAAGCGTCCCTCTCCCAAAGGTAAAGGGGTGGCTTCGTCCGATTCCCCCAAAGTCTTTGTTCAGCCTACCCCCGCGACTGCCCATCTTGAATATCCGTAAATCCCCTATGCCATTCCCCCTCCTCTCACAGTCGAACAAGCCACCTCTTTAGCCCCTTTCAGGCGTGAGCGAAGTGATTACAGTCGTGAGGAGTTATATGTACTAGAGTGGGAGATAAAGAGGGGAGATTTGTTGGAAACCTCTGCAAGTCAATGGGATTTTTTGTACCGCAGTATGCCTTCATCCCACGTGAAAATGGCACAACATTTCAGTAATGCTCTTGTCTTCGACTCATTGGGTTCTGCCGTAGTGAATTTCAACACCTTTTTGCCTGAGGTCAAGGCTAGGGTCACTATTTCTGAGCATCGCTTCATGAAGGCGCAGGAAGAATTGCGTAAAGATGATGAGAGAGAGAGAAGGTGAATTACCATTGTTGAGGAGATAAAACCCAGGTGTAAAGTTCGAGTCAGCAAGTTGGTGCTCAGAAGACGGAGATTGACAAGTTGAAAATTGAGCTTGAGGAAGAGAAGAAGAAGTCTGTCGCGTTAAGCTTACGTGTGAGTCAGCTAGGCAATAAGGAGCAATCCTTATAGAAGGAGAGAGACGAGGTGGTGGAAGCTGTTAGTCGTCTTTCAGAAGAAAGGGTAAGGTTTGTTTTTAAAGTGATACCGCAAGTTGTTGGCAAGTTACTACATAGTCACCAATTCCTGAAGCCTTGGGGCTTGGTTCAGCGAGCCGCTGTTCGCTATGGGCGCCATTCAGCCATTATGAAGATTCGATCGAACTTAACTGAGGGGGTGGAGGTAGAGTCCCTACTTGGGTACGACCCGCAAGCTCGTGCCCGTCTTCACGATTTGGCTACATCGGCGGAGAACATGACCCCAACGTATATTGAGGATATCAAGGCGCATCCCAATCGATCCATCGAGGATATTATGGCCCTTACCCCAACTGACCCTGTCGTAGGTCATGGCTCAAATTCAGCCTCAACTCATGTGTAAGTCCCTTTGTTGAACAATCTGTGGGTGGTGGTGCGTGGCACCCCTTAAACAAACTATTTTCTTGGAACACCCGACGTGTGGGTGGTGGCGCATGGCGCCCCTAGGACAATTTACTATCTTTGCTGGTATCTTTTTTTGAATGATGTGATGCATTTGTTTCTTTTTAGAAAATAGCATACTTTCTCGAAATTAGATACCTTGTGTTCTATTTGCCACTTGGGATGTTCTATTTTTATGTTCGAACTTTCGGGAGATAAATGTGACTGTTGCACCATTATGTTTTAGCAAGGTGATGACCTTGGTTTATAGGGAGAAAATTAGATACTTATGTATTATTTAGGCAATAACCTCACCTGCATGTTTTACGAGGCGATAACTCAACCTGTACATTTTGCTTGAGGTGGAAATGTATTCTTTGCAAGTTATTAGGCGATAACCCAACCCGTGTTTTGACAAGGCGCTAACTCAACCTTTTTATGTTTGCGAAGCGATAAGCCAGCCTCTATGTTTTGCGAGGCGATAATCACCCTCTATGTTTTGCGAGGCGATAACTCAACCTCTAGCCCACACCTGATGCTAGCTTCATGCGGCGTGGCTGTTTTGCAATAAGTCGACTTAGTTTTTCGTGTTTAGGTATATTTGGCTGTTGCCCTCGGTATTCATTAAAAGGTAGTGGAAAGCAGAAGTTATGGCCATGCTTTGGGCGTCCCCTTTAGCCTAAAATGGCTTTGACTCTCGCACTATAAAAACGAGCGATGTATGAACATAAAACGTAATGACCAAAGGAAAATGAGGTTCATTTCATTGATAAATAAAAGGTTGTCATTACAATGTTGACTGACTCGTGCGAGTAGGACTTGACTATGACATCTAGCCTTGATTGAAACAGTCTAAAAAAGACGGAAAGAGTGTTGGTACACTCGGTGTGACGACAGCAGTCTAGTTTTGTTATTTGCAATAGACAGGGTCTTAAGTTCATGATGGTTGGATAAGTTCAAATGAATATGAACTTATGAGAATAAGTTCGTGAGGCTAAGAACTTACGGAGATAAGTTCTTGATTGTGAAGATAAGTTCTTGAAGTGAGAATAAGTTCGTAAAGGTATAGGCCACGAACTTAAGTTACACAGTATGAACTTAGCTAGCCTAAGTTCGTATGTGCTTGGGCTCGAACATGCAAGTTCGTGGGCTTGGGCCATGCACGAACTTGTGTGTTATATTATGAACTTATTCGTTTTGTTTTTGGCGTGCTAAGGCTTAGAAACTCATAGACGAGTTTGAGAGCAAAAGTGTAGAATCTTTGGATAATTCGTTTTTCAAAGCTTGTGAGTGCGCACGTGCGAGCTAGAAAGGGTTTTAGAGAGTTTCTTGGAGCAATACACCGTGTGGGGTCGTTTTTTACATCGGCTAGCATCGTGTTCGGCTCTGTGTTCCGTGCGTGATCGATCCGTTAAGCGTCTAACGAGGATTCCGCACTCGTTGGACGGCGTCGCGTCAAGATCAGATCCGTAGACGTGGTGACCTTACAAGTGGTATCAGAGACATCGTGATTGTTCTTCGTGTTCGTCGCGTTTGGTTGAACATTCATAAGGTTTCTTGGCGTTTTATCAGATAAATCACGTGTTTCTACGAAGTTTTCATATTTTCATTCGAAATCATTGTTTTTAATCCTAAAAACATTGATTTAATCTGAAAAATTGAAAATGTTGAATTTTTGGTGTTTCTCGAACTTGCGGCTCTCGAACATAAGGGGTGTATTAGGGTTCTTCGAACTTGTCAGAATACGCTCCTCCATGAACAAAATTAGAGATTTCAAACTTGTTAGATCTCGAATTTGATTGGGTCTCTCGAACTTGTCTGGGATTCGAATTTGATTGGGTCTCTCGAACTTGTCAGGGATTCGAAGTTGTTTGGGTCTCGAACTTGTCAGGGATTCGAAGTTGACTGTTTAGGGTTTCACGAAGTTGTGTTGGTTCGAACTTGTCAGATCTCGAACTTGGTCTTAGGGTTTCTCGAACTTGATTTGGCTCGAACTTGTTAGTTGAATTTGACAGATTCAAACTTGTCAGAAGCATTAGGGTTTCTCGAACTTGCAGACTTTCGAACTTGTTGAATTTCGAACTTAACACTCAAACAAATTTAATTTTTTAGAACAATTTTTAGACCTAACATTATACGAACTTGTTTAAGTCCATAAGATTTGTTTTAAAATCTATTTTAAAATTAAATAGTTTAAGTTCGAAACCAAAAAGTTTTAAAAAGAATGTCAAGTTTGCATAAGTTTTTGGAAATGGACCATGAGGTGGGCAAATCCGATTCTCCACCCAAGCTGATGAAGTTAGAAGACTATTACCGGTGGAAGGACAGATTTGCAGAATTCGTGAGATTTAACGATATGCGTATGTGGATATGCATAGACGAAGGTTATGTTCCCCCAACACAAGAGCTTGAGGGCCGATTAAAAGTTTTGGCGTATCAGAATATGAAGGACGACAACAAAAAGATTTATGAGGCTGAGAATTGAGCTATATCATCAATTAGAATGGCACCACCTCTGGAAATTCTTCACACTTTCAGAAATCATAGAACTTATAAAGAGCTCTGGGAAGCTCTATAGAAGAGATGTGAAGGAAATCCTAGAGTTAGAAAGGGGAGGACAGAATTGTTAAAGCAGCAGTTTGCAATCTTCAAAGGGCTGACGAATGAGACCTTGGATGAGACAATTACAAGGTTCTATCACCTACTAACAGAACTTGATAATCACAGTGTTGAGTATCAAGAATCCGATAAGATGGAAAAGCTTCTAGATGCATTACCAGCAAAGTGGAAAATGTACACTGCGTTGATAAAACATGATGAAGAAAAGTTGGCAACTCTTACCCTTGAAGAAGTGATCGGAACACTGAGGGCTTATAACTTCAATATACAGAAGAAAGAGATGGAGTATGATCAACTACAGGATTTTAAGATGTACTTTGGTAAATCTAAACCATCTTGTTCTAGTATACCTAAGTAAGAAGCCACAACATTCTATTCTGGAGAACAAGAGGGCATACCAAGAGAAGCAGAAGAATCTTATGGTAGGGCCTTTCTGGGTTTTTCAAATCCGGATGATCAGCCACATGCATCTACTTCAGGATCATCATCTCAGGGATACACAAAAATGTCAATGAGTGCTAAAACTGCAGAGGAGCAACTGAAGCTTCTAGCATCGTTTGTAGCAGCTTACGGGAATTGTATTTAAGGGAAAATAAACGATCCAGCTATATGGGAAGAAGATTATGATCAGGTGGATCCGGATGACTTGGAGCAAATGGACCTCCAATGGCAACTGACCATGGTCACACAGAGATTGAAGAGGTTCATGAAAAGAACGGGAAGAAATGTAAGTGTCAACAATGTAGGATTCGATAAGTCAAAAGTCAGGTGTTATAACTGTCAGGGGTTAGGACACTTTGCTAGAGAGTGTCAAAGACCCAAGATGGATAATGATCAGAACTCGGGACGTCGGTATTCAACCAGTTTAGGGAATCACAAATTAGGGAATCAGGGTTCAGTGGCTGGTCTACTTACTAATGTAGCGTCTAACAAACAATTAGATGGAACATATGATTGGAATACACATCTAGAGACAAACGCTAGGGCTTTCATGGTCAAAGTGATAGAAACAAATATGGGAGCAGAAGAGGAAAAGAAAGAGGATACCCAGCAGTCTGAATCAGATCCTTTGGTGCTGGATATTACTGAGGAGCTGACTACTTTGGAGTTTGCAGCTCAAATGGCCAACATCGACTCTGATCAGAAAAAGGTAACTCTGAACTTTTCTACTTTTCATGATTTATGTGTTTTATGTACTACGTTAAATAATCACATGCATCCATGACAGCTCACCCAATCATTAAAATTAGATAGTGCTAATTTATTAGACATTAAGAAAGATCTTCAGGCCAAACTGAGAAATGATGCTCAAGATTTGATAGTTCTAAATGACAAACTTATTGAACAAAGTGTGAGGAATGAACTAATTTATGAGTATGTAGAGTCACTGACCAAAGAGATTTCTCTTAAAGATATGGAATTAGCTGAGTCTAGGGCAAAGGTTGCTGAGGCAAATAGCAACCATGTACCTACTCCTCAGGATGAGTGTCAGGATCTGAATGAAACTACCTAAGATTAACTGATTTGAATTGATCAGAGTATAAACCAATAATCTTGTACTGGATCAAAGTCTAATTAAGAAGTTTGCGGAATAACACTTAATTGTTTTAATAAAAGCTTTCAGAACCCATAACAGATAAATATAATTGAATAAACAAAATTGCTTGTATTGCTGAACTCAATGATTACAATCACCTCTAATCTGTTTGATTAGACGAAGAACACAAATTTGTTCTTAGGGTTTTACAACCTTAGAGGCTTATGAAAACTTAAACAAAAGGCAATTACAAACTTGAACGTGCAGAAAAATTGATTACAATAGAAAAACCTATTCTAATGTATTTATAATGCTTTCTGATTTGTTTCCTTGAAGGAATCTGACTTCTCTGATAGTAGATATGCTGGAATCTTCGTGAAAATATCTCTTCCTGAATATCAGCACTTTCTGTCTATGAAACTGTTGAGCAGCTTGAATCACTTAGCAGCTTGAACAGAGCAGCTTGAGTAACTTTACTCTGGCAGCTTGAACTTTTGTACTAGCAGCTCGAACTTCTTCAACTAACAGCATGAACTTTGTACTTATATAGAAAATCTACTAACAGTCTGAGAAATCTATCTAACAGTTTGAACTACTTAGAATATTTCCCAACAATCTCCCCCTAACTTAAATTCTTTACATAAGACTTTAAGTTCTATACAAATAAGGAAATAGAATCAAGTAAAACTGTTATTTACAAACCAAGGCTTCCAAAAACTTACAACTGTGCAAGTTTCTGATTGACTGCCTTCAAAAATTCTTTCTTCAGATCTTCTCTATCACAATATATTCTCACTGATCTCATCTGAAGTAACAAAGCCTTTGGAAGATCATAAAATTCAAAATTGAAGTACATACCGGATCCATTTGCAAATTTGAGTCTGTAAGTCTTTGATTTGACAAACATATCAACTTGTGCAATCTTCATCTCCTTGGCATCTTCTATATCTTTCCTTATAGACTCAGGATCAAAAATGCTCTTCAGATCTTTGATGGCTTGCTTTACTTGTGGAAGAGAGGATCTAACTTGTGTTACAGACCCAACATGATGCATTCTTGTGAGCTCATCTCTGGTCATTCCTTGGACTATATGCATTAAGCTTTTATACTCTTCCTCAGGACCAGATTCCCTTCTTACTATAAATTGATATCTTAAGTAAATGTTGTCCATTGGCTTAGCATACCAGTAATTAATAAGGGGTTTTGTGAAGTCATGCTGGTCTAAGGATTTCTCTATTTCCATCACTTTCTGCTGCTGATGCTCAAACAACACCCTTTTTACCTGATCAAGCTTTGCCTGTGAAATTGTATCTGATTGGGGAATAGAAGCAGCAGCTTGACCAGAAGGAGCAGTATCACTCATTTCAGCTTGATCCTTGCTTATACCAGCTTTCACTGGTTCTTGTTGACTTTGGACTTCTTGGGAGACTTTGGCTACCTTACGTTTTTCCATCTCTTTATCATGGATGTCTTGTAGCCTCTCTGTGCTCATGGACTGAGCCATCTTCTTTGGAATACCAGCTGAAAAGGCAAAATTGATCAAGAATCTTCTATGCTCAGCCTTTGAATGCCCTGTTGGCATTTTCCTATTTTTCTCATTCTGCTTGACCACAAACCCTCTTAGGTAATCACCTAAGGTTTCATCATCTTTCATTGGAACATGGGTTTGCTGGTCTAAAACCTGATCTTGTTCTTCTGCTATCTTTCTGGCAATTTCAGCATCATAGGCAATTTGGGCTTCTCTAGAAGAAAATTTGTGCTTTGGAGACTCAATGAGAATACCCTTCCCCTTATCCTTGGTTGCAGAAGATGTAGCTTGGACTGTACTGATGGGAGCCTGAATTCCTTCTCTGAAAACAACTCCAGTTGTTCTTGTAGGAGCAGCTTGAGTTTCTAGGCTAACAGCTTGAGAAGCTGTTGGGACTGCTAGCCTAGAATCTTGGACTGTTGGAGCTGCTTGGAGTGATTGAGGGATCTCCTGATTCTCCCCCTTTTTGGAAGCATTGGTTTGGTCAGGAGGACCTACAACCTTTGCCAATTGGGTTCGAATCAGTTGCTCTAGTTAAATGATCTTATTTCCACAGAGGGTGAACCCTTTATGGAGATAATCCATTCTTTGGTTTTGGGCAGCTTTTGTCTGTCTGAGTGCAATAATTTGTGCCCCCTGTGCAGCAATGAGGGACTAATGGTATTCCAACATTGCTACAACAGGTTGTAGCTTAGGATCCGTCAATAGCATAAGTTGCAGACTAGCCTCAAGATCAGCAAACGAATGTGGTGCTTGTGATCTATCACTGGCAGGAATACCAGAAGTAGAAACCTCTGGGCCCCTCTGTTCTTGGTACTGGGGACTTCCAGATGGTGCTTGCACACCTTCTGTTGCCATGGGTGTGGTCTTATGGATGTTGACCCTGTCCTGTGCCTCTTGTGCAGATGCAACAGTAGTGTCAGCCACAGAACCCATATGGACAATCTCTGTTGAGATGTCCACCTCCAGATTGAGGTTGGGAGTGTCCTCAATGGGTGCCCTTTGGGTATTCTGTGCAGAAGTGTCCTACTGCACAGGGTTATTTGGCTCTTGTAAGAGGGCTGAGGAGGAAGGAGCTCCTGGTCCTCTTTTCCTTTTGTATAATATGATTGGGGATGTGGGCTTAACAATCGGAACAGAAGGCATTTGAGTATCATGAGGAGTGGGTTGGGGTCCTGGGGGTGAAACAGTAATGTTAGGCTGAGCCTGCTCAGGACCCTCTCCTCTATTTCTTGGAATGATGTCCGACATTGCAGAAGGCAATGGGACATCAACAGTCAAAACATTGGCACTTGGACGTTTTATTGATGGTAAAGAGTGCCTATGGGAAACTTGAATCCTTTTATGTATATTGAAATTACTGCAAGTTCTTGCAATAATTTCAGCCAAAAATCTCGGATACATCAAAAATTTCCCATGTTTTAGGGCATGATGCCTTAGCATACCCTGAAAAATCATATTAGAAAATTTGAACTGTTGGCCCGTTGATAGACACACTAAGACAGTGGCTATATTTGATGAAAATTCTGACTAACCAGTTCTTTTTGGGCTTATACATTGCTGAATAATATGTACAAGATACTTCCACTTAGGGGCAAAATTTGTTTTAAAGAAAGTAAAAGATTCAGCAGGTCCCCTATATCCAATATTATGAAGACCGTTATGTAAAGCAGTAAAGGATAAGTCTGTTATACCTGAGGCATCTTGAAGATGCAGGTGTTGGCGTATGATCTCCTCAGTGATAGAAACAGTGTTGCCATCAATTTTGGATGTCAAAGATGTGACTCCATTAACGGTTTTGAGGGAGGCATGTTTCCAGAACTGTTCAATACGAGAGATGTAGATACTGGGATTGATAGTAAGGGCATGATGGATATGGGAACTTCAAAGGAAGTCCATCATGTCATGGAACGGTGCAAGATCAGCGTGTTTGAGAGAGTAGGGTAGACAATTGTGTTCCTTGACGAACTCCATTGATGATCGATGAATTAGGGTTTCAGTGATGTGCGTGGGAATTGCTTAGAGAGTCGAAGAAAGGGTGTGGAAGATATTTTGCAACTGGTAGTTACAATAGAACAAAACTCAAACCTTTAAAGGTATTGAAAATATCTAAACCCGCGCACACACTTATGGAAATTACCATATTACCTTGCACACTTTGACAGATCAAGTGAAACAACTAACAGTCCGAGAAAATGAACTAGCAGCTTGAGAAAAGACTCAAGCTGTTAGTTGAAAATTAAGTAACTGCTAATGAAACAGTGACTCCCCCTTAATCAAGCATATTTATAATTTTCATAAAGAAAAACAAATTAATCCATATTAACCATGCCAATATTTGATACTAGGAAGGTGAATCTTCCTACATCAAATGGTTTTGTAAATAGATCAGCTAACTGATCATCAGTATGAATTTTAGAAACTTGGATTAATTTCTTCTCATTACAGTCCCTTATAAAATGAAATCTAATGTCTATATGCTTGGTTTTGGGAAATTTCACTGGATTTTGTACAATGATAATTGCACTTGAGTTGTTAATATAAATGGGAGTGGATAGGAAATTCATACCATAGTCTCTCAGTTGATTCTGAATCCACATCACTTGGGAGCAACAACTTGCAGCTGCTACATATTCTGCTTCAGTAGATGAAGTGGAGACAGTTGTTTGCTTTTTGCACTGCCAAGAGACCAATCTTGCTCCCAAATATTGACATCCACCAGTTGTGGATTTTCTGTCAATGTTGCAACCTCCATAATCACTGTCAGAATAGGCTGTTAATTCAATAGGGGAGTCTTTAGGATACCAGAGGCCTAAATGTGGTTGGCCTTTGAGATATCTAAAGATTCTCTTAATAGCAACCAGATGGGAGTCCTTTGGAGAACATTGAAACCTAGCACAAACACAAACAACAAACATAATATCAGGTCTAGAAGATGTTAGATACATAAGAGATCCTATAAGGGATCTGTATAGATGAATGTCCACATCTATTCCATCTTTGTCTGTATGAAGCTGCTTGTGAGGATCCATAGGAGTACTTGTAACTTTGGTGTCTTTGTACCCAAACTTTTCCAGTATGTATTTAACATACTTTGATTGACTTATGAAGAGACCTGAGGGCTTCTGCTTGACTTGCAATCCTAGAAAGAAGGTGAGTTCTCCCATTGAACTCATTTGAAACTTTTTGTGCATCAAGGCCTCAAATTCTTTGCATAGACTGTCATTGGTTGACCCAAAGATGATATCATCAACATATATCTGTACAAGCAGAATCTCAGATTTGATGGACTTTGTGAATAGTGTTTTGTCCAGAGTACCTCTCTTGAACCCATTCTGTAGAAGGTATGATGACAAAGTGTCATACCATTCTCTAGGGGCTTGGTGGAGTCCATAGAGGGCCTTGTCTAGTTTGTAGACTCTGTCTGGATACTTGTAGTCCTCAAATCCAGGAGGTTGACATACATAGACCTCTTCTTCAATTGTGCCATACAGAAAAGCAGACTTCACATCCATTTGATACACTTTGAACCCTTTGAAGCTTGCATAAGCTAGGAACAGTCTGATGGCTTCAATTCTTGCCACTGGAGCAAAGACATCATCATAGTCTATTCCTTCCTCTTGAGTGTACCCTTGTGCTACTAGTCTTGCTTTGTTCTTGATGACTATCCATTTCTCATCCTTCTTGTTTCTGAACACCCATCTTGTACCAATGGCTCTTTTTTCCTTTAGGAAGATCAACAAGTGTCCATACATTCTGAATCTTGAATTGTAGAAGCTCTTCCTGCATTGCCTCAATCCAAGATGAGTCTTTTAAAGCCTCTGATGCCTTTTTGGGTTCTAGCTGTGACATGAAACAGGCATGTTCAAATGCAGCAAGACTAAACTCAGAAACTGTTGGTTCAGCAGCATCAGTCTCCTTGTGAACCATTGTCCTTGTTTGCACAGGTGTACGTGGATCACCCATTATTTGATTGAGAGGATGATACTTGTGAATCCTGAGTGTACACTCTCTATCTGCCTGGAAAGAGGATCCAAGATTTGTATCATCTCCATCAGGACCAGTTGATGGTTCAGCTTCTGGAACAGTTTGACTTGAATCTGGGATTGTTTCCCTTTGAGTTGGAGCTGCTCTCACAGGACTTGGGATCTGCACTTCAGTGTCTAGATTTGAATCATGTTGAGCATTCAGAACCCCTGGAGGGTCACAAGACAGAAGTGGTATAACTGTATACTCATCCCAATTATTTGAATCTGCAGCAGTTTGAAACTTTGGACCAACAGCTTGATCATTTGTGCTACCAGCATGAGAATTTGTGTTGACAGCTTCAATCCTGTTTTCATCAAATTCTATAGTATACTCAACAAAGCTCAGAGAATTTGTTAGTGAATCTAAATCAAACAACCAATCAGGACCAATGCCTTTGATATTTGCAGTATTTTCATTAAATTCAACATTGGCACTTTCTTCAATGGTTTTAGACACACTGTTATATACTCTATAGGCTTTGCTTTGAGTTGAGTATCCTACAAAGAAACCTTCTTCAGCTTTACTTTCAAACTTCCCTAAGTGAGTCTTAGTGTGAAGAATGGTACATGGACAGCCAAAAGATTTGAAAAAGGCTATTAGAGGTAGTCTATTATGGAATAACTCATATGGAGTTTTCCCTTGTGATTGAACAACCTGAACCCTATTTAGAACATAACAGGCTGTATTGACTGCTTCTGCCCAAAAGGTCATTGGCAGTTTTGAATCAGCTAGCATGGTTCTAGCAGCCTCAATTAATGTTCTGTTCTTTCTTTCAGCTACACCATTTTGCTGCGGTGTTGTTGGTGCACTATATTGCCTAGCAATACCTTTGGACTCACAAAAACTGTTTAGGATATGGTTTTTAAACTCAGTTCCGTTGTCTGATCTGATCACCTTGACTTTTGAGTTGGATTGGTTTTCTATATTAAGAATAAAAGACTTAACTAGCTCAGCAGTTTCATCTTTAGACCTAAGAAAGTAAACCCAAGTAAATCTGGTGAAATCATCAACAATGACTAAACAGTAAGCCCTTTTATTCAAACTCAAAACAGATGTTGGACCAAATAGATCCATATGAATCAGATGAAGAGCAGATGAGATTGAATTTACTTCTTTGGCCTTATGAGAAGTTTTGTGTTGTTTGCCTTTAAGACATGCTACACAATGATCATCACATATGAACTCCTTTTGTGGTAAGCCTCTTACCAAGTTCTTTTTGACTATAACATTCATGGATTTGAAGTTCATGTGATACATCCTTCTGTGCCAAAGAGCAGACTCATTGGATGATGCTTTGGATATCAAACAACTTAAAGTACTTGATTTGGATAAAAGTTCTATGTCCAAACAGTATACATTATCCTTTCTAGGTGTTCTTAGTAAAACAAGATTTTCAGAAATTGTAAAATCTTTTGAAAGGACAATGCACTCAGAATCTGTAAACAAAACAATATTTTGTTTGTCACAGATTTGAGACACACTCAATAAGTTATACTTAAGCTGTTCAACATACAAAACATCATTGAAAATCATGTTGCCTGCATTAACAGTACCTTTACCTGTAACCTTACCTCCTTTGGAGTTGCCTCCAAATGCAACAAATCCTCCTTCAAAGCCTTTGAAATTTGACAAGCACTCAGAATTGCCTGTCATGTGCCTAGAGCATCCACTGTCCAAATGCCATCTTGTTTTATGTGGTGACCTGTGGTTGCTCTGCACAAATAAAAGCTTAGTTAGTAGTGGAGTAAACCCAAACCAAGTTGGTTTTGGGTTGTCCTTGTGCATTAACATAACTAAACACTGTCTTTGATTTCTTATACTTAGTGAGATCCACTGATGGATTTTGTGGAGAGTACTTAGTTATCACATGAGGTATCCAGGTATTTTGTCCATCCTTTTCAATAACAGTCTCAGATGATCCATTACCAGTCCCAATTTTGAGCCTAACAGTCTAAACTGAGTCTGTAGTGCTAACAGCTTGATAATTTGCACTAGCAGTCTCAACTTTAGACTTGGTAGTTTCAACATTTGTATCAACAGGTTCACCTAAGTTTTTACCTTTAACACACCATATTTGTTTAAAATTTAATTTTGGTTTAGCTAAAACTTGTTTTTGGTGTGTGGACTGTTTCTTAGTTACTTTTGAGAACCTGTGATCAACTGTTTTCTTAGGAACTGATGCAGTAGGAGGTTTGGCCTTTGAATTTTTTGAATTTTTAGAGATTGTCTTTTTATGAATCACAGTCTGTTTTGCAACAGATGGTTTATAAAAGCAGTCCCTGGCCAAGTGATTTTTCCTGCCACAATGGAAGCATTTTTTTGACTGTTTGGATTGGAGAACCAGTTTTATTGGACAATATCTGGTTCTTGTTCCTTTGATTTCTCCTTACCTGCTGCTGTTTGGGAAACTTTTGGACACCATGCTTTTGGCATGTGCAGATTGGAACATTTTTACCCTTTTTATGATTCTTTGATGAAGATGCAGTGTTACAGTTAGAAGGTACAGAAACCTGTGGAGCAGCATTGCATACACTCATCTTCTCCTTTCCTTTCTTATTGGGGATTTGGATTGCTATAGGTGCACTCATTGTTTTGTGTTCTTTCTCAACTTCTGTGCACTCGCAGTCTCTATTTTGAATCAGATCTTCTTTAGATTCAGGACTGTTTTCAAGGATAGGATCTACAGTTGTCATACACTTATCTAATGGTTCATTGACATGCCTATCAGCAACTTCACTCATTGGATGAATGTATTTGTTGTTGTATGGTGGTGGAGTGGCTCTGTATCCTATACCTTCTTTGGGATTGAGTTGAGATTTTACCCTATCTTTAAATTGGACTTCCATTAGGTGTTCCAACTTTTGATTTGCCAATTTGATGTTTCCTAGATCTATATTGACAGATTCTAGTTTCTTATTAGCCTCTAACACCTTTTGTTCAGTCTCTTCTAATTTTTTATTTAGGGATTCTATTTTCTTATTCAGCTCCTTTTTCTCCCACTCATGATATGTTCTATCATGTCTCATTTGAATCTCATTATCCTTATAACTTATTTTTGAACGCTTTACGACGAGCGGTTGTCAGTTTCAAGGGGAGTATCCACAACTTTATTATCAGAAAGGTGAGGGCGTTCAAATAAATCAGAAATATATTTCGATTGAGATAACAAGTAACCTTTATCAGACATCGATACACCTAAGCAATAAGGGGGAGTGTTGCAAGTAAACCCGTGAGACGTAGGTGCTTAAATCGTAAGGGGTGGCCTAACGAGTTCGGAAAAGAAGTCTGAGAGGTATTCTATACCTAACCCCCTAAAGCCAACTGGTTTGGGAGCGGTTGACCAATTTTCCGTTACATGGACTCTTTAGAAAGTCATGTTCAAACCCTTAATAAAATAACTCATGCGTGTGCTAAATAAATAAAAGAGAGAAATTATCAAATGATAAGTGAGTTCATTATAAACGTCAAAATCGGTAAAATTGCATACATGTAACCTTGAGCAAAAATAGGTGGTTTATGGTGAGGAATGTTTGGGAGGTAAAGTGTTGATAGCGGTTTTAACACAGTGTAACAGAAATGTTATTTTAGTTATGATCATGCATGAACATTTAGTATGAAGGCTGTTACTAATTTGATAAATTAATTAGAGAGTCACTGATTTATCACATGCTTTATAAATGAAATCTGAAACATTAAAGTCTGATTTAGTTTTCTTGCTCGGGACGATCAAGGTTTAAGTAGTGTATGTTTGATCGACTGATTTTATACCGACTTTAATGTGTTTAAATGATATTATTTTATGTATAAAATCATGGTATAATGCTACATTTAATTTTTATTTATCAATTGAATGATCAAAGCTTAAATGGAGTTAAAATGAGTAAATTGTGCCTTGGAATGTTCTACTATTGATAAAACTCATTACGCATGTAGGTAATCATTTCAAGTACAAGTCTCGCAAATTTGAGCGCAATCGGAGCACATTTGTAGAAAGTCAAGCGCAGACTGGGGCGCAGCCCTGCTCCCCAACCGAGTGCTCAACAGAATGATTTTTGCTGCCAAAAGACGCGATTTTTTACCCAAGCGCAGGGGGGGGGGGGGGGGGGGGGCAAGCCCGCGCCTAACCCATTAAAATAATTTTCTGCGTTTTTTATGGTTTTAAGGTTGCCTATATATATGAGAAGCTGCCATACGAAAATATACACATATTTGAGGAGAAATTGAAGAGAAAAAGAGGAAGAAAGGTCCAGATTCATCGATCGCAATGTAGTCTGCGCAAAACCAACGGCGAAAGGTTTGGGGTTTCGTTCCTTCTACATTCCATCTTTCAACCATCAATCCAACAACTACGAAACTTGTTCCTGACAAGTTCAATGTTTCGTACGCGTCAGTTGATGATCATATCGTTCAAGGGTTTGTTTTTTAGCTAAGTATTTATGTTTTCCGTTGATGCATTATTGTAACGAACGATAGTTTCTATCTAGTTTTCTGTGTGATTATTATTTGAATATATTGTTCCGTTCGTTTCTATTTATCTTTATCGTAAGACGCGTCGTAGCCGTGTTACATGTCGTGCCGAGCTCATTAGATTAGGAGTTAAGACGGACTGTGAACATGACACGATTTGTGCCCAAAATACGGATTGCGATAGATGTGATTGTCATGACTATGTCTATGTGGTTAGGTTACAAAGATAATTAAATGGAATAATAGATAATTAAGTTATTAGCAACCCTAGGTCGATTATCCATAACTCCACCCAAACCTTAAACCCGAAGTCGTTGGCGTTCTTATTTTAATCTTTAAGTTTTCGTAACAAAGCTATAATTATTCTTTCCAAGTTTCACTCAACCACTTTCTTCCGTTACTTAGTTTTTATAATTTGTTAATAACTATCGTAGAATAATATTGATAACCACATGCTCCCTGAGGAGACGATCCCACTTACCCTAGCTATAAGTTAAGGTGATTGGTGTTTTTATAACTTATTTTTGAACGCTTTACGACGAGCGGTTGTCAGTTTCAAGGGGAGTATCCACAACTTTATTATCAGAAAGGTGAGCGCGTTCAAACAAATCAGAAATATATTTCGATTGAGATGACAAGTAACCTTTATCAGAGTGAGCAACTTCAATCCTCAGAAAATAGGGTAACCATCCCAAGTCTTTCATATCAAAACGAGTAGCAAGATCACGCTTAAGAGACTCAATACCCTCAAAATCATCACCTGTAATAATCACGTCGTCAACATAGAAAGATAAGATAATTCGACCGGAACATGTGGTTTTAACAAAAAACAACGAGTCATGATTACTTGCAGTAAATCCAAGAGAGGTGATGACAGCAAAGAATTTCTTAAACCAAGCACGAGGGACTTGTTTGGCCCATAGAGAGCCTTACGAATGCGACAAACTTCACCCTTCTGATGAGCAACACCTTGAGGGGGAGTCATGTAAACCTCCTCATTAAGATCACACCATTCAATAAGGCATTTTTGACATGCATTTGAGATATTTTCCACTAACGAACAGAAGCCACTGCAATCAAAGTACGAACAGTGGTCATCTTTGCAACAGGCGCATAAGTTTCCTCATAATCCATACCATACTGCTGTGAGTATCATTTAGCAAAAAGTCTGGCCTTACATTGTTCAACAGACCCATCTGATTTGGTCTTAATCTTGTAGACCCAACGACAACCAATGAGTTCCTTTCCAGAAGGGAGAGGAACCAAATCCCAAGTACGAGTATAATAAAGAGCGGTAAGCTCCTCAGCCATCGCCTCCTGCCAAAGTGGATCAGAAACAGCCTCTCTATAGGATATGCTCAAACAAATAGTGAACATTAGCAGGAAAAGAAGCAAAGGAAGCAGAATAAGAAGAATATGCAAAGTCAGGAAGTTTGGTAGGCTTACGAGGACGAGTAGACTTACGTGTGACAGGAACACCCGCAGTGTCAGTTGGTGAATGAGTGGTCGTATACGTAGGAGGAGGATCTGATGCTGTAGACGTCTCAGGAACAGATGTATCTAATATAGGATCATCAGTGTCATGACTAAAAGGATCAATGGACAAAAATTCTAACCGTGTCGGGGTAGGTGACGGATTAGGGATTGAAAAGAAGGGAATGTGCTCTAAAAATGTTACATGACATGAGACATAATTTTTGACTGACCGAGTCAAAACAACGATACTCATTTTGACCTATCCCATACCCCAAGAACACGTATAAAGCTGAATGAGAAAACAACTTGTTGCGCTCAACATGTGGATGAAGAACAAAACAAGCACAACCAAACATACGTAGGGAAGAGTAATCAGGTATGGTTCCATAAAGTTTTTCGAATGGAGATATACCATAGTTATGAGCAATAGGGATTCGATATACCTTAGAAGACACATGAGAAGGTCCCCACACATCAGAATGAATCAGATCAAATGGTGCGAAAGAACAAGAGACACTTTTATTAAATGGTAAAACAAAAATTTTGCCAGTTTACAACCACTACAATCAGATATATCTTAATAATTCAATTGACCTAGATAGCTTGTAGAGGCCAAAAACTGTAAATGAGACGCTGAAACATGACCCAAACGAGAGTGCCATATGTAAAAATCAGAAGACAAATGACTTAAACGAAAAGAAGATAAATCGACACTTGAGGCATCAACATCTGAAACTCTGATTGTCCAAAACATAGAGCTCTCCCAGCTTACGGCCTGTCCCATTCACCTTCTGAGAATGCGAGTCCTAAACACAACAAGTTGAATCAGAAAAGAAAACACAATAACCCGATTTTCATAGTTGACTAACAGAATCAAGGTTTAAAGCAAGACTAGGAATACAATACATATCAGATAGAGACACACGAAAAGTAACAATAGAGCCAACACCTTCTAATGACATAGATGTGCCATTAGCAGTCATAATAGATATAGAAGAACCTGGAGACAAAGAAACAAACGATGACAGATGAGGTGACATGTGCGATGCCACAGAGTCTAATATCCATAAAGATGGAGGCATACCTGAGTTAGTCGAAAAGGACAGACCAAAGTAAGAAGCAGACATGACAGCAGACGAGGAAGCAAAAAACTGTTTAAACTGCTCAAATACTTGAGGATCCAAGGCGGAAGGTGGCGTGGTGTTAGAATGATCCAATGAAGGCACAAAGCAGCATTATTAAACTGAGGCGGACGAGGAACCCAATGAGTGGAACCTGTAGGACGATGTTGAAACTGTCCAGGAGATTTATTCTGTTGCGCAGGCCTTTGATGTTGTTGTTGCTCACCATGTTGTTTACCCCTGGCAAGTAAAATCGGACACTAAGACTTCCAATAATTCTTTCCCTTACAGAAAGCACACTCATCATAAGCAACTTTAGGAACCGGTTTGTGAACAGAATGCTGTGGGGTGGCAAAAACAGCAGGAGTCGACGAAGACTTTGAGCCTTTATCAATCTGAGATCTAAGACGAGTTTTTTTAGCAACCCATTCATGGACAACCGAATCAACCGAGGGAAGAGGAGTGCGATGAAGGATCGTCCCACGTAATCCTTCAAAATCAGATCGGAGTGCCATAAAAAATTGTACTAGACGTTGTTCTTCCCTCCTAGCAAGATACGAACCGAATGACTTTAACTCTGTCGATTCAGTGAGTACCAACTAATCCCAAAGATTTGACGTAGCAGAATAGAAGTCTTGAACACTCATATCATTCTAGTGTAATGCATGGATGTCTATTTCTAATTTATACTATTTTCCAAAATTAGACTGAGTGTATAACCTCTCCAGATGATCCCAGACTTCCTTAGCAGTGTCATACTTGGCTAAATGAACACCGATCGATTGTGTAACAGAGTTATTTATCCAGGTAAGGATCTTTGCATTATCTGTCTTCCAAGTATCAAGTAAGGCTGAATAATTTCCACCCCCCTTATTCGTAGGTCTATCTTTCGTACCAATCACATAACCTCACATAGATTTACCACACAAAATTTTTTCATAACATAACTCCAATACGCATAATTGCTACCTTCAAGTTGAATACTAATAAACTGTAGAGAATCATCTTTGCGGGCAGCCATTATCAATACACAAGAAACCGCAAAGACAAAGATACCAACGAGGACAACAACAAAAAATCGCAAACCTAACCACAGTGACGAAAATACGGCCAAAAAGATAAGAATAAATCAAACCACAACGACGAATGTAACACCCTCTCTTTTCACATAAAAGCCACGTCAATATAATATCATAAGTGGAAATATCGCAGTTATCTCATAATACACATGTCAGGGATTAACGCAAATTACTTATAATTAAAAACTTTATTACAAACGTCTTCACAAGATGACACATATCTGATACAGATAATCATGGAGCTGAACTGACCTACACAACTGATCACTAGCTAGCTATCATACAACTGATCAAATATACAACATAGATAAACAGTTTTCCAAAAGATAACGTCAGCATACAACAAATACTCACATACAAGCTCCCTGATCAATCCCAGCTCCTAGCTACTTCTGCGGCGGTTGCGACTGTGAACTCACTTTCTGACTGCCTGAGACACGGTAGACTCGAAAACGTAAGCTGGGAAGCTCGTGAGTACGCGAGGGTTAGACTCTGCAGAAATAAACACATATAATACAACACATAGCACATAGAATCAACAGATAGCTCAATATCACAACTCAAATACGCCTCAAGATCTCTGGTGGGAGCTCAGGACCCAGCGCATATCTCAACTAAAGGGGACGTCGTTCCCCAGCTAACAGACCGCATGCAGCAGTGGTTAGCTACTCAATAGGCACAGGAGCGACCTGACAATAACGTTGTTGTATATATACAGTCTCATACTTCATGACTCGTTAGGGACGTGGGATACTCTGAGAACTCATACATACATAGCACATATAACAAGGTCAATATTATCATACTTGAGGCGCCACATCTCCGTCTCATACTCAATACACCACAATAGAACACATATAGACAACTCGAAGAACAAATGCGCGTTTTGAAAAGGACTCGAGTAGTCACCTGATCACTGATAATGATCCCAACCGAACTCGTCTGATTTCTATCGCGGCTCAACACGCTGTTTGCTTAACCCTGTACACAAGACAGATCCCACAATATTAATACATATCTAACGACCCTGTAACTGAACCGGACCCAACAAGCAACCCTAAACGGACCCTGAAACCCAAAACCAGCCCCGACCCAAATCATCGGATCGCTGCCCGCGCTTACAATCGCGGTCGTGCTCAATCTTGGCTGCGTTCACAATCGCTGGCCAAACCCACCCCGCCCGCGCTATACCCATCGCGGCTGCGCTCATAGGATCGCGACCACGACAACGGACATGCAAGTTTGCTCTGCTCCTTTTCCATGGCCGTTCCAGGGGTAAACACCACCCCAACTTGATTCCAGCCAACTTTAAGCTATAATATCACTACTAAACTCTAAACCACTTCCTATAGGCTACTAAGCCAAATCCCTTCAATCCAATATATACATACGAATTTGCATCACCAAAATCAGAATTCTTACCTCTTTTGCTTGTCCACACACTAGTGAAGATGATGACCAATTTCCAGCAATCAAATCCGTGAATTTCTTGCTATTCCTGAAGCTCCAACCCACACAGACACAATTCACATACTCTCACTTGCTATTTTGGCAAAAGGAAAAGTCAAAGGAACATCCATATATAGGCTTTTTCATATTTAGAAGGTCCGGGACCCAAATAATCTGAACCAGATTCCACATTTTCAATATTAATATCGATTTAACCCATTTAATCTCATGATTTGCATAATTATTAATAATCCGCTAAAATAATAATCAGTTGCCACATATAACTCAGTCCCGACGCGTATAATCCACTAACCGGGATATTATTCGACCAACACAATATTAATAAATTAAACATCCAATAAATTAAATCCACGTACTAGGTAAGATTTCGGGATGTTACAACGAAATACGAATAAAGCAAACTCACCAAGACATCAGTCGAAGTATGAAATATGTCACCAATACATCAATCGAAGTACATAATACTCACCAAGACATCAATCGAAGAGAACTCACCAGTGACGAAATCGAAGTTAGAAATACGGCAAAACCTTAACCTTTGATCAATACTCATTCTCTTGTACCATGAAGAACAATAAAGAAAAGGAACTAGGGTTTATGAAATACGGCTAGGGTTTATTGAATATATTACAATACAAAGAACAATAAAAGCGATATACATAAACAAGGAATAAGATAATGACAAAAACAACCCCCAACTATGCAAAGTATATTAGAAGACTATTTATTATGCTGATAGGAGTCAAGTTAGTGAATATGTGTCTTCTTGATTTCTTTTGGATGTATTATTGTGTGATATTATGAATATATGATTTAAGTTCAAAAATTAAAATGAAATGATACTTATGTTTGGAGCTTGGTTGCTCAACAATGGTGGATATTGTTTAATTATAACATTTGTGAAAGTAACGCCACATTAATGTTGATAATTCCACATGGTGATTTCAACCCAACAGGCGACGGAAACAATCCTATTAATGTTTTTTTTTTTTTTGGCAATAATCTTAAAAAATAAGGATAATATTAAAAATGGCTACATCATACTTTCGGATTTGTTTCGTTTGAAATTTTTAGTTTTTTTTAATATATTTTTACATATTAAAATTTTCATAGTGATCTAAACTTTTTGTAGCACACCTATTTTGGTAATTACCCGAACCGAAACCTAACCGGACCGAACCATTCTATTTTCATGTCGATTCTTAGTTACTATAATTCCTATGATTTGGTTCTCTATTCCAATAGGTTCAGCTCGATCTTGTCCGGTTTTTTATTTTTCTTTGTGAAAGTGGGAAAATAACCGGAACTTAACCAGATTAGTTCTCACTTTTTAAGTTTAGGCATTTTCGGTTGTGAAAAGTTCAATATATAAAGCATATAAAAGAACTACAATACTTGAAACGAACCAAATTTGAAAGTATGTAACTATTTTTATACATTTTACATATATACATTATTCACTAATAAATTTACTATTCATAAGTGAGTTTTTTTATAATGCACCATTTAATTATAATTTAACGAGAGTTTTTCTAACATGCACCATCAACTATTTTCTATTATCATATATAAAATAGTTTGTTTTATTAGTTAAGTATTCTATTAAGTATTAAATAATTAAATTTATCATTAATATTTTATTAATAAAATTCTTCTACATACAATATAACATGCAATCCATATATCATCAATAATATTTTTCTTACATATGAGAATATTACATGTATTAGTTTGTTATAACATTAAATTTATTTTTATAGTAATTAATAAAAAAAGTTATGTTTAAAGTAATTTTTTTTAAATTATCATACTGTATGGTGTATGTCACAATAGAAAATTAATTGAATATATTATAACTTAACACTACAAATCTACATTTTACATCAGTTTTTATATAATTTATTTATTATAACTATGATTGTGAGTGTGCCTATTTTATATAGAAAATTTTATACTTTTTTTTTAATATGAAAATATTGATATAATCAAAATACAATCAAACAATAAAAAAATCCAATTAATATATGTAATTTATTGATTTGATTTTTTATTAAACTAAAATATAAAAATATGCTAACGAAATAACAATTAACATTAATAAAAAGAATACAGGGATTAGTAACAAAGTGCTATATATCAGTTTTATTGATTTATTTTTTATTTGAATTAAACTAAAAATGCCCAAGTAATAAATATATTAAATCTAAGCTTGAAAACATGAAAAAAAATATTTGAATTAATAAATTTTCTAAAATTGGATAATAAAATAAGATTAAAAAAATATTTTTCTTAATTTTTTTATTATTTAGATTTATAAGTTGTATATACAACACAACAAGTTTAGTATTTTAGATCAATGTACATCAAATTTTAGGTTTATTTTTTCGATTCATTATAATTTATAATCTATTGGAGTTTTTAAACTTTTTTAAAGTATAATTTAATTTAATATGATTTTACCTTACTTTTTACTTTGTTACTAAAAAATACATGAGTATATCCATCACAAACCGTATAACTTGTTATCATATGTGTATAGGTGAATTTGGTTTTTCAATCGTTAACCCGTTCAACCCGTCTACATGAATGGTTGAAATCACCAACGATGATGCACCGAATCAAAAAGACAAGAAAAATGGATGAATCAAAGTTTTTTGAGGGAAGCATTCCACAAGTCGACATGAAAGAAAGGATGTATGTGTGAGTGTGTGCGCGCACACAAACTCTATTAGATAAACTTGCATCTTAATATGTAAAGATCGTAATTATTGTATTTTATATTGTTTGGCGCCTCTTTGTCGTTTGACCTGTCACAACGTAATGTCGAAAGCACCAAAACAACAAATAAAACAAGTACTTCCAACTAACTTCCATATTTAGTTTTGCAAAACAAGTCGAAAGAACTATACAAACAAAGTGTTTAACAAACTACGCACTAAGCGTGGTTTGGATATTCGAAATGCGTTTTAAGATGTTCCATTTTTTGAAGGGAACCAAGTCCTCTTTTCCTTTTTGGTATCTTAGAGATTCAAACAAACGACCAATTGACGAACATAAAGGCGACACAGTGAGGGGTTTCATCGTCATTCAACACCTTCCATGCCACTATTCGTTCATAGGACACCGGTCTCCCCATGCTTGACAAGCATAAACCGCCGGGAAGACAAGCATAACCCTGCCACAAAATATAAACAAAACCATTAGCATTCACTATGCAACAAAAAAAAGTCTCGGTTTTGAATCCCACATACGCTATTAACTCCCTAGAGGCTTCGTCGCTCACAAAAAAGGCCTAAAGTTTTACAAGTACATATCCAATGTGTCGATTTTGAGCACTAATTTTCTTTTAATACGAAAGAAATCCCACTTGAGCCACTTTGGTGACCTGAAAGATAAACCTCGGGCTCAAAGGTCATCATGCAAGTTTTAAGTTTCACACCTATTCACATCTTTTTTTTTTTTTGGATAATCTCATGACTCAACCGTTAAGCCAAATATGCCAAAAAAATCATATATTTGACACATTTGCATCCAACATGGACAAATGCGATTAGTGGTTTTTAACCATCATACTTACAATTGCTTTGCCAAAGGGTTTGACATTAAAAAGTAACCTACTTTATCATTATTGTCATTTACGTCATAATATTTATTTTCGTATAAGTCTATTGTACTTTCAAAACCCATTTTTCAAGGGGTTAATATTAAAAAGACCCTATCAAAATTTTCTATTTTCATTATTAAGTCCCAAACTTCTTTTTCTTATTGTTGAAGTCTGTAAACTATTTTTGTCTTATTAAAATGTTAATATTTGACCTGTTTGACCTGTTCCTAAACATATAATCTTAGTTTTTTTCACTTGATTAATAGTAGAATATCCACTATATTCCCATATTAGTGATAAGTCTTAAAATGTTTGTTATACCGGTTGTGTTTTACAACCGGTAAGAAATATATACTTTTGAATAAAACAATAATAGTTTAGGGCGAAAACAAGAAAAACTTATGGGGTTTTTTCAATTCCCAATGTTGGTGGGATGGGATTTAAAAGTATACTGACTTACGTGGTACCATAAAAAGTCGATAACAGATGACCTAATAGAGACAAATCAATAGGTATGTAATAACTAACCCAGTAGGGAAAGACTGTTGGAAAAATGTGTGAAAAAGGTATTCCTACAAAGAACTGTTAGGATAGTGACTTGAATTAGTTGAGTGTATTTGTGTTTTTCTGTTTTATTTGAAAGCTGTTTGATTTCTTTAGAATTAGTATAAATAGAGCATATGGGTCAATGAGAACAACAACTCAAATTGTAGTCATTAAACCCAAATTTGTTAGAGTGAAATTGAATATTTTCTTGATTCACATTTTGAGGGTTTTCTGATTTTCTGAATTTCTGAGTTCTTGAAATTGTTCATAGCTTGTTTCTGAAATTCCTAACAAGTGGTATCAGAGCTTCAGGCTGTGATCGTCGTTCTTTCTGAAATTTGAATTTAGCGATAGAAATTAGAAATCGTTCTTGGCCAAAATTAAAAATTGGAAATTGTTTTTCATCTCTGGAAATTCTGGTCTTCCCTCTTAATTTGTCTTGGCCCAGAAAGAGACTTTGACAATCGTTCTTCGTTTCTGCAATTAATTTTTGGCTCTCTGAAATTTGGAATCACTGTTACCAATTGCAATCTTGGAGTTTCTTGGCCAATCTTGGAGTCAGATTCAAGGTGGAGCTCTTGAATCAGGCTGTTGAAGTTGTCAATTGAAGTTTTTTTTTTTTTTGGTAGTCGATTCTGTTTTGGGTTCATTCTGGTGTTAGTAGTTTAGTTGTTTGGGTTCTTTTTGGTGTATGTATTTTGGTTGAATTTTGGGATTCAAGAAAGTCGAATTCTTGAATCATTTGTCACTGATTTTGAAAAGATGAATTCTCAAGTAGTAAGAATTGATAAATTCACTGGAAAGAACAGTTTCAGTCTATGGAGGATTAAGATGCGTGCACTTCTCAAACAATGTGGTATTTGGGCTCCTCTTTCGGGTGCAAAAGCGGTCTCGATGAACGACTCGTAGTTGGCACAACAAGACGAGAAGGCACATTCGGCTATCTTGCTATCGTTAGCCGACAAAGTTATCTACGAAGTTGCTAAAGAAGACACGGCAGAAAAGTTGTGGTTGAAATTGGAATCGTTATACATGACCAAGTCTCTTACGAACAAGTTGTTATTGAAACAACGTTTGTTCTCATTGAAGATGAAGGAAGGAGCGGCTTTGAAAGATCATCTTGATGAACTGAAGTCGATCTTGATGGATTTAAAGAATGTAGATGTTTAGGTTGATGATGAAGATGTGGCGCTCATCTTGTTGGTTTCGTTGCCTCCTTCATTTGAGAATTTTGTTAGTTCGTTTGTTGTTGGTCGGGATATGGTGTCTTTGGAAGACGTAAGGTCTAGTCTTCACACTCGTGAACTTCGTCACAAGGCGTCGGGGAATGATTTGGAAGGTGAGCCTATTGGTTTTGTTACGGTGGGACGTGAAAAACGCAATGGTTGCTCAAATTGTGATGATAGCAAGCGTAGAGAGAAAGGTGTGAATCCGAGAGACATTTGCAACTATTGTAAGGAGGTTGGTCACTGGAAGAAAGATTGTCCAAGGTTGAAAACAAAGGCTTCGGTTGCGGTGGCGAGAGATGATTCGATATCGATTTTGGAGGATGATTTGGTGATGTAAATTGGTTTGATTGTGCTGCTGCTGCTGTTGGTTTTTGGTTTAGCTTGGTTTTGGGTGGAAATTCTTCTTTTGTCATTTGGTCGCCCGTTTGTTTCCGGCCGGATTAGTGTGGGGGCATTTTGGGAGGAGTTACACAATTTGTTTTGGCTGCGACATTGGTTAACCGGTTGATTTTGGATTGCTTTTTGTTCTCCTTTTTGGTGCACATTGGGTTTTTGGGTCTTCGTTGTTTTCGGATTGAAGATTTTGGATTTGAATTTTGGTAGTGTGTTTCCAAGAAGGTGGAGTAACACAAATTAGCTTCTGGGATTTGTTTTTGTTTTGTTTTGTAATTTGAAATGCAAGTCAAGGGGAGATTTGTTAGGATAGTGACTTGAATTAGTTGAGGGTTTTTGTGTTTTTCTGTTTTGGTTGAAAGCTGTTAGATTTCTTTAGAATTAGTATAAATAGGGCATATGGGTTAATGAGAACAACAACTCAAATTGTAGTCATTCAACCCAAATTTGTTAGAGTGAAATTGAATATTTTCTTGATTCACATTTTGAGGGTTTTCTGAATTTCTGAGTTCTTGAAATTGTTCATAGCTTGTTTCTGAAATTCCTAACAAGAACACTATTTACAAAAGTAAGTTAAGAAAGACCGGTTTTAGATAATTTTATATGGTTGGGTTGCGACAGATTCACAACTACGGCAGTTAAAAAACGATCACTTCATAAGAAGTGTCAACTACTCAATTGTCTATATTACCTTTTGAAACAAGACGAAGCGCGCCAATCTTTTAGACTCAAATAAGTACCATCAGTAATTTGTAATCGAAACAATGCGAATATACGTAATTTAAGCTTGCAAAGTTTCATAAAAAAACGAAAAAATCATCATAATAACGGATATAAACAGTAAAAATGTCAAACCTGTTGTAGAATCTTTGGGAGCTCCGAAAAGACATTCTTTCTTCCGTTGTCATCAAAAATCTTCTCCAACGCAATATCTTGAAGTGAAACTAGCGTTGTCTCGAGCATATCTAGCCCTGCCTGATTTGCAAAAGTGAAAACTGGCATAGCCTGCAAAATTATAATATCACGGCTCCCATCTTCACATAAGATCTTTTATACATTAAACCTCACCAAAAAAGACTATTGAAGTAGTACCTTCAAAGAGCAACATGTTATGGCATCTGAGTGATTCCAAAATGTTCTTAGAATGGATTCACTTCGTTCATCGACAATTTTAAATAGCTCCTCACCTAGAAAGCAACTATTGACGAAAAAAATAAATAAGAAACTTACGCAAGAACACAACAAATAAGAACACACTTCCATTTCATTCCTAGTTTGGTGTAGTTTTGACCCAATAAACATAGTTGAATGGTTTTTGTAAGGGTTAAAGTCATACAATAGCGACCTACTTTTTGAAAATTGCCGATAGTTCTGTACTTCAGTTTTTCATACCAGTATAACCATATTTGCAATAGATCCTGGTTTTTTCATATATCGATAAAGCCTGGTTTTAGTGATTTACATGCAAAACCGAGGTCTATAGGTAGAAATGATGAAAAACTGAAGTAAAAGTACCATGTTGGCAATAAAAAAAATTAGACATATCAGTGATTTCAAAAAGTAGGTTGCTATTGCATGACTTTAACCCATTTTCATAAAAGGTCAATGAAAGTCGGATGGTTTTTGTAGTAATTTTCAAAAGTTGGAATAAAGTGAAAGTATGTTGCTATTTCTTGCAATTTACCCTAAAAGATGAAAATAATAAAAAGAACTTTAGTCCTGTGCAGACCTATAGCTTTGACGGATCCAACGACTAAGCGTATGAGCTTCTGGGGTTCCATGCCTGGCCTGCAGACTTTGAGGTCCAAACGGAGAAGGTGAGAGAGCCAATGCAACTCTCTGGACGGACGAAATGACGCTGCGCACATACTGCCTAGCCATGGCTGCGACGTTTTCTTGAAGGTGAATCTCGAAAGCAAACTGAAACGCTATTGTCATTACTGATTTCGTGGGGCCGAGGTGATCAGATGGTGTTCGATTCCGATGTGGGCCCACCTCGAGAGCTGATGCAAGGTCACGTGTTGGATTTTGACCAGAGGGATTCTGCATAAATATTTTTAAAGTGTTAAACAAAACAAATTCCAACATGATCTTTTCAAGAAGGGTTACTTTCATAAAAAGGTAATCAACTTTAGGCTATTTTCTCGTTTAAGGTAACCAACTTTAAATTTGTCAATATAATATGATGATCTTTTAATTTTATTCTACATTGGGTTACTTATAATATTGGCTCATGTAAATAGTACATTTGACGTATAGGTGTAAACGTCAATTTTTGGTATTAGTCATTGACTGAAATAAGAAAAGTTGAAAGTTGATTACCTTAAACAAGAAAACTTTAAAAGTTTCTTGCCTTAAAAAGACAATTTAAAATTTGTTTCCTTGAATAGATAGAACTTCATGAAAGTTTAGTCCTTTTCTAGGATAAAAAACGTTGGTTAAATTCAAAGATAAAATATTAAAGTTGGTTACCTTTTTATGAACTTGACCATATCAGGAAACAATTAATACTTAAAAAATTCGACTGGATGGAACTTTTACCGTCTCGTTACTGATTGGGATTACACGAAAACCGGAGGGTAAGAGAGGGGCATCATCGGTGAACGAAGCATCAATTGGGGCGAAAATTAATTCAGCAGAGGTCCCAACTGCATTCTCGTCAACTCCGCTACAAAGCTTTGAAACAAAAGAGAAAAACACAAACATTTGATCGGTATGGTTGTGCAAAGTGCAAAATCAGACAGAATCGGAACCAAAAAAATGATAAAATCAAAACCGAGAACCGAACTGTATGGAACCATGTTCGGTTCTCCAATTTTATTGTTTTTTCCCGACTTTTACATTGAAAAATACAAAACCAAACCGGACCCTACCAAAACCAAATATCCATAAAATCAAAACTAAAATCGGTATACTTTCAGTATGGTTCTTTGATTTTACGATTCAGTTCCAACTTTTGCACATCCCTAGCCATCGATCAACCGAAAAGGGGTGTAAATTCTCCATCCGGTTCAATCACTGGTTTAGACTGGCCTGTTTTTGGTTATGTTATTTTGTAATTTTTGGCTCTCGAACCCGATTAAAATAAAAGAAGAAACACAACTTACTTGCAAAAAGAAAATGTCACCGGGCATCATCATGTTGTCTTGATAATGGCCCATGTTTTCAAGCTTGATAACCTCCATAAACTGCATCGAAAAAGAAAACGGAAATAAGCCTCGGGACTTATGGACATGGATAAAACAATCCCTTCGTCCCAAAATAAGTGTTCATCTTTCCGTCCCAAAATAAACATTAACTATCATAAAGAGTATAGGAATCCAATTAAACCCTTAATTATGACTTCTAAAAATTTGACTTTTTAAAAGTAACTACTCCGTCCCAAATTATCTGTCAACCGGATAAAAACACGTAGTTCTAAGAATCCATAATGATCAGATTGACAATTCTACCCTTAAGATTACTTTTTTAAAAGTGAATCTTTTTAGATCACATAATTAAGGAAATAAATGGAATATAATAAATTTTACCTAACTATTATGGACGTGAACAATTATATTGGGACAAATTAAAAAGGAAAGGTTACACTTTAAACTAATAGTGACACTGTCATTTGATAATTTGGAACAAAAGGAGTAATAATTAAGGGCGAAACTGTCATTTGATTGATAAAAAGTGATAAACCATTATAAATTCCTAGAACTATCCAGTGGATATTTATTTTGGGATGAAAGGAGTACAAATTACAAGGCATAATGTACAACAGTTTGATGCGTGTTGGGGTTTTTAGTCGAGCAACTTGCCTCTTCGTGCTCGATAGTATGAGTCAACGGAAGAATAACTTGACCACCGAAGCTTCCACTCCTAGCCATTGGTAAGCTCAAGGGACCACCAGCTTTTACACTAGCAGCCGAGTAAGCATCGATACTGCTGTCTGCCCATTCGGAACGGTATTCTCGCAAAAAACGTGTAAGCATTCCTGGAGCAACATCCTGTTATAAAATAGCAACGAACTATTCGATCACTGAAAAGAAAGATTCATTTTAAAAATAGCATTCTTCTGTACTCCATCTGTCACAAAAATGAGGTCTAACTTTGACTTTTGAGTGTCAAATGTGGAGTCAATTTTGTAATTTCCAATTGGGTTTATATCATTTAATAACAACTTCATTTTCATTTGTCTTGTTTAGGTTCCTGTTAAATCATTATACTTTCAAAACCATCCTTCCTGATTTGGTCATTAACATATCTAAAATGTGGGTAAAAGTGCAAATTCATCGCTAAAAAGTGTCACTAAAAGTTTAAAGTGTAACATTGTCACAAAAAAAAAAAAATCATAATGACCCGATTGGGAAGGTTCGTGAAAGTCAACGACCTAATTAGTACGAAAAAGAAGTACAATGACCTAATCGAGGAAAATGAAAAAACAGATATTTAATGAGATCAACGCTTTCCAAATCAATTCTTGAAGATGACCAAGTATCAGTCGTTATAACCGACTAATTCATATTAGTTTTCGAGTAGAAATTTAATCTGTTAGACTACAAAAGTCAAACAGTCAACACTTACTTGTAAGAGCATCGACGCTTTGGCACATAACACAGCATTGCTGACCACCGGAAATCCGTTGGCATACATCTGATTCGCACCCATCACCTTAGCTGGAGACGAGTTTACTAAAACGGTGACATCATCAATGCCGTCGCTTTCCATCACCGACCAGCCCTCATCAGCAAAACCATTCACGGCTTCATTAAAACCTCTGTTAATACAAAAGACTTAACGGTTATTTGGGGAAAACGAACACAAGAGTTTCGAAAAAATTGTCATGAAAAACCCGACTTGCTCATTCTCTGGCCTAGTGCACGAAGAGCAGCCGGCCTTCTTCCCCAACTTGTGACCATCGGCTGAGAAGTCTCTTGCGAAATCTGCCTCAAATGGCTAAAAGCCTACAAAAAACCCAAGCAATACGTAGTTTGGCAATGAAAGTCAGCACATCGATTTAACCAAATTGTAATTAATAGCAACATACTTTCACTTCATTTCTAATATGCTCAATGGATATAAAAAAATCGTTACTAAAACCTCGTAACTTTCGAATCAATTAGTTTGGGTAATTTTAACTTGGGAATACTATAAAATGTTAGACATAGCTTAACATGGTCTATATAACGGTTTTCAAAAGTTGCATGACTTGTAAAATCCAGTGACCAAATAGAAATGAAATAAAAAGTATATTGCTATTTATCGAAATTTGCACCACCGATTATCCAAAGAAACGATCCTACCGCCAATGTCGTTCTCTGAGCAAGTAAAGTCGATGACTCATATAAAGGGCGCAAAACTTCAGGAACGCTCCATGGCTACATGTTACGCAACAAGAAAGAGTTTGTTAACCTTTCTATTGAAAACTAACCATCATTCTTGTGAAAAAATACACGGACATTAACGAAAAAATAACACTACTTTTCTACACAAAAATCACATGTAACTTCCTTTTTGGTACCTCTAAATCAACATGATCAACGATGTGGATTATCGAGCCACCCCCTTCGCATGGACGTATCAAGTAACCACTCGGCAACATTTCCGCTCTCACAAAATGAGGTACCGGTGGCATACTAGGACCATTCTGAGTGTTATTCAATGATCTTTCACAAACCTGAAATTCGAGTAACAACGTTTCCTTAAAATGAATTACAAAAAAAAATTTGACAGAAGAGTTTAATAATTAATACATACCACTAAGCTACCATCCTCCAACGCAGACGTATAACGCAATAACCAGAAGTCACGAGCCGGTGCTAAAGTAGTAGGTGCATAAAGCTATATAAACATAAAATTACAATAATGTCAAACTTCACGGTGAATGTTGGCGAATTGTCGAACGGAGTAAATAATGTATGCTTGAGTTTATAATCCCCAATTACTATTTTACCATATTATTGATCCTGATGGACTTATGTATAGTTAACGGGGTGTTTGGAATTACGTTTTGGAGCTACTTATCAGCTTTATGAGTTTTTGCAAACGCAACACAAAGTGTTTGGCATTGCATTTTCAAAAAATGATTATACTTTTTTGGCCTTCAAACACCATTTTGGAGCCCCTTTGGCCATGCTTTTGCAAAACATGGTTTTCAAAACCTGCTTTTTGAAGCTGATAATCAATCTCAAACACTCCCTTAACATGATACAAATTTTCCCACCTGCATGTAAAGCAACTCGATTGTCCCATTATTGGCGGTTGAAAGAACATTGAGAATATCCACTGCTCGACAATCACGAAACCACGATAGCCGATCTTTAAGGATTTCCACAACCTAAACAAAACCTCGTTGATTAGTACAACATATTCCCGATACGTAAAAGCATATAGTTTTGACTATATGTGTCCACCTAACTGTTTTTTAACTTAAAATTTTGACATAACTTTTTTTCCCATTTTTCAGAACTTTCCATTACAGAATTAGCATGTGTTATAAAAATGATCTTATGATATTGAATATATAGAATCAGGTAATAACTTATGTTAAAATGGATTTTTAAGAAATGGTGCTTGGAGGTGCTTTTGTTGTTTGAAGTCGTAATAATTAAACAACCACCACCTAATCAGAAATTAATTCGAAAACGCACATCCAAACACCTCTTTTTTTATAAATATTCATGAACAATAGTATGAAAAGAAAAACCGCAGTTTGGTTCGTAGCGAGGATATATCAAATTTAAATATGATTGGTACGCAAAAAAGTCAAAGTTACTCTTTTTTTTTTGTATAACTTGGAAAATCTCACCCGAGCCAACTTTGTTGACATAGAAAGGGTACGGGTAATGAATAAAGTTTTCACCAAAGTAAAGTTGTAAAGGAAAGCAAGAACTTACTCTTGTGGGTTCAAGGCCAACAAGACCACACGCACGTGATGCAACACCGGTGCAACCATGAGAAATAGCTATGATTCCAATGGAATCCGGACCAGGCTACGATGTAACATAATTTGAATATGTTAGATAAAAGAAAACATTAACACACTGGAGCATGTTACAAATTTTTTGTATCTATAGTTACATATATAATCTTTATTTGTCTGTCACGACACCAAAAACAAATGCTCAAAAACTAAAGAAGAGCACTTTACTTCCAACTCCAATTACTTTCAGATGAACTGAGGTGACAATTTTAGCCCAACGGGTCGGACAGGTCAAAATAGCCCACACTTAAGATGCTAACCAAGACAAATTGTGTACTTTGAAAAATTTCAATATTATGCATGAATTTATCTCTTGGACGTGACCCCGTTTGACCCGTTTGCTTGAATGGGCCGGAAGCACCACCCAAGAAACTTGACCTTTTACTTGCTAAACCAGTTAAATCTTGCCAATGACATGATTTTGCTATCAATATCTTAAATAATTGAAAATGGACGATGAAAAACGAAACATATTCTGTTCTGGAATGACTCACGAAATATGGAAACGTGTCATTTTTGGTACTTCTTATAAGTGAAGTATTTAGTTGCCCTCATGATTATAGAAATATGATGATATCGTTTTTATTCACAAAGTTCCTTTGTTAAGCAATCCTTAAAGGGAATTCAAAACATTTTATCAGATGTAGCAATTGTAACTCATTACCTAAAACGTGTCAATTTAGGCTATATTTTCTCTCTACTAGGTCAAATGAGTAAAAAATAACTAGCTAAAAAGGATCAAACGGGTCGAATATCCAAGGTTCTTCGATTGCTTACAACATTCTAAATAGTTTTATTTAAAAACTGTTAATTTTTACAATAGTTTTTGTGACCACATTTAGTGCGTTCATTGATTATATAAAAAAGGAACACGAAGTAAGGGACAAATAGGTGATGACAGGTCAACCCAACCCACCACGACATGGAAAGATACTCATATTGTACACGTTTTGAACGTATCCCGTTTTTAACTGTTACCAAAATTGTTTGACCCGTCGAGTTTACGAATATTCAAAAATAAAAAAAAGTGGCAGAATTTTCATAGGACGGAAAGAGTAAGAGAAGTGGGAATGTGGGGTTAGTGACTGAAATGATGAGATTCTAATGCGCTTTAGAAGGCTATCCACTTTATAACATATTTCTAATTAATGGATTAGAAGATAATATAAATTAATAGCAATTAGAATGATGATTAACGCAATTAAAACCATTTAAAAATGCTAATCAATGAAAGTTACAAACCTTCATCCCAGGCATTTGGACCCATTCCACTGCTGTCCCAGTAGCCTTCGATAGAAACTCTGTTAAAGTCTCCTCCGCAATCGACAAAAGCCTAAAAAAAGACAGAATTTTTTTTAAATTTTGGAAAAAATAAATAAATTGATTGTGGAAAAAGTAAAGGGTCAAGTATAACTAACCCTGTAGGACTTGCATCCCTTGGTGGATGTTGAGGAGTCAAGTGGTGTTGCCCGCTTGTCACCACTGACTCGCAACTTGTATCTGTGGTGGCGAGCGTCGACTACAAAAAATATTATAAAAACCAAAATGAACGAGATTTATGTTAACTCGAGAACTAAATCTCAAACCACAAATGGAAAAGATAAGACTTTAAGAAAACCAAGATGTTAAAAATGGAATCTTCATTACGTTTTGAGTTTGTTGACGGAAATAGCTGTTTTCGTATACCAAGTGTGAAACTTGCTTCTGCAGCCTATCGTTTTCCTCCATTAGCAACTTATTCATCGCTGTTAGCTTCCTGTTAACGGCTTGTAGCCTAGATGATTCTTTCCTCTGCTTCTCCCTACATCTGTAATCAAAATCAGATAATCAGCTGTAATAAAACGTGGCGCGTGATATAGTGTAAGGCAAATACTGGCTATACAAGGAAGTAACCGGTAAAATAATGGTATATAATGCATCCGAATTATAAAACTGATAATGTAATCCTTAAATAATTAGAAGATAATTTAACCCTCAAACACTAGAAACTAGTTATTACGACTTAAAGTCGCAATAATCACATCATCACTCTAATAAGACACATTGTAGTCCCTGAAAACCAGTTACGAGATGCTATCCAGAAATCTTGGATATCTCATATGGGAATTTTTATGCCTTGCTTTCTTGAGTCTGAAGTCAGAACTAGACCGTAAAAATGACAGTTTTTTCTATTTTATCAATTTTCTATAGGGTTAATTGCCAAGAAAGGTAACCAACTTTACAATATTTATCGTTTAAAGGTGTCCAAACTTCATTTACAATAGGAAAAAAGGATTAAACATTCATTTTTTATCGGTTGAAGTAACAAATTCTATTATAAATAAAAAATGATCAAACTTTCAATTTTTTTTATCATTGCAGACCAATTTCTTTTAATCATTTAAGATAACATAATTTACATTTTATATTGTTTAAAGTAACTAGATTTTCATTCTTGTCTATCATCAAGGTAACCAATTGCCTTATATGATAAAAATGAATGTTTGATTCTTTATTCTATTGTAATTTAGTTCATTACCTTAAACAATATTAAAGGTAAAGTTGGTTACCTAAATGATATAAAAGGTGAAGTTGGTTACCTTTTTTGGCACTTAACCCTTTCTATCCGGGGAAAAAAAATATCCGTATGTACTACTGATAATTTACAATATATAATAAGAGTACTAGCAATCACAGTGGATCTCTCAAAGCTAATTGCTTAACCACATATAAATTACTTGCAACTAATTTTTATGCTAGCAAGAAATCAACCAAAAATTCACATTGAATAGTGAACTTTTTGTAGATTGAAATGGTACCTTCGGTTTTGAAACCAGACTTTGATCTGCTTGGGCTCAATATTGGAAAGAATCGGGCACTCACGAATGAGTTGTTGGCGACGAAGTGAGCTAGGTTTGGGGCAATCATGGTATAACCTCTCTAAAGCTTCAACCTGTTCAGGCGTATACCGAACATATTTGCCGTTATCCATCCCCATCTTGTCCTCTTTCGAGGTCGAACTAACCGTCATCATGACTATAGATTCAATGATGATTTCTGTTATTAAAATAAGCCTAATCCTAAAAAATTAAACAAAAAAAAGCTTCTTTGTTATTAGAATTCAAAGACAAACACCTTTGTATTTCACTGGTTTTTCAGGAACACACAAAGTGAAAATTCAAGAAATCCCTTTCTTTTCTTGGTAAATTTAAACAAAAACATCAAACTCTTATCTCATTTTGCCAAGAAAACTCAAAAACTAAATAACCCCAAAATGAACAAAGAGATCAAAAATAAAACCCAATTTCCATCAGGAACCTCCATAAAATCAAAAACCCCATCTCAAGTTTTCAAGAAATTTAATAACTACAAAACCCAATTTACATCAAGAACCTACATAAAATCCAAACCCCATCTCAATTATCCAAGAAAATTCAAGAACTATAAAACCCCAGATGAAAAAACCACAAAATTTTCATCAAGAAAGCATGAAAACATTAAATCAAAAAACACCCATTACGTCAATCAAACAAATTCTCTAGAATTGTTGAACACACGTATGAACAATGAAGAGCAAAAGCAAAAAACATGTGTGGACTATTAATTAAACCCAAAAAAAACATTCGTCTCATCACATCAATATAAATATAAATATATAATTATATATACACACATGACACATGTATATGTATAGAAATTATAAAGTAAAGATAAGTGTTGAGCATTTGGTGGAGCTTGTGTCTGAAGCTAATACAAATTTTTCCAAAAATGCTTATTGATCAAGCAATGGTATGATAGAGAGAGATTACTCTCACAAAATTAAAATTAAAAGAAAAAAGAAATGACAAATACCTTGTTTTGATATGCAACGTTGTCGTTTACCCTTGTTCTTGTCTACTTTCTTTTTTATATGATTTCCCTCACAACCACGCAGCTCCAAGCACAAAATGCAGATCTTCCATCATTGGATCACTCAAGATTTACAAAACCCAAGCAAAACTTTGAAAATTTAAAGAAACCCAAGTTGCAATTTTTAAATAAAAATCTTCTGGGTTTGTGAAATTGTGTGTGTGGAGGGAGGATTATGAAGGGTAAGGTGTTAAAAAGGAACCCCAAATAGGAGACAACAGCAGACCATTTTTGGATTATCATTCCATTTGGCCATGTACATTGCTTTTCTTTTTTAATTTTTTGTTGGTTTCTTTTTCTGGTTTCTACCACATAAAGAAGTCAGAAACACAAATTGTGACAGGAGGTTTAATATATAAATATATGTTTTGTTTGGTCTAAAGTTCTTGAATGGGTGTCACCATTGTCATTTTAAACAAGGTGGAGTTGTGCTAATTTTTCGTTTGCTTTGTTCTCTTTCTTTTACCCAATTTGTGGTAAAGATAAAAGGACTGTTTGAATAGATGGATGAATAAAAATGGGTGTTTGGGTTTAAATATTGTTACGTTAAAATTAATATTAAAATAAAACTAGTAAGTATTTGAAGTATAACTTATATTTGGTGTCTACCGACTAGTCTTACGGTTAATATGAAAAATAAAATTTTTTATGAATTTATTGGTTTAGTTTTTAAAATTTTTCGACTACTTACAGAATTATATCCTCGAGACAACTAACTGAGATGTACAAGTTTGAAAATAATGGTTAGCTTCTAAAAGCTCGTGAGTACGAGTAAAACAACTGTAATCAATATAAAATATCCTGCAACAAAGATAGCACGTATATATAACATAACAACTAGTAATATAAACTCCACGGCATCAGAGTACCTCCTTTCAGTGCCTCATCGAGAATCGACTCGAAATAACCTGGGTGAGCTCAGACCACTAAGTAGTGACTAAGTCATGACCTTGGGAATGACCCAAGAGTCCTCTGTTTACAACTAAACAACAATACAACCATACAACAATACAACCATCATACTCTATAATGTGCTACTATGTGCAATAATTATGAATAGGGATCCATGAGGGATCTGTTTAATTCTTAAAAGTATTTTTTTATAGAAACATGTTCAACGTGTGTGCATCTCCAAAAGAGGGTTCTCGTAACTCCCGTGACGCACCTTTATCACTAGTTAGATCAACTACTAACTCGATTGATCCCCAAGTCTACTACTAGCTCCTGGCAACATATAATACAACTACATTACAACTAAAACTCAATTATATACACATAATACAACTATAGACGAACCATCAGAAAATTAAGATCACAACTCAAAGTTGTCATGTCCAAGTGGTCACTGGCCTGATTGCAGTATGCTCCATGGTCGTGGGACACGGTGAGCCTGCCACCATAGTCATCTCAGGCGCCCTTCAACACAACCACGTCAGGCTAGTCGTGGGTGTGATTCCAAGGTCATGTTTTTCTCATCTCGGTCGAGACCAAACCGAAACCACCCAACTGCTATAGACAGATTATGGGTCGTGATCGTGATGATTTGATGTACCGCTAGCACACCTAGGTTTTAATTATAAAATAGAAATAAATAAAATAAAACTAGCGAACAAATAGGCAAGTATTACCTATTGTATACTAGTATAGCTTAGATAAGTCCGGGTATCGAACTCAAAGACAATTGGTGTAATGATGGTACTATGTCCTCGATTAATAACCAGTTGTGATTAAAAATGATTTAAAATTACGTATGAAAGAACGGTCAACAAAAGATTTATAACAAGTTTACACACAATAGTGGAAAAGAGATTGGAAAACTTAAATTCAGACAATTAGAAACATGTAATCAAATGGAATCACTTGAGAGCGCAGATTAGATAATATGCTAATATTATTTAAAAGAAACAACCACACAAATCTCTAAGATGTGATTACTTCTATTCAATCATGATAATCAATGTCATATTCATTAAAATCTCTTATACACGAATACAATATCGATTAATAATGTGAACAATGATTATTTAACTATATGGATCTCTCGTTATAGCCCAATAATCTCATGACTCATGGATTGAACACGAAATTCTCTTTTAGATGTTCAGAGCTTGAGTCATGCAAAACCGAATGCTCACATACAGTTTACAAACTTTGAAAGATGATTCGGCTAACACCAAATGCATAAGATTCATGTTATATTCTCATAAAAAACATAAATCCCCTCGAGTTGTTATGAAAACATCATTTACACTCACTCTTTCACCATCTATAATAGAAAGATTCAAACAAACCAATATACTTGGTCCATCAAAAATAAACACCAACTATTTCGAACTCTCGTTATGAAAATAATACGACATTCATAACAAGTTTAAGGAAACGTAAACATAACAAACAAGATTTTCATTCAAAAAATGTAAACTATATAATATCATCCAATCATTCACAAAAAATATAAATCATCCAATGTTTAGAGTTTGCTACCCATATGATTACATAGCAAAACTCCATAATCATTGGGTAAAACATCATCTAAACATTAGAAGTGGTTCTACACATCATGTTAAAGTTAAATATGAGAAAAAAAAACCCCTAATGATGTTGTTGATGATGAAGATGCAATCCGCAATGTCAAAACTTCAAGTTAGCTTCCTTCTAGCGGTGTAAACGAGGCTAGCGGAGCCCGAACCCGTTATAGCTCGAGCTCGACTCGTTTAAAAGTATCAGGCTCGAGCTCGGCTTGTTTCGAGCTCTCTATGTAGAACTCGAGCTCGGCTTGTGAATAATTATACAAGCTCGAGCTTGGCTCGGGCTTGACTCGTTTATTATATATATTAATTATATAATTAGTTTTTATAATCTATTTATATATTTATATATTTTATATTTATTTAATCTAAATATTACATATTTATTAAATAAAAACTATATTTATATATGTGCTCATTTAAGCTCGTTTAGGCTCGCGAGCTCGATATGTGAAGCTCGATCTCGTTGATTAAACGAGCTCATATTTAGGCTCGAGCACGGCTCGGGCTCGTTTAACTCGAGCTTTTTTCGAGCTTTGATGAGCCGTCGTTGTGGCCCGTAAAATAACCTTAAATCTAGCTATTTAGCTCAGAGAAGTAAGGGTCGAATCCGCAGGGAGTGCATATGTGAATTAGGGTTAATTAGCTAGTTTCTTTAGTTTATTAAAAGCGATTAAATCGTAAAGTGAGTGAATTGGATGATTTGTTTGGAATAATAATTACGTCTAAATTATAACTAAAACTAACGGCAAACAACTAACGGATTGATTAACAAGCAAATTGAAGATAACCATTTACGGAATCACTACGACACAAGTTATTACCCTCTTGAATTTCATGCAACAATCACATAAACATAATTAATTGCACGGTTAAATTAATCATACATATTTTAATCAATAAATGTTGGTATAACGCATGCAACGTTCATTACTTGTCTTAATCCCTAAACTAATGGACTTGGCACAAATAATAACACCAATATGAACTATCTTGCTTTTACCAATCAAAACATATAATCATAACAATAACCGAATGCTTATCATTTGTATTACACATAGAATATTCAAGCAACACAAATACATCAAAACATAATTCAAATTCAATAAAGTAAAACTTAGCCGTAGATCCTCCGCAAACGACTATGGTGTTTAGCCGCTCATCGTGTGCTCTTCACCGAGCATGGTTGAAGACATCATTGTAGGCTTCGAACGGTTGCAATTACCTTCTTCGTACTTGACTCGTGAATCCACTCCGGCAGGGCTTCGCCGCTTCTTTTGACACTTTTGGGACCTTAAAAAACAAGAGCCATCGACTCCTTATTTATAGAGAATTTGAGATTTAGGGTTTTCAGTCCAAAAACGCGTCTGCATTCATTTTGCGCCGCACCAGCGTAGGCCTGCGCTGGAAGTGCTCTCTAACTCTGAAACTCTCTGTTTTGCAGCGTATGGCGCAGGCCTGCGCCACCTTCGGCTCGGATCGCGCTGAATTTTCTCGAGTTATTTCCATTTGAATTCTTGACCCTGAAGCATAAATTTGGAGTAATAATATGCAAGTTACAAAGTATCGGTGCTTAAAATGAGCCTAAAATGATACTATGACACATAAAATAATATCCTTATCAAACCTCCCCAACTTAACTCTTGGTCGTCTCCGAACAAGCCTTTCGAATCAGAATTATCTATGTACCGGGCATATATTAGCAATGTGTAGAATTTTCTAAGTTAAGTTAGCTTTCGCAATGATGCATTAAAACTTTTATTATGTAAACCAAAGACATTTTCAGTTAAAATATATTTTCCTTAGAATTTATATAATGTATCTCACTCTTGGAAATTACTCTTTTAGCTCAAGCTTAGGAAACTTAAAACACGTGGGTCTTTTGACCATCTTTTCCCTCTATGAATGTTTACGACAAAATTTTTATTTTTAATGTCATGCTTATATCTATAATCTTCTAACTCAAGTTATTTAGTTGGTCCATGTAGCTAGATTTAGGTCAATCACTCCCAAACTAGATGGTTTTAGGGGATTAGGCATGAGTGGTACCCCAAAGAACTTAATTTCCCGAACCATCTAAACTATAATTGAGCCATTTTTAGGCTAAAAACGTTATTAAGCTCTCCTCCTTATTGCATGAGTTCTCCAAAATCTGTTGACATATTACTTATATTTAAGCCCTAACATATTTTAACCTACTTGAAATTGCTTTACATAACAAAAATGTTAACTACTATTACAAATCTTTTCTTAATTATAGAATATCCTATCAACACTAGCCAATTCCCTCATACATATGTTTTCTATATATCATGATGTCCCACGGCCTGATCGGCAAACAAGACTCAATTGGGAAAGGCCAAACAAACTATATAATCATTACAAAACTAATAAGGACTCGGCTAAGAAAAAAATAATATTACTAAAGAAAATTAAATGCAACTTTTAAAACTAAGATAGAAATACAAAAAATAAAGAACAAAGAACAAGGAAATAAAGTACCCGATAATCAGAATGGAGGAGGAAGAGGACCGAAGACGCTGCTGAAGAAATCTCCATAAGGGCCTTGATTTGCGGGATCTTGTGGTGGAGGCGGAAATAGGGGATAGGAATCTGGTCTGGTAGATACTGCATGCCATGCGCCGGATAGCGCTGATAAGTATCTACGGCAGGGTCATAGGACTGGTAGTTAGGCATAGTATAATTAGAGTATGACTGATATGGCAAACCGGCATGGGAGTTCTCGTCGGACCCCCTCCCAGTATGCCCAGTTATGGTGCTGGTAGTAGGCATTTTGATATGCCAAGGCTCTCTGCCCGTCCTAAATCCTATCTACCCGCTCATGCAAATTATCAACCCTATCATAAATATCGGTCATCCGCCCATTCATCTCATCCAATCTCTGGGTCACGTCCTCACGGAACTCACCTTGACCCACCACTAAATCATCTAACCGCCTCATGACGCGGTTAAAGTCAGCATCGTCATTGCCTCGACTGTGCGAGGTAGACGCCCCTCTGTTCGGATCTTCGGGCCAAACCTCCGCCTCATTAGCGGCCTTCTGCTCTCTCTCTCTCTCTCTCTCTCTCTCCTCTCATCCTCTGTGTAACTCTCGATATACGACTGGTTTGTCTCTTTGTCGAATATCTCAAAGCCCTCATCTACTTCCCTAAAAAACCAAGGTAGGGAACATGGCAGCGGTAATATACGTCGTCGAAACTGAGGAAGCAAGGGAATCAAGTGAAATTGCACCCATCCTCTCAAGAAATTTAGAGATCAACCATCTGTGGGGGATGATCTTCCTCTCTCGCGTGTCGTACATAGCCGAAATGTCATTAATGACTTTCCATGCGAAGGAAAGTCTGGGCTTACCCTTGAGAAGGGCGTAAAGAACCGTGATGTCCCTATGTCGGACCTTAGACAGGTCGCTATCTCGTGGCAAGATTTTATTCACAATGATCTTGTGAAGCACCTTACATCTCGGGGACAGATCCTTCGTATTATAGGAAGTAGAAGCCTCTGCCTCATCAACGGTTTGGTTAAAAACCTTACAAACCTACTCCACCCGATCCCCATGTAACATCCTCAAATTTGATATAATAATTAAATTATTAATAATACACTCAACTAATAAATTGAGTGATTTATCTATGTTAATCAATATGTAAAGATTGAAATTTTTATCATTTAAGAGGATATGTGTTAATGTTAAACTATAAATTTATAAAAAGGTAAGCTGGACTTATATATCTATATTTGTGTCCGGTTAACACATACCTTGCTATAATATCCTCATAATAAAGGTACCGATTAAATCTATTAAAATTTCCTAAGGAATTACAATTTGACTATTTTAAATTGTGATTATTGTAGAAACTAGCCACTAGCTATACTCCTTTATACCCCATGCTTTAAACACTTGTAAATTAGCAATTTATGTAAAAGTGTACAAGTCTCCAAAGCCTATGTGCAAGTGTTGGTGCATGTGAAGGCGCTGGAAATTTAATTTGCAGAACATAAGGGGGGTTACTTGTGAGAAATCAACCCATTTAAGTAGGGGTGTTCAAACCGGATATCCGAATTTTCGGATAGTGAATTTTGGTATCCGAATCCGAAATTTCGGATATCCGAAATTTCGGATTCGGATATCGGATTATCCGAAAAAATATCCGAAAATTCATATTTTTAAATTTTTTAAAAAATTAAATCAAATATTTAAATATCTAAAATACAAATTCATGTATCCAAATAGATATTAAAAATAAATATATCACAAACTAAATGTATCCGGAATTATTGTACTCAAAACGACTATAAAAATATAAAAAAAACTAAAATTTATAAAAATATTAGTTAATAAATCTATAATACTAAGATAAAACTCAAAAATATACATTAGAATAATAATAAACACTCAATATTATGTAAAAATAATCAATACTAAAGATATAAAAAAATTTTAAAAAAATTTATTTTTTTGGGATTTTCGGATATCGGATTATCCGAAAATCTGAAATTTTACTATCCGAATCCGAAATTTCGGATATCCGAAAATCCGGATATCCGAAATTTCGGATAGTTTCGGATCGGATTTTCGGATTTTTGTTTCGGATGCTCGGATTCGGATATTTTTGAACACCCCTACATTTAAGGGTGATAAAACCCCAACCGTGGGTTTTCATTCTCCTTTTCATTTCTCATCTTTGGAAATTTCCTCCGCACATCACATACATACACAATCTAATTTAGGGCAGTTTTTCTTAGTGATTAGAGAATTGGAGAAGTGAAGCCATTAAATTTCTCACAACCACCAAGGTAATTTGTATGTGTAGGTGTTTGAGTATTTCTCCTCTTTTTTTTCATATCAAACCATCTTCATGGTTCATGGGTGTGCAACCATAATATGGTGGGTTAGAATAGGTTAATGATCATTGATCAATTGATAGAGTTTCTGAAATTATAGAGGCTAGAGGTTGAGCAAATCCATAAAAAACTTGAATATGGAAACCTTGGATTTATTCCAAGGATTTGATAATTAAATGAGTTGAATTCTTGTGTTAATGATGTTATAAGTGTACTAATATGTTTATAGTAGTAACCTAATGCCTAAAAGTGAGTTTTAAATGTTTTGGCATGTTAAAAACGGGTTTGGAATGGTGAAACCACGAGCAGAGTAACAAAATTCGTTCCATCATGTTTCGACTCGTCGATTCATCCCTTTGACTCATCGAGTCACTCTCAGATATGGCCATTTTCAAAAGATAAAAGTTGAAACCCTATGTGTCCTCTTCATCTAGTCTCTTTAATCACCTAAATCCGAGTTCGTATGAAAAAGTTATGGCCAAAATACGAAACTAGTGCGAGTTAGACAATTTTCTTCGTTTCATGTTGATTTCTTCATCTACGAACGCCGAATGATAAGTCATGGTTTCATGAAATATTTTTAATACATTGTATGATAATAACACATTGATATAACACTAAAGACTACCTAAAAGTTTATAAAACTCAATAAGAGGCGTATCAGTGTCGGTAAATTCGGAAACTTAAACCGAAAACGTTTAAACACTTCAAATGACTTCCAAACCTTATAATATACCACTATAAGCTTATAAACACTTTGAATATCATTATTTTATAGGTTTGGAGCTAGAAGGAATGCCAGTTATCGGTTCGGGGCGTTAAGTGACTTATTGTCGTTTTTAGCCTTAAAGGCTATTATAGTCTATTGTACAGTGAGTTCTAGCATTGATGTGTGTGTTGCATACTATTTTAATTATGACATTGTGCATATCTACTTAACATCATTTTATATGACATACTGCCCTAGTCGGCAGTTTATTATTTGATCATGGTTTACGGCCAGCATACCTCAGTTGATACCTTTCATTACTCCTATTAAGCTTCATGATATGCTTGAAGATCGTTCATTTCATGCTTCATATGATTACACTTGATTACCCCATTGTGAGCTATGCTAATTTATCATTGGGCTCACCGGATATCCAAGTTATCATTATTATTATCAAGTGTCTTACTTTGTGTTTGTGCGTATAAATTCCTACACCGCATGAGCTCGCGGGTAGGTGGCCGGACTTCGGGTGCCGGTTGGAGTTGCACAGCTCGACATGGATTGACAGCTGTTGACAACGTGGGGTAGCGGGTCACGTACCGCAACCTATGCAAATTAATGGGCTATGCCCACACTATTTTATTAAAAAGAAATTGCACTTGTCATTTTATAATCATTTTAACATTTATACATGTTGTATGTTTTGCACTCCATATCGATCTAGTAACTCACTTAGCAAATTGTATTTGCTAACCCCTCACTTTTATACACCTCAGGTGGATTTGTAAAGGCATGGTGATTGCTGACTCTTGTCCTAGAGTTTAAACGGACCGCAATTGAAGCCTTAACATTCGGTAAAAGTTAACTTAATATTGTGATATTTTCGAGTAGTCTGTCTACCAACACACTTAGATGTGTACATATAGACACTTAATGTCTTTGATGGATGATAGTGGTTGTAACTATTTAAAATTATATTGTAAATTTACTTTACATTCCAAATCATGGTTTATAACTAAACAGGGATATTGACTTCGTGCGAACGGGTCATGCCCGATTTTCTTTAAAAACCATGTTAATCTGATTAACTTAATATAACCCCATTAATTATCATATTTTGTTGAAATGGGTGTTTCAATTTGGTATCAGAGCCGATGTTCATTGCATGAGTATAGTCGACGATACTCTACTATGAGCTCGGTTTCAGATGCTTGTATTGGCTGCCTAGGCAACAATATTATAACATAAGTTAAGTTCTTATGTGGCCTAAGACGGGTGCGGGTTTTAAATGATAATAATATCAACCGTATACTTAATGCGTATACATATACGCTTAATGTCATTTAGTTTGATGACTGGACATATTGAACTAGCTCCCAATAAGGAAATTGATTCTAATTATGAAAAGAGGCATACAGTGAAGAGTGCCTAATGGAGGTATTATTAATGCCTCGTGATATAAATTCTCAAGTGAGAAATCTGAATACCTTATATGTTAAAGGTTATAAGCCCCGAGAATAATGGTGTGTTTTAAAACTACAGTGAATGCTATTAATTAGCAATAAACCTATATCATTCCTTGATGGAATCATATGATGATTACTAATTCCATCTATGAATATGGTGGAAAACAAGTAAATTATAACATATACCCCAAGCCGATTTGGAATTATTTTCCAAGAACATTATGTCCATAATAGCCTAAGTTTATAACTTAGGTTGAAGTGATAATGAATGTTACTATGTAGCAATTGTCACTGTAATATGTGACAATCATAACCCTTTGTGGAAAATAGGCGAGGGTGAATTATTTTCTTCGTCGCTTCTTTTTAACTTTATAAGAAAATGGTTGGTAATAACTATTATGAATTCAATGAATGAAATAATGATATTAAATATTAGTAATTCCTTCTTATATTAAAGGCCGCTAAGTGCCTAACAGTTGGAAGGCATAATAAATTGAGATAAATGACGGCTTCCAATACACACACACACACACACATGCATCTGTAACCAGGACCAAAATAGGTCGTAAGACCTAAAGGTCGATATTCATGGAAAAATATGAAAAATAATTATAAGAAAAATGAAATACACATCTATGACTAGGATGTTAATTAGAGGAGTCCCTTGTTGGGAAATAATTATGGAATTATAAATCTTGTCAATTATGCAAGTAATGAATTATCCCAAGGACCTAATGATCCATAAATGAGATAATTATATTGAGATTAGAGTTACATACGTATATGAGAAATATGAGAGGTATTACACCCTCAAAGCAAATTATAATAACTCTATCTAATAGTTCAAGTTGGGACTCAAGTAGAATTCTACCACTTTTGATAACATTTTGTATAACTAAAATATTTAAGAGCTTAGGTAAGGATCTATTACTTACTAATAATTCAACGAATCCCAAGTTATGCATCGTACAGTTGATTATAGGCTGTGAGATATGAGATTCATTATACCGAGTTCTCCGTTTTGGGTGATCTGATTCTAATTGTTAAAAAGGAAGACGTCACCTGTAAAGGTGCATAGGTTACCATAAACTGAACTGAGTAACAATCTACAATAAATACTCCTTGCCTTGTGTTAATGATCAATTTGATAAGTGGCAAAATGCTTCATATTTCACAGGCCTGCGAATTGAATATTAATAACTAAAATATCCATGAGGAGGTGTACCAAAAACCTCATTTCATACTTGGTGTGGTCATTGTAATTGTGGTGATGCCGGTTGAACTCACGAATGCACTAGTTGCATCTATGGATCTAATAATCCTAATATGCCGACATATGTTGGATAATTCAGTTATCGTTTATCGATAATATCCTAATTTATTCAGAAGTAGAACTTGAATATAATATACATCCTTGTGTGATGTTGAAAATACTTCGCAAGAGAAGTTTATGTAAAACTTTCTAAATGTTTGTAGATATAAATTGAAATTAAACTCTATAAGCTTAAATGCAAACATATACATACATATACATACATATACATATATATATATATATATATATATATATATATATATATATATATATATATATATATATATATATATATATATATATATATATATATATATATATACTTATTTATAACTTGGCATAATTACTAAAATTAATGTCAGATATTATAAATACAATCAATCTGCTAAAAGTTGAACCTAAATTTAAATAGGTCCAATTCTTGGCCATATCATCTCCGAGGAGGGAGTACCTTCATATCCCTTTAAAAATGGAGGCTATTTGTTTATGATAGTTGCTGTTAATGCAACTGAAATGAGAAATTTCGGAGATTGGCCGAAAGAACTAATCTGCACTTAAACATGAGGGTCCCATTAGTTGAGCTTATCTTCTTCTGGGTAATTCTCAAGAACTGAATTGTTTAAGGATCGCCTATAGGGCCTTAAGCCTGGCGGTTCCGTAATATGCTACTGAAAGAAAACTGGTAATATTAAGTATGCCTAACATCTTAGAAATATTAAAAGGTGTTAGTCAAAACCGATAATCAAATACTAATTTAATAATGATAAAATTGTCGTTAATAATAAGTTAAACCTATTCATGTAAGTTAAACAAGTAGTTAATTTCATTTGAAACTAACAAGTATTATATACTTGACCATAGGATGAACCTATGATGATAAAAGGTTCAATGAAAAAGGAACCTATAAAGTGTGACTCGTTATGAAGGTCACTAAAATTTAATTCAGAAACAAGAGTACCATACCTAATTATTCTCTCAAATGAAAGGATATTATAATGAACGCGAAAATATATCTTTGATATGAATAGCAATCCTGCAATGAACTGAACATTGCTATGGATTTGAAATTTCATGCATAAGAATAAGTAAATAAGAAGTGAATCTTCAAATGAATATGATATAACAGATTGTTATCAAAATAGCGATAGTGACTATGTCACTAATATGTTATTTAATGGGTTATTTAACCCGATGCTTATATAGCAATGTTGCTATTTATATGTCTGGGTTGGGTGATCCGACGATACCAACTGGACATAGCCTACGTATAAGCACGCGTAACATGCATACAAATATTTATTAAAAGCACTTGAAAATTTTGGGTTGATTCCGTGGGCGGAATCCTTTTCAAGGGGGGAGGAGTTGTAACATCCTCAAATTTGATATAATAATTAAATTATTAATTATACACTCAACTAATAAATTGAGTGATTTATCTATGTTAATCAATATGTAAATATTGAAATTTTTATCATTTAAGAGAATATATGTTAATGTTAAACTATAAATTTATAAAAAGGTAAGCTGGACTTATATATCTATATTTGAGTCCGGTTAACACATACCTCGCTATAATATCCTCATAATAAAGGTACCAATTAAATCTATTAAAATTTCCTAAGGAATTACAATATGAATATTTTAAATTGTGTTTATTGTAGAAACTAGCCAATAGCTATACTCCTTTATACCTCATGCTTTAAACACTTGTAAATTAACAAATTATGTAAAAGTGTACAAGTCTCCAAAGCCTATGTGTAAGTGTTGGTGCATGTGAAGGCGCTGGAAATTTAATTTGCAGAACATAAGGGGGGTTACTTGTGAGAAATCAACCCATTTAAGGGTGATAAAACCCCAACCGTGGGTTTTCCTTCTCCTTTTCATTTCTCATCTTTGGAAATTTACTCTGCACATCACATACATACACATATCTAATTTAGGTTGTGTTTGGTAGAGAGAATTGAAAGAAAGAAAGAAAATGAGGACAAATTATTAGTTAGGAGACTTGAATTATATATGTCAATTCTCGATGAAATTTCAAGTTGCATCAATATATAGCTATAAATTTAATTCTCTAGCAATGGGGGAGAATTAAGTAGAAGCTAAAATTAGGAAAAGAGAATTATAACAACCATAATATTATTGTATTTTCAAGTTACATAGTCTAAAAAAACCTAAGATTTTGTCCTCAATTCTTTTCTTTTCATTTCAATTCATTATACCAAACGCAACCTTAGGGCTGAAGTTTTTCTTTGCGATTAGAGAAATGGAGAAGTGAAGCCATTAAATTTCTCACAACCATCAAGGTAATTTGCATGTGTAGGTGTTTGTGTATTTCTCCTCTTTTTTTTTTTTATATCAAACCATCTTCATGGTTCATGGGTGTGCAACCATAGTATCGTGGGTTAGATTAGGTTATTATTTGATCATGGTTTACGACCAACATACCTCAGTTGATACCTTTCATTACTCCTATTAATCTTCATGCTATGCTTGAAAATCGTTCATTTAATGCTTTATATGATTACACTTGATTACCCCACTGTGAGCTATGCTCATTTATCATTGGCCTCACCGGATATCCAGGTTATCATTATTATTATCAAGCGCCTTACTTTGTGCTTGTGCGTATAAATTCCTACACCGTATGAGCTCGCTGGTAGGTGGCCGGACTTCGGGTGGCGGTTGGAGTTGCGCAGCTGGACATGGATTCACAGCTATTGACAACGGCGGGGTAGCGGGTCACGTACCGCAACCTATGCAAATTAGTGGGCTATGTCCACACTATTTTATTAAAAAGAAATTGCACTTGTCATTTTATAATCATTTTAACATTTATACATGTTGTATGTTTTGCACTCCATATCGATCTAGTAACTCACTTAGCAAATTGTATTAGCTAACCCCTCACTTTTATATACCTCAGGTGGATTAGTAAAGGCATGGTGATTGCTGGCTCTTGTCCTAGAGTTTAAACAGACCACAATTGAAGCCTTAACATTCGGTAAAAGTTAACTTAATATTGTGATACTTTTGGGTAGTCTGTCTACCAACACATTAGATGTGTACATATAGACACTTAATGTCTTTGATGGATGATAGTGGTTGTAACTATTTAAAATTATCTTGTAAATTTACTTTACATTCCAAATCATTGTTTATAACTAAACAGGGATATTGACTTCGTGCGAACGGGTCATGCCTGATTTTCTTTAAAAACCATGTTAATCTGATTAACTTAATATAACCCCATTAATTATCATATTATGTTGAAATGGGTGTTTCAATTTGGTATCAGAGCCGATGTTCATTGCATGAGTATAGTCGACGATACTCTAATATGAGTTCGGTTTCTGATGCTTGTATTGGCCGCCTAGATATTTGCTATATGTAGTGTTGTGGGTGTTTTGGAGCTTGGATTTGTAAATTTTAGCATAAAAATGGCACAAGGGAGGTATGGCCGCACACAAGCCGTAGGGTAAGTGATTTTAGGTTTTGTAAAAGTGAAGAAGGAGACCAAATCTGCATTTTAAACTCGATGGGGCGTAGGCTGGGCGTAGCTCTGCGCCCCCTATGCCCAGTCATTCTGATTTTTTGATTTTTCACTGGTTTTGGTACGCGGGGTAGCTTATCCTTCTTATTTATGATTAAAAATGTGGTCTAAATTTTTTTGTGGAGGCTAAATTAATTAATTAATCATTATTAGAACACTACACTTCCAAACTTAGACCTTTGTGACGTCCTTTTCACAATTAAGCACTATAATCACTTACGATGAGAAAAAAATTGGTACACATTTCTTGCTAAAAAATTAATTCAGATACTCAAATAAATTTAAATAAATTCAAACTCAAACTTTTCATTAAAATTGAAATTAAAATTATCACACCACACTTAAATATTAAAAATAAACAACCAAAAAGAAAATAAAGCACGTTTACAATCCGGAATCACACCACATCAGAAAACTAACAACCACAATAAAGCTTAATGTTTCTCACGCAACCAAACAAAACACACTTTTGCAAATTAAATTTTAAAACTTTTTCGGTGGAACGACGACTTCTTCTAACTCGCCAACCGTCATTTGGATATTTGTCAGCCAATCGGAATGCACTTGGAACATCTGCTCAGTCTTCTTTTGTTCCTCTTGCAGTTTCTCGATGTCTCTTACCAGATCCTTGTTTGCGTTGAGCAGGCTACTCATGACGTCCTTCAGAATATCATGTTAGAAATTCTATTTGGATGGACTTATATTTTTAAATTAGTGGGCTTTATCTTTTATAAACTTATTGGGCTATTAATTAATAAACTAAAATTATTGGGCTTTAGGGTTTGATGGTAACCCTAATTCCCATTCTCTATACAGTGAGGGTCCCCAATACCCTAAAGCAACCCTAAGATCCCTAGTTTCCATCTATCAAAGATTTGCTGTTCGGTCTAGAACATTAAGGCTTTAGGTGAGGAAGACTCTCACAACACTGATCGTTCGTCATCAGGTTTCCGAATAAAGAAGACGATATCAATGGATTCACGTATTATTTCTTTTATGGTTTATCTTAATGATTTAGCAATATGGTTGATCCGATTTATTATTCAAATATATCTAACAAGTGGTATCAGAGACTACCATATTTGTTGAATCGTTAGATAAAAGATTATCTTAATTATGTAGTTTTTTTCGTTTGGTTTGTGGCTATGGTTTTATTTCTGTTTGTGCCGCATGAAGAAATAACAACAAATTATAGTTGTGTATGTTTGCGCCGCCATGAAGAAATATGGTCTTTTTTTTGGCGCTACAGAAACAAAAAAAAAAAAAACAAACAGAGAAATTGTATGTGTTTTTGGTTTTCGCACTGTCACATGATGAAAAAAGGGGAAAAGAAACGGAACCCAGAAGGAATTGTGTGTTTGTGTTTTTTTTTCTTTTTTTCCTTTTGCTGTTTTTTTTCTTTTTTTGGGTTTGCGTGTGTGTGTACACACACACACAAAGCGAAATAACTTATGGGTGTTTGTTGTTTTGTTTCTCCCTTTTGTTGGTTTTCGCGCTCAATTAAAAAAAAAGTTTGTGTGGTTGCAATTGATTCAAGTTACGGGTATGTTTGATCCGTATGAATTTAAAGTTGAGGATGATATTTGATAATCATTTAAATATTCATTTGATTTAAAGTTTTTAGATAATCACACACTATTATAATAAAGTGTTTCTATTTTTATGATATTTATCGACTTGTAAATTAATATAAACTTTATAAAAGATAGGCTTTGTGATTATTAAAGAATTTATGGATCGACATAAGGTAAGGAATTAAGGATTCTGTTTTATCCTTATTAATCTGATAGTTTGGGGATAAATTATTTATTTGATAATTATCAAGATTCATTTAAAGTTTTTTCTGATAATTACATTTTGGTCTTCTGTCTTTTATAATAAAGCATTTTTCTCACAGAAAATTTGTAAAAGTTATGTTTTGTAATTATTTATTGTATTAGTATTCAATACTAAAACATCTTTGAAGGAAATTTGGTTCCTTTTAACCTTACGACTGACAAATTTTTTTGTTGGGTAATTTTATTAAAGACATTGTGGATCATATTAAGGTATGGATCATGTTCAGTCCATATAGATTTGATAGTTTGAGGATGAACAATTTGTTCCATAATCATTTAGTTGATTTAAAGTTTTTCTTGATAATTACACTTTGGTCCTATGACTATTTATAATAAAGTTTTCTTTACAGAAAATTTATAAAAGTCATATTTAGTAATTATTTATTGTTCTAGTATTATTGCTAAATAATATCTTCAGGAAATTATTTTGAATTTCAAATATTTGGTAAAACGGGTTTTGAACCAAAATATTTGTAGATAACGATTTTTATTGTTAACTAAGGCTAATCAAGTTACGAGATAATTTCTAAACTTTTGTGAGTTTAAATTCGGTTGTTCTCGTAATAAAGATTTGATATTTACATAAATTTAGGCATAAACAATAATATTTCAAAAAGTTGCAATATATCTAATAGATTTTATTAAAGGGTGGATAACCATATATATTGTAGAAATTTGAGTAATTTCCTACCAATCTAGAAATCTAATTGATTTAGAAAATTCAGATTATTGAAATATTGTGGTATTGCCTTATGTAAATATAAATATTTTTGTTTTTTTTTGGTGAAACCCTTAAGGATTAATCTAGTAGTTTGAGTTAATTAATTGATTTAAAACGTTGCCAAAGTAACCTCTTTTATATTAATTAATTGTGCTGATAATATATAGATGTTTGTATGAAATTATTTATGTGGACTATGATTCACCCAAAGGTTGACATAGTTGACCAAATAATACATACATGTGATGATAAACACGTGACCACTATAAAGTTAATTATCCATGTAGGAAATAGTCGGCCCAAAGGAAGACTATCATTTGACCGGATTAGATGTCAGTGTTTGATCATTATACTAAGAGCATCATTTATAATTGATGTATCATTTTATGACGATATATTGTATATCTTTTTTGTTGAACTCTTAATTGGTCTAGTATTTTTATTCGATTAATTTATATTAAATGTTGCCAAAGTAACATCTTTTTATATAATTAGTTGATTTCTAAATACATAGATGACTGTACAGAATTATTTATTCGAATTGTGATTGGCCCAAGGTTAACATAATTTGGCCAAATAACGATGTGCATGCAATGTTGAATGTGACAATTATAAAGTTATGTTCATGTGAATAATAGTCAGCCCAAAGGAAGACTGTTGTTTTGACCGAATTTATTGTCAGTATTTCATCATTGGACTGAGAGTACCACTTACAGTTAATTTCTCTGTCCAAAGACTAGAATTAATGGTTTTATAGGTATCTCATTAAAATTCTGTTTTATTTTGTTTAGTCTGATTTTTTTGTTCTTTCGCCAATAATAATCAGATAACATTGCAAAAAGTAATTTTCTTTAAATATAATATTGTAAATTCTTGATTTACTTCTTTTGGTATGAAGTCAGATCATATGAAGATAAATATCTATTGATAGTTTTGTTTTGAAGTTAAATTAGTTTTTGTACCTAAACATACTTTGTGGTAGATTTCGGTTATGCTACTTACATAAGTATGATCATATAAAGTTCTTTTTTCAATCGCCAATTGATGTTGAAAGATTCATTTATGTGGGCAATGATAATAAATTTGCAGTATAAAGATATAGGAGATTAAAGTTGAATTTCAATTAAATTTGTTTGAGACATTTATTTGATCATCTTTTAGATGAAACCTAAAGTCTATCAGTATGGACAATTTTTTTACTGTTCATTTAAATAATAAGTTACTCTCAATCAAAATTCATATTTGATTGGTTCTTGTTCTTTAAATAAATAAATATATGTTTGATGTATGCATATTCCTATATTATAAGCACGACAAATACACTTGAGAGGTACAAAACTAAAATCATGTAAGGATTTCGTACTATTTATTTCACAAGCATTTTGGACACATATCTAAACAAAGAACTCAAGAGCTTGTGTTAAATAGAATTTTTGAATCACTTAGACTTTCAAGTCTGTGTTATTTGTATCAAAGGAAAACAAACTATCAATAGATATTTGTCTGTCAATAGAGATAAGGATGTCTTAAAAATGGATAACTAATGATATTTGTGGTTCATTCCCTACGGTTTAATGGATTGACAAATACATTTTATCATATTCATTGAAGACTACTCTACTTTTTTTTTTACCTGTATCCAGTTTATAAGAAATCTTAATCATTGGATGTTTATTCAAAATCTTTTAAAGTTGATGTTGCATTTCAGCTTGAAAAGAATATAAAGCCGTCAAATCTGATCGTGATGGATGATAATATGACAGATAAGATGGATCTAGAGAATAATGGACATGATATTTTATTTTTTTCCTTAACGAATTTAATATAATTCTGCAATACATAACACTAATGAAACATAGCATGAATAATTTTATAGATTGAAGGTATAAGACTCTTAAGGGTATGGTAAATAGTATGATTCGTCATTCATCTTTACTAGAGTCTCTTTAAGGAGAAATCTTAAAGATCACAATACACATTCTGAATAAGGTACCCAACAAAGTAGTTCCCGATTCTCATACGAACTTTGACGGGCAATGGGCCTATCATTAGGCGTTTGTACGTATGTGGTTGTCCAAATTAAGTTAGACCATTACGAGCCAAATAAGTTGGACTCAAGAGAGGTATGCTACTATTTTGTTGATATCTTGGCGAAAAAAAAAGTTTTGTTATCCCACATAAATAACGCTTTTTTTTTAAGGAAAATAAGAAGGGAATGCTAGATTTCTTGAGAATATTGAGGTTGTGGGGAGAAATAATTAAGAAAGTTGTCTTTGAAGTATAATTGGATTTTGTTTGAGATTCTATTAATTTCATTGTTCCAATAATCATTCTGGATTCAGATATCAATGTCCAGGCTTCAACTCCTGTCATTGGACCGGAACAAGCCAACACCATAGTACAACCTCAATAGTCTCATGACGTGTCATTAAAAGATATTCATTAGAGAGTAAAGGTGTGCAATTCCAGAAGATCATTTGTTGTATCTCCAAGAATTTATGTAATACAATGCCTTAATAGAAAATGATCTAATCAGATTTTGCACGATCATGTAGAGTTTTAACTCTCGTAATGGATTGATTCCGTTAAAGATAAGATTAAAGTCTATGAAAGACAATGATATTTGGAATCTTGTCAAATTACCTGAAGGTACGAAACCGATTGCTTACTTATGTGTGAATACTTAAAACTAAGAAGGTTTCGTAAGGTAATATTGAAAGATATAAAGATTGTCTAGTCGTTAAAGGCTTTACTCAAAAGAGGTTTATTGGTTGTAAAGAGACTTTCTTTCTGATATTTCGAATGACTCTTTTAGAATTAAGAATGACACTAATAAATCACTTTGATCTTGAGCCATATCAGATGGATGTTAAGAAACGTTTCTTAGTTGAGACATTGATGAGACGTCTTACATAAAGTGACCTAAAGATATTGAATTCGAAGATCCAAAGATTACGGTAAGTAAGATGAATAATCCATCCATGGTTTGAATTTAGATTTCCCTAATTTGTATTGCAATTTTTATCAAATTATTACCTTGTATGGATTTAAGGTAAATATCGTTAATTATTGCACTTAATAGTGGGAGTAAATGTATTTTGATGTTACTATATATTGTTGATATTCTACTTGTAAATAGTGATATGGTTTTGTTTTTGGAAACCAAGAAATTTCTAATGAAAGATCTTGGTGAGACATATTTTGTATCAGTTTTTTTTCGTATACTTATAGACCAACTTTTGATGTATACTTGGATTGTCACAAAATAGCTGTATTGATATTGTTTCAAGTAGATTCAATATGAAAGGTTGTAAACTTGAAGATTTACCTCTAGGCAAAAGGATTTAAGTGCTCAAATAACTATTTTTGAAAGAAATAAGATACAAAAGATTTTAAGCATTTGATGTGCTTTTATAGAAAACAAAATACAATATGCTCACCTATAAAAGTCGAAAATTCTGAGATCATTTGGTTTTCTGACTTTGATTTTACGGGATGCTAAAATAGCAGTTATTCTACATCTGGTTGCATCATGTTTAACAGTGAGAGTAAAAGTACAAGAGTCTGGTAATTAGATTCTTGTAGATCTTTCTTACATGATCGTGGAATTCATTGCATATTATGAGACATCAAATAAAGGATTACGACTGTGAAAATTTATCATGGTGTTGCAAGTATTGACTGCATTAAAACACCATTAAGTATTTACCATGATAATAAATAAACAGTGTTTTATTCTGACAATAATAGAAACTTTATAAAGTTTCTAGTTGTTAAGAGCGAGTTCAGGATAAACAATTTTTCACATAAATATAAGAACAAAAGCTATGCTAGCAGACTCATTAACTAGAGGTCTAACACCAATGATTTTTCGTGAGCATGTTGCTCATATTGGTGTTATTACGGATGTAGCCTTGTTTCAGTGGGAGTCAATTTAAGGTCGTGCTTAATGTTTCATTGTGAATTGTTGTAGTATTCTGCAGAATAAAGTTTACGATTTTAATTTCTTTCTGAACTCACTTATGTGCAATGGTTGCATTGCAATAAGGATTGTGAACTGATCTCATTTAAGACTAAAGTTGGACCAGTTGGAAATATGCAATCAAATTTTATGCAATTTTCATGCAACTCACTTGATCTATGTCATTAAATGTGTTAGTATGGTGATCATCGGAGTTTAATCACTAGTAAAGTGTGATGAAAGCTGCAATGGCTCCATCACTGACACATGTAATGGACCAGATTGATTACAAAAGTCTTAAAGATAAACTTACAGATGCGCCTAAGGAAATCTGTAATATAATTTCAAACATGATAAGTCCAAGTGGAGATTGTTAGAAATTCTATTTGGATGGACTTATATGTTTAAATTATTGGGCTTTATCTTTGATAAACTTATTGGGCTATTAATTAATAAACTAATATTATTGGGCTTAGTGTTTGATGGTAACCCTAATTCCCATTCTATATATAGTGAGGGTCCCCAATACCCTAAAGCAACCCTAAGATCCCTAATCTTCATCTATCGGACATCTGCTGTTCGGTCTAGAACATTAAGGCTTTAGGTGAGGAAGACTCTCACAATACTGATCGTTCGTCATCAGGTTTCCGCATAAAGAAGACGATATTAATGGATTCAGGTATTATTTCTTTTATGGTTTATCTTAATGATTTAGCAATATGGTTGATCTGATTTATTATTCAAATATATCTAACATCAACAAATCCACAGTTGACACTCTTTTCCACAGCTTCTCGTCTTCGTCATCCACCTCCATTCTAGCTTTTCCTTTATTGCTTCGCCTCTCCTCTGAGTAGTCAGGTGCAACAAATAGGATCAGGGTCACTCTTGAGGTTTTAGGGCAGCGGATTTGGTAACCTAGGTGGGTTCTCTTAAATACTAGCCCTAACATAGTAAGCTTGGTGAACCAGATCTCATCAGGGTTAAGGTACTTAATCGGTAGTTGTTTAGATTCCGCCTTCTCAATGATAAACAACTCAGTCAACATTCGGCAATGTGGATAGTTTGTCCCTTGACCCATAACATTGCATTCCCACAACTTTTCCATTATAATGTACCCCAGAGATATGTTCGGGTATCTAGTCATCAATGCATGTACTAACAGGACTTGGGGTCTAATAGCAGTAGTATCTTGGTGCCTGGGAAGCAAGTTAAAAATAACAAACTTCCACAGTACCTTAGCCAGTGGGCATAAACTCTATTAAAATGAATATACTCTCCTGCTTCTTCTATCGACATCCTGAATACCGTGGTTATCATCCCAACCCATTTCTTAGCCCAACCACTAATCTTTCTCGCTCTACCCCCTGAAGGTCCAAAGATGAACAAAATTCTCTAAGTCTTGGAATATCGCCATCTATACCAAACTCATCGCAAAGTTTCTTCCTAGAGATGGTTACCCTTTTATTTTCTACTTCACCCGTGAGCTCAAAGTCATGATCCTCATATCCGTCCGCTTTCCGAAAAGTGGCGAACCACTGCTGGATCAGACTAGTATGGATATAGGGGAGCTCCCACTATATAGCCTTAGCCCACCCCAACCTCTCAAAACACTCTAAAATTTCAAAACCCTCGAAATCGGGTTCTTTCAAAGTCCGCTCAATGTGAAACCTAGGTGGTTTACCGATACTGGTGTTTGGAGGTACTACAGGAAATTACGCATTGAGAGGTTTCTCAAAGCGGACGTTCTTAGGGTCGTGGGTTCTCATCCTAGGGGCCTGGGTAAAACGGTTGTTTACGGGACGGTTGTCGTTGGCGTTATATTGGCTCGACATCTACAATTAATTACGCGGAAAATTAGGATATTAAAAATTGGGTTTTATAAATGATTATGCATGAATAAATAAATACCCTTAAATGATTTAACCTAATTCTCACCGCCAATTGTGAGCCAAAACTAACCCTATAAATGCATGATAAAATTTCAACAATTAAAAATAACCCATATTTGAAAAAACTAGAAATATTTAATAAACTTTTTCAAAATATTAATTATTAATTACATGAATAGATAAATTATGTTTAACCCTTTGCAATGAACAATAATGTGACCCCCCAAAAGTTTTCATCCCATGCATGATAATGAAGTTCATAAAAACTCGCGAAAACTTAAGCTAAGGGCGTTAAGAAGAGTATACCTTGCTAATTCTTGCAAAAGAATAGCGTTGGATTAAAGAATTGACATAGAACGGGCGTTATTTGTGAGGTTTTAGGCTTATAAAATCGACAATCGTCGTTTCAGAGTCGACTTTTAGGGTTTATGACGTTTGGGGCGTAGGGCACTGTTTTTAAAAAAATTTAGCACGTTGGGGCAGAGGCCATGCGTAGCCCTGCGCCCGGGCCTCCGGATTTCTGATCTGGGGCGCGTGCAAGTCTGTAACCCATTTCTTCAATTTTTAAAATTTTTACGGGTACTCTCCCCAACTTACGCTATTAAATCGGGTTTAAATAATTCGGTTTGCATGCTTAAAATTCTAATTTCTGACGTGGAGCTCCTGATAGTTAACTTAAAACTAATAAACAACTAAAGTTTGGATGATATCCTCCCCAACTTAGTTGGATACACATAACTAACACATAATGCAATAAAACAGACTTAAAACAAATAAAATCAGATAAAATCAAATAATCCGTCTTTTCGTAGGGAATCATGATTGCACTTAGCACGTGCAACAAGTCGTTAAACCCCTCGGTATCCCGAGTGGACGAGTGTTGTCTTGTCAGGGTTTCCATAAACATACCCACAAAGTTCTCTGGGTTGCCTCACAGAAAGCGCTAAGTTTTACGTCTTCAATCAGACGTACTGCTCCTAACTAGTTTAACTAACTTTTGGATTCTCTAGTCTGATGAGTTCAGAGACTAGCATGTTGATGGTGGCCCATTGGACATATAATTTTAGTCTATGTCCATTGACTTTAAATGGTTCACCACTTTTTGGATCCTGAATTTCTACCGCACCGTGTGGGTAGACTTCGGTGACTATGTATAGACCTGTCTATTTGCTTTTTAATTTACCAGGAAACAGTTTAAGTCTTGCGTTAAATAACCAGACTTTGTTTCCTTTGGTAAATATTTTATTTTTAATAATTCTATCGTGAAAGATTTTCGTTTTCTTTTTATAAATTTTTGCACTTTCGTAGGCTTCTCTACGAATTTCTTCCAATTCATTTAATTGAAATTTCCTATTGACACCGGCATCGTGCAAATTAAAATTAGTATTTTTAATTGCCCAAAGAGCTCGGTGTTCCAGTTCTACCGGAAGATGGCAAAGCTTACCATACACAAGTCTATACAGGGACATACCGATTGGCGTTTTAAATGCGATCTTATATGCCCACAGAGCATCCTCCAGTTTTTTGACCAATCTTTACGATCAGGTCTTACAGTTTTTTCGAGGATTCTCTTGATTTCTCTGTTAGAAATCTCGATTTGTCCGCTTGTCTACGGATGGTAAGGCGTTGCTATTTTACGATTAACTCCGTATTGTTTATGGAGTTTAGCAAAGTGTTGGTTTTTTAAAATGTGACCCTCCATCACTGATGATAGCCCTCGGGATACCGTGTCATGCAAAAATATTTCTTTTGACAAATTTGCAAACAACCCGATTATCGTTGGTTCTTGTAGCTTCTGCTTCCACCCATTTGGAAACATAGTCTACCGTAACCAAGATATATTCATACCCGAATGATTTAGGGGAATGTCCCATAAAATCAATCCCCCATACATCAAATATTTCGACAATTAAAATCGGGGTCATGGGCATTTCATCCCTTCTCGCAATGCCGCCTGAATGCTTGCATCTTTTGCATCCTTTAACAAATTCATAAGAATCCTTGAAGATTGTGGGCCAGAAAAACCCACACTGCAATATCCGGTGGCCAGTTTTCTTTGCACTGAAATGGCCACCACATGCATATGCATGGCAGTGTTTAGGAATATCTTCATGCTCGGAATCAGGGACACAATTTTCTTTGTTGTGAGTTCTAGTGCTCCGGCAATCTTCCTGTTACGAAATAATTTACTAAATTCGCAAACCAAGAATTTTGGAAACTGGTAACAGTTGTTCATCAGGGAAGGAGTCCCTAATCTGATCAACTGCGTTTGTTGGGATTAATTGGAGCCTTGATAAGTGATCGGCAACAACATTTTCTGTGCCTTTCTTATCCTTAATTTCTAAATTAAACTCTTACAATAGAAGGATCCACCGAAGAGGGTTGGCATCTTTCTTCGCCAACAAATGTCTTAAAACGTTGTGGTCTGAGTACACAATTACTTTTGCCCCCTAATATATGATCTGAATTTATCTAGGGCAAACATTACGGCTAATAATTCTTTTTCCGTAGTTGTGTAATTGATTTGTGCCTTGTTAAATAGTTTACTTGCGTAGTAAATTACCACAGACTTTTTCTCTAACCTCTGGCCTAATACAGCACCAACTGCATAGTCACTCGCATCACACATGATCTCAAAAGGTTGAGACCAATCTGGAGATTGCAAAATTGGCGCTTTAGTTAATTTCGATTTAAGCTTCTCAAATGCTTTCATACAAGCTTCATCGAAATTAAACTCAACATCTTTTGATAGAAGATTGCATAACGGCCTGGAAATTTCAGTGAAGTCATTGATAAACCGCCGATTGAAACCAGCGTGTCCTAGGAATGATCTTATGCCCTTCACATTGGTAGGGGGTGGAAGAGAAGATATTAATTGAACTTTTGCTTTGTCTACTTCCATGCCTTTTTCGGACACAATGTGACCTAAGACTACCCCTTCTTTCACCATGAAGTGGCTCTTCTCCCATCTTAAAACTAGGTTGGTTTCAATGCATCTATTTAGGACTTTTTCTAAGTGTCCTAAACAATCCTCAAATGTTTTATAAAATATGGAGAAATCTTCCATAAAGATCTCAAGAGAACCACCCACCATATCTGAATAGATAGCCATCATACAACGCTGAAATGTGACGGGTGCATTACATAGGCCGAATGGCATCATTCGGTAGGCAAAGGTGCCATATGGTCATGTGATTGTCGTTTTATCTTGGTCCTCTGGATGGACTGGTATTTGATTATAACCAGAGTAGCCATCAAGGAAACAATAAAATTTTTATCCTGCTAATTTCTCCACTATTTGATCTATAATTGGTAGTGGAAAATGATCCTTAAAAGTAGCAGAGTTAAGAATTCTGTAATCGATACAAACTCTCTAGCCAGTTACCGGGCGAGTAGTTATTTTTCCTCCATCTTCAGTGTCAATCACTGTGATCCCAGACTTTTTAGGCACAGTTTGGGTCGGACTTACCCATTTGCTATCGGATACGGGATAAATGATCCCAGCGTCCAACCATTTTAACACATCTTTTTTAACTACTTCCCTTAGATTAGGATTTAGCCTCCTTTGTGCATCCCGTACAGGTTTAACTTCTGGATCGGTAATGATTCGGTGCATACACAAAGTGGGACTGGCTCCTTTTAAATTAGCTATAGTCCATCCTACTGCTTCTTTATATTTGACTAACACTTGCAGTAAGGCTTTCTCTTGCGTTTCAGTCAGATCAGATGAAATTATGACAGGAAAAGTGTCATTCTGAATTAGGAAAGCGTACTTTAAATATACTGGCAACTCCTTCAATTCTAGAACATGTGGTTGTTCTATTGAAGGCTTTGCTGATTGAGGTAAATATGTAGGTAATTTTTCAGTCCTACGGGTCCACGATGGTTGTTTCGCTTCTAATGTGGATTCCATGACTACCTCTAATTCCTTACATTTTTGAGAATTTATCTTAGCTATGTCATGCTCAGCGAAAAATAACTCAGTAGTATCTTTGGTGTTATTTAACGAACTATGCTGCTGCACAAGTTCGTCCACCATATCTGTCAGATAACACTCTGAATCAATAGCAGCGACATTTGAAGCATTAAACACATTCAACCTCAGTTTCCGAATACCAAAGGCAATATCCACCACTCCTGTCCGACAATTAATTTGTGCATTAATCGTGGCTAAGAAGGTCTGCCTAGGATAATCGCCGGTTGATAATCTCTTATTGAACTTTTAGTGTCCAAAACTAAGAAATCAAATGGATAGTAAAAATCTTCAACCTTTACTATTACATCTGAAAGAATACCCCTTGGGCACTTGGTTGACCGATCTGCCAACTGTAAGATTATATCTGTCATCTCTTACTGACCTAGATCGTGTTTGTCAAACAGGTTTCCAGGTAAGATATTAACACTAGCTCCAAGATCAAGTAGTGCCTTTTTTATCTGCACATTACCTATCATCACTGGAATCAAGGGTGATCCGGGATCTTTCAGCTTAGGAGGCAAAGAACTAGAAACTACTGCACTTAATTGTTCAGTTAAGTTGATCTGCTTAGGCAGCGAAACCTTGAACTTTCTCTTTTGTGTGCATAGATCTTTTAAGAATTTGACATAAGAGGGAACTTGCTGGATAGCCTTGATCAAGGGAATATTGATCTTAACTTGATTAAACAAATCCCACAAATCCTTTGGTTGTGGGCCTCTTTTGCCATAGGGGGAAGATTTAGGATTTTCTAAAGCAACCGGATAAGGCAAAGGAATTGTGGTGTCCTGATCCTTAACCGCCTCCCCAACTTTGGGAGTTGGAATATCCGCTTTAATTGGTTCTTTAAAAGGACTTTCTTAGGAATCTCCTTCTTTGGATCCTCTATTTCTTCATACACGACTTCAGTGTCGGTATCTTCTTCTGACTCTTGTTCTTTAGGCATCTCAATCTTGTTGTCTACCTCTCTATCACTTCTCAAAGTAGTTATCTTAGATACTTCATTTACTTCATTTATTTCATGAATCTTATCTTTGTTATGATGAGCATGTGAAGGATTGGGAACAGTATTGCTAGGAAGCTTTCCCTATTCCTGTTTTGTGAGCGACTCAGCTATCTGACCCACCTGGCGACTCAACATCTCCATGGTCTTAGAACTAATAGCTAATTGTTGCTTCAAAAATTTTGCAAACTCTGAGAGTTGCGAAGAAGTCATATTCGTTTTCACTTGAAAATGTGGTTGATCACACTAATCACGTTGGTTTCACTTATAATATCGCTCATCCTTAGCTGCAGAAGTAGAACCATATTGAAAATCTCTTCTTGGTGGTTCATACCTAGGTTTAGATTGATGATCGATAGGCTGATCACTCTTCCACCGGAAATTGGGATGATTTTTCCATCTCGGATTATAAGTATCCGAAAATGGGTTATCCCTCTCCATGTAAGCTCTAAAACCATAAACTTCGTTAGCAAATTCCTCAGTGGATTGCACTTGTGGACATGCTTCAGAATGATGAGATGGATCACCGCATGTGACACAATTAACTGACACATTAGGGTTTGATTTGAGACCCTTTATCAATTGATCCATCTTCTTACCTAATTTTGAAATTTCACTTTTAACCTCACGTTTCCAGGCATTATCTATGCACATAACTTGAACTCCTATGTTGTTTTCAGTTGAAGCTTGAACTGTGAGACCTTTACCGAGTTGATTTAGCAACTCCCACGCCTCATCATCTTCTTTTTCTAAAAACGTGCCTCTAGTGGCTGAAATAATCATGTTACGACTCTCCTGACTCACACCATCAAAAAAATATTTTAATAAGCATCCATTTGGGTACTTCATGATGTGGACAAGTTCTTAATATCTCATTCATACGATCAAATACCTCGTAGAATTGTTCAACGGGTTTTTTTTAAACCCGGTAATTTCTTTCCTTTTCTCGGTTGTTTTACTAATCGGATAGTACTCGTTGTGAAACTCTCTTTTCATTTGATCCCATGTCGTAATGCTATTGATCGGTAACGATACGAACCAATTTTTCGCTCTCTTTTAATGAGAAAGGACATAATCAAAGTTTTAAACCGTCGGTGGTTATACCTCGAACATGGTTTGCTTTACAAATAGTCGTGAACTCAGCTAGATGTTCGTAGGGTTCCTCACTTGGCATCCCTCGGAAGATTGGAAGAATTTGAAATAAATGAGGGCGAACTTCAGGTTCGTTCTCATTTTCAGGGCAACAGATCAGAGAAGGGTCGGGCACATCACCAGGGCGGTAGTGTGACTCAACCGCACGTCTCATTTGTTCACCCATCCTAGCGGCTATACGCCCAGGTTCTTCTTGTTCACAATTTCTTGGCGAAATCGGAAGACCTTCTAACGTGGGAATTTCTTCCTCTTGTTCGTTTTCGTCCTCTGCGTGTATACACTGATCGTTTAAATTCTCCGTGATTAATGTTTGTTGTTTTTGTAACCTGACAGTCTTTCGGTTAGATTTAGCTACTTTTTCGATTTCGGGTTCGAATTGTAGCGGCAATCCTTTGGCCGATCGATGTGTGAGCATAAGCTATTAAAAACATTTAAATTAAATTACCTAATTAAACTAATTATATTTTTGGTGATAAAGTAGAGGACTACAATTACTTTTTTTTTCTTTTTGCTTATTATGTGATTTTTAATAATATGAAATTAAAGACTAAAAATTAAATTAAACTAAAGTACTTAAAACTTAAAACTTAAAACTAAGACCAAAAAACTAACTTCTAGCCCTAACTAACCTTACCACTCCCCGACAACGACGCCAAAATCTGACGAGCCGTTGTTGTGGCCCGTATAAATAACCTTAAATCTAACTATTTAGCTCAGAGAAGTAAGGGTCGAATCCGCAGGGAGTGCGTATGTGAATTAGGGTTAATTAGCTACATTCTTTTGTTTATTAAAAGCGATTAAATCGTAAAGTGAGTGAATTAGATGATTTGTTTGGAATAGTAATTATGTCTAAATTATAACTAAAACTAACCGCAAACAACTAACGGATTGATTAACAAGCAAATTGAAGATAACCTACGGAATCACTACGACACAAGTTATTACCCTCTTGAATTTCATGCAACAATCACATAGACATAATTAATTGCACGGTTAAATTAATCATACATATTTTAATCAATAAATCTCGGCATAGCGCATGCAATATTCATTACTTGTCTTAATCCCTAAACTAATGGATTCGACACAAATAATAACACCAATATGAACTATCTTGCTTTTATCAATCAAAATATATAATCATAACAATAACCGAATGATTATCATTTGTATTACACATAGAATATTCAAGTACACAAATACATCAAAACATAATTCAAATTCAATAAAGTAAAACCTAGCCGAAGATCCTCCGTAATGGTTAGAGACATCATCGTAGGATTCGAACGGTTGCAATTACCTTCTTCGTATTTGACTCGTGAATCCACAATGTCATCGAGTGGAAGACCTACTCGCCGAGTGAGCAGCAGAATTTCGATTTTGGAAAATGGCCCACTCGCCAAGTGAACATGTAACTCGTCAAGTGGAAGGGAACTGCAACTTACTGTAATTGTGTCCACTCGCTGAGTGGACTCCAGTTTCTATTCTTTCCTTTGTTTTACTCAATAAAACCTGAAATGAAAATAATACTCTATAAGATTGATTTAAGGGCATTAGACATGTTGTAGGTCCCAAAAGGTTTCCTAAGTATGTTGCACTAAGCTGTAGAGGGAGGGGGGGTGAATACAACAAATTAAAGTTTCAACACACTTTCTCAAAGTTTATATGTATATATTAACAAGTGTTAATTAAAAACAGGTTTGGACTGCGGAATAATCCAAAGACAGAACAACAGATGATCAACTAATCTAAGACTCACTTAGACTAGTTACAATGAATTCACTCACTAAGATGCACTCATTGTTTTACAAGACACATACAACAACTTAGAAGTAGATTAGCTTAGACACACTAACTCTATTCTATTTTTGTTGAAGGTGGAACTTGCATGCATGAAAACACAATTCTTTTTGCACGTTCTAGACTTGTGGATATGTCTCTCTCTTGGTTATCTCTCATTCCTTAGAAGCTTCCTTTTATACTCACTCAGAGAATGTTAGTGAAACTTCCTCATTGGTTGCAGAGATAGTGGAGCGTCTTTACAAAAAGACAAGAATACTTTTCTGCAAGTCTGACAAAACATAATTTGTCCCTTTGTAGCAGAATCTTTGTCTTTTCCTTTTTGTCTCTATTGCATACAACTTTAACTTAAAGAGAAAAGTCAACTTTAATCCTTTCCTCTTCATGTATAGCCATTTTGATATAATAAATGGTCTGTCACCTATTTCAAATATCCTCTTTGTCTTCATGTATCAAAACAACTTAGGCATAGAACGCAGCTTTTGATTTTCCACTTTTGTCTTCGACTTGCAAACTGATCTTCATGTCCAAGATTTTACATGATGACATGGAAACAAATTCCATAAAATGTACAACCTGTTCACAAAGAACATGTTCTGTTCACAAAGAACAGAACACTTAACTTGGGTCAAAGCTGTCCAACAGATATGAACAACGTAGATAGTTTATGCCAAACCTGTACAACAGTTTAGGACAGCTTGGGCAATCTGCCAAGTTACAACGAATGTAACAGTGTGAGCAACTTTGGGCTTATATTGCAAATCACTTATCAGATTTCAGTAAGGCATTAAAAAGCCTTAAATTATACCCTTAAGTGTATCAAACAGGTTTGAATGAAAATCTCCCCCTATGATATAGAATATGTTTGATTGAGGCCTTTTTGTTCCTAACAATCTCCCCCTATTTGCAATAATCAGCATAAGTTGATTATATCAATGATCACTATATATTTTTACATTACAATTGCTGAAATGACAATACAACATGAAGTAAAGTAAAAGATTAGTTTATACATACTGATATTGATTTAAACAACTTATTTTTTTACGAGTACAACTAATGTACTAGAATGGATTACAACACATGTAATAAAGTATAACTTATGTACAAAGAAAGTTCAACACATTTGGATTGTTAAAGTTGGGAGCAAGTAATGGTAAGCCTGTCCAACTAATGGACAGCTTCCATTCTTCATCAACTCATCACCAATAGATGGACCTTGTGTTGTTCCTTAGCTTTCTTCTGAGCTCGTTCTATGCTGGCCCCAATATCCTCCAACTCACATCTGATGAACATGAAGTCTGGACTTTCAAGTTCTCCTCTTTTGTGGAAGGTTGTAAGCTGATCCCATATGATGACTCTCCATCTGGCATATAGTTCAAAGGCCTTAGAGAGTCAGAAAGATATGATTTGTTTGAGACCAGCTTTATGAAGATCCGAAGCCCTCTGAAAACACATTCTTTGAATTAGGGGATCCACAAAGAATACCCCTACTTTAGTCTCTTCAATGAACTTGCCTTCCTCAGGTTTAACCCCTTCAGGCAAGCTGTGATTAACTCCTTTGATCTCAACAGCATAGAGGCCTTGCTCAATCATCATGACCAGCTCCTCAAGCTCTGTATCCTTCTTTTGTTTTCTAGGCTTGATCTTAGGTTCCACTTCTGAGGTACTTTTGATCATTTCTTCTGAGATCAAGCCTACATCTCTTACCTTCTTCATCAACTTCTTAACATATGCCCTGACAGTCTTAGCAGTTTCAGATTTTGATATGCTCAGGGCAACAACAAGTTCAACCCATTCTCTGTATCCCATGTTAGCAACATCAGTGGATTCATAAGCTTCTAATTCAGGACCATCAGCACCGAACCTTGTAATTTGAAGCTTCCAAGGTTGATTCTTCCTTGAAATTGGAACAGCCTTGACAATTGTCTCCTTGGAAACTCTTCTATTTTCTACATTAAAGAACTGTTTCCTTGCCATATTGTCAAAATGGAACTTGGTCCTTGCTGATGAAGAGATAGAGGATACAGTCTTCCCTTTGGTCACTAAGACCTTTGACCCTTGCTCTTTTTCACCTTACTTACCACTGACTGACTCATTAGCAACTTCCATCAGCTTCCTTTGAACATCCAAGGAAGACATTTTGATTTTTCTTGCCTCCTTGGCTGCAAAGGCTTTGGCAGCTTTGACAGAGGCTGCCTCTTTCTTTCTTTCAAAGATCTCAGCCTGCTTCTTTCCACTGATAATAAGTATCCAGTGGTAGACCCATGTCTTTTAGCTTAAGCTTTGTCATATTTAAGTTGAAGGGCCTTTTGAGTATCAGTGTCCACAGTAGCCTTCCCTTTGCCTTTTTTTTCTCTGATCAGAGCTTCTTCCTATTCTTCTCAGTTTCTTCCAAGATTAACTGTCTCTTTTTTGCTTGGCCTGTCCCCAAGAATAGATTCCTCCCCATTAGATTGTGCAGGGCTTGGAGATCTAGCCTGAGTAGGCTCAGCAGCTGTCTCAGAGACTGTGGAAGTACCTGCAGCATCACCAGTTTGTAAGTGACCTGATACATGGCCAACCGAAGCTACTTTCTCCTTTGAAGAAGATGAAGATTTCTCCCCCTTAGAATTTGTCTTCGAGGCACATTTCTCCCCCTTTGAAGGAGATGGCACAGAGCCTTCAACATCAGCTCTGCCCGAAGGAACGGATCCAACAGGCTTTGCTGCAGCAGTTTTGGGAATAGGTTTGGAACCAACCAGGCTGTGCACTAAGAAAGTCAGGTTGTCATTTACCTCTGCTAATTGGGTAAGGCAGGATTTAAGAGAAGAAGAATGGGCAATAGCAAAGGTGGAAAGCTGAGAAATGGCAGCCCTGTCAGTGTCAGTGAACACCAGGCTTTGAAGCTGTGCTAGAGTTAGTTCAAGAGACTTATGCGTATCATCAAAGCCTGTCGCCATTGAGTTTGACAGGGATACCACTAAGGTATTTAGGGATTCCAAGGTGGAGGGCAATGTTGTAAAGCAGGTTTCAGCAATACCTGATAGTTTTTGGGAAACAACTGTCAGGTTGGACACAGAGTCCTGTTGGTGAGCTAAAATTGATGAAAGGGAGGATGAAAGCTGTTGCAGCTGTGCAGTGAGTGCAAGCAGCTGTGAGGAATAATCAGGATGGGGGGCGGGGGTTGGAAAGGAAGTCTACAATGGTAGATGGAAGGGTAGTCATAGAGGTTTCCAAAGAGCTGCCTTTGTTGGACAGCACAGAAAGTTGTTCCTTCAAAGATAGATCTTTGGGGGATGGAGGAGTATGAGTGGATTGTTTTGATTGTGTGGATGGAGATGAGTGTGAGGGAGATGATTGAGAAGTGTGAGGGTCACTTTGGGATGGCAATGGAACGTTGGAAAGAAGTTCCATTGCCTGGGCAAAAGTCATGTGACCCAGCTTGGAAGGGTCAAGAATACCTTCAGCAGTGGCTGTAACTGCTTCATGAGGTGAGGCTATGGGTGATGTTTGTCTCTCAGTAACCACTGAGATTGTGGTCTCTTCATTGAGAACATTGGTGGTTCTCTCAGTAGTGCCTTGGTGTTGAGACACCTCTACATGGGGAGATGAGATATGCATTTCAACATCATCAGTGGTGAAAGCTGATAATGGAATGTGCACTTGGGGAGCAGCTTCACCAGAGGGATGTTCTATTCCGTGAGGCTCATCAGCTTGAGAAGTTGGTCCTTCAGCAGCTGTTTGGGATTGAACAACTGCATCATGAGGAGCAGAAGGGGAAGGCTGATCTGCTGGTTGTCTTATACCGGCAGGTTTGGCACCTTGTGTAGACTCAGGTTGTGAAGGATAAATGTGAGTGGGGAACTGTGTGGACTCAGTGTGGAGTGGAGTGAACTCCTGTCTTTCGATATCTTCAGCCTGTTGAGAGGCTGGGATAGTTGATGTGGTTTTCTCCATATGTACAACTACTTCCTGTTGTTAGGAACCAGAGGGCTCAGGCTGACCTAGGGTAGACTCAGTGTGGAGTGAGGCAGTCTCCATAGAGGCTGCTCCTTCTCCCAAAATAGGAGAAGGAGATGCAGCAGGTATTGCCTCTTTTTCAACTGACTCCTGTTGAGAGGGCTCATAGGGGCTTGTTTGAGTGGTGGAGGTTTTATTTATGGCTAAGGATTTTCTCCTTTGCCTGGAGTACATGTTGGTAGAGGATGAAGAAGTGGGATGTTGAGGAGAGGTGATAGGCTGTTCTGTTTGGACTGGTGGGGAGATGGGGCTAGAAACATGCGGTTGAACCTGTTCCATAGTCTCAGGTGCCACAAAGGCACTAGCCACAAAGGCTTCAGATTCGACAGATGAACCAGGGTGACCAGTTTACTCCCCCTTAGCCTAAGGTTGAGGGTGCAGACTTTGCTGATTTAGCCTTCTTCGTGACAGGCCCAACTTCACTAGTGTTTAAGGCACATTTTTCCTTTTTAGACCGTGATTTGGATTTTCCAGCGAGAGTAGAGACTGGATCCACCTCCTGAGTAAAAGGTCCTTCCACTAAACCCTGTAACCTCTTTATTGGTGTTGCTAGAGGAGGTTCATCAGCAGGAACAGGGGTGTAAAATACCCTGTTTCAAATGACAGGAAACACCATAGACTTGAGGAATGACTGTGAATTGTAGAGGTGATCACCACAAATATGCTTAAATATTAGACTTAGAAATCTAGGATATCTTACAGCAGGGGTACACTGTTCTTGTTCCACAAAGGACCTAAGATTGGAGAATATCCATTTGCCCATATTCAAGGTTGTCCCATCCACAAACTGTAGGGCTACTTGGACTTCATCTCGGCTAAGCTGGTCAAAAGAACCAACTTTGCAGCTTAGGCTCATCACCACCGAGGCGAAGAGAAAGCTGTAAGTTGGTGCAAGCTCCTTTCTGAAAAAGATTGCACCCACCCAAGTGTCACAACCCGTTACCCCGGTTGGCAACAAAGCGTGACGTCGCGGAAGCATAGTCATAATCAAGTGAACGACCACTATATGGACGCTTTAAAAAAAAAAATACATCGATTTAACTTCAAATATAAATATTGTTTTACATAGCCAAAATAAAGCGTAAATAGTTCGCAAATTACAGAGATTCAAATACATAACCATAATGACGTTAATAATGCAATTGAATCTCCGAAGGTTTGAAAATTTATGCGACTCCAAAAGTACGGAAGATTTGAAATACTTCCGATGTAGTGCACGTGCCTTAATTTCTTGAAAATACACGCTAAAATACATCAACAAAATTGTTGGTGAGTTCATAGGTTTACACGTAAATATGACTTGTATGAACATCAACAGTTGAGTTTGAATTTATAAAATCAAGAATTCCATGTTATGTATTACATATAAACCATCATGCAACCGAAACTTAATTATGAGTTTGCCCTGTGCAGTATTCCCCAATGTAATACCGTAATGTTAAATATATATGCACTCCTTAGCAGTTGGAGCGACCAACCTAGGTGGGGGACATTAATCCCGATAGATCTATCCATAATATATTCGCGGTTACATAAAATGTAACTAACAGTTCATGATTAAAGGGCTGATGGTGTAACATCCTCGAATTCAATTACTGTGATTCGGATCTATTTAAGTGGAAAAATTTATAATTAAGTTGAAATTTGAGCAATAATTATGTATTTGGGATATTTAAAAGTTTGTTGTTATTTTAAGAAAATTTGAACTCTGAATTATTATTATGGAGTATTAAGATTGTAAAAGTTAGTAATGATAAAACTAAGAATAAATCAGATTTTATGGAACCGGTTAAGTTGAGGGTGAAATGTGCAAAAATGATGAAAGTTGAATATAAAGGCTAAAAAGCCATTCATTTTTCATATTGCACACTCTCTCTACTTTCTCTCTCTAGAAATTCTCTCTACTTCTCTCTAGATTATCTCTCAAACCGACCGGCCGATTATCGAGATTTATACGTCATCAGAAAGATCTCGAGGAGTGCTACAACAATCTACGGTTGGATTCTTGATTTCATACGGATTGAGGTAAGAATAGACCCTTTTAAGTTTATATATATCTCGGTTTTGAAAACATGAAATTCGAATTTGTCATTTCTTGCATGAATAAAGCCGATTTGGCTTGAGTTTTAGCTAGAATATGATAGAGTATGCGTAATATAATCAAACCTAGGCATAATACATGACATATTCATGATTCTTAGGCTTTGAAATGAAGGATTTAAGTTGTAGATATGAACAAACTCGAGAATATCAAGAACAAAGTCAAAAATGCAAGAACAAACTCGATTTTGGTACTAAATTCGAGCATATATTCGAATTTAACACATGGGTTTCGAATTTAACCCTTAAACTCGAAATGGGGTTCGAGTTTAACCCCCTTGAATTCGAGTTTAGTCCCTAAATTCGAATGGGGTTCGAATTTAGCCCCTAAAATTCGAATTTGATGCCTAAAAATTGAAACCCACTCTCCAAACTCGAATATTATGAATGAAACATACAGACAATACATAAAATAACAAAAGTTATTCAAAGGATAAGGTTTGAACTTGAGTTGGGATCAAACTTAGTTGTGGTTCGAATTTGGATATGGATCCAAAATGGGGAAAAATATTGCAAAACTTGTAAAACTTGGTTTTATGGATTTAAACAATTATTGACATGATGTGCTGTTACAAATGAATTACAGGTCCCTTGTGGTGTTGTTTAACCCACAGTGGGGTACTTTGTGATCCGGTTGAAAGCCCGAAGAGAAATAAAATTTGGATAAAGTTAATAACGCACCCACTGTGAGTACCTTTGATTTTAGCATGTCTGCATCTGCTTTATGTTTGCTATGCCTACTGAGGCATGTTGTTTCACTTTCGTTTGGCACTCTACTAACTTGCGTATATATATATTGATGCACATTCATACTCGTTGCATGTCCTTTCTTTTGTTGTGCATTCTGTTTATGGACCTGCGTGGTCGCATCTGTACTCTGATGTTACTGTGCTATATGAGCCAAGAGTTTGACACCTCTATGGTCAGGATAGACAGTATGACATCCCCGATGGTATGTTTGCCTCAGTGTGGTGGGTTTCTTAATGCCGAGTGTCAGCTCGAAGGGGCTGCGGGCTCGGGATTGCGTACTTTGAGTACGTGTGGAGTATACGGTATGTGTTACCGCGGTTACTCTGGGTGGCATCATAAAGATTTGTAGAATGTGTAAAATCTTATGGTATTCACTAAGCAATTCGCTTACCCCTTTAGTTGTTATATTTTTACAGGAAAAGGAAAATCCGCTGCGGGACCATCTAGCTAGGACATTTGTTGAAGCATTTGAAGATTTCTACTGTTTCACTTGGTATTTGGTTTATGGAATTATCATTGTAATAAATTGGGGATGATTGAATGCTTTTGAGTGTGTAGACTTAGTTATGTAACCCTGTAGCACCGTAGGGTGTTAGACGAACTTGTATTACTTTTATTTTCGTACTTTATGCTTCCGCACTTTAATTAGGTAATCAGATCATTATATAACTGTATGTTGGTGATTAATCCTGGGTGATTGGTAAATGGTGGTTATGTGGCAAGGGTGTCACAGATGGAACCACATTTGTAATACATAATAGAATTGAAGTAGTTTCTGTGTCCATATGAAAACGTAGCATGTACTTTACCCCAAAACATAACAATGTGAAAATAGGGGCTATGAAGACTCATCGTGAGTGCGACGGCAAATACGAGCGTAAAAATGCAAATTTGCGTTGTAGATGGGTGATGAAACCGGATGTGTTTAACCGAGTCCTAAATGATTTAAGGGACTAAATAACTCCCATATATGATAATATGTATGTATAATAGTTTCTATGTTTTAAATCACCCAACATTACAAGTTTATAAATAAAACCACTTAAAACGTCAAGTTTATATATATATATATATATATATATATATATATATATATATATATATATATATATATATATATATATATATATATATATAATTTTCCAGCTTTTTAAAGGTTTTTCGGCCTACTTTGAGGCTGTTTTTGACCAAGCTCCAAAACGATTTAGGCTTTGGTTTTCTTAGACATAAAACTACTATATACAAAGAATTTTTAAAGTCAAGAACAGACATTTTTCGAGGTGTTTAGGTTGTGGAAAAAGCTCGTTAAAAACCCTATGTTGGCCATTTTTGAGCTGTCAAACTTTCTGGTTCCCAAATAATATATGGGGGGTTCTAAACTCCATATTAAATTATAAAAACCTCCAGATTTTTAGCTAAGACATAGATCTAACTTTTGAGGTAAGAATCAACTTATTTCGTTAAGTTATGAATTAGTTATGATTTTTCCAAGTCGACATAACATTTCTGCCGAAAATCCGGATTTCATAAACTTGAAACAACTTGTGATTCTTGTTGTTTATTCAAAAACTATCTGTATAAAAAGTTATAAAACACATTTATATAACCTGTTTTCATAATATTTATACTTTCATAATGTGTTTATATATTTATAAACACATTTGAAGAAAACAAACTTCAAAACAAAACTAGAGATTTATAAACTTGAGTTTTTATGTAACTTCTTGTTGTTGGTGATTATATATATTATGCAAGACTTATGTAAACATAAATAAAAGATATAATAAGTTAGTATTTACTTACTTTGATGTATTTAGAGAATGCAAACAAGCAGAAGTTGAAACTCTTGAGAAGTTGCACCCAAAAACACTTGAAACTTTGAAGAACAAAAGAAAATTTTTGAGGTGTTGTGTGTGTGTGTTCTATGGCCGGATTTCAAGAGGGAGAGGAAGAGAGTTTTTGTGTTGTTGTAAGTGTGGAAATGAAATGAAGATGAGTTCTCTATTCATAGGCAAATTTTGGTCTTTCAAAGTGGAGGTGGAGTGTGACAATGGATGAAAAGAAAGGAGATGGTGAAGAAGATATGATGTTGATGGTGTATGGTGTTGTAATAAAAAATTGAAAGTCAACACCTATACATGTACTACCTATGGCCGGCCTTTTAAAGGGTATTTATGTTGGTACACCCTGGGTGACGATAGCAGTCTAAGCGATCTAACATTTTGGTTTAAATGATATTCAAAGTATTGAGAATTAACGAGTGTTTGATATATATGTTTATATATGTTTGACAGTTATTGATTGTGTGTTTGAACTTGATGTAACATATTACAAGAAGTTCAAACATAAAGTTCAAAGATTAATTCAAGCATAAGTTAATAACATAAGTTTCAAATACAAGTTAGTCAGATTCGAATCTATAAGGATTGGCATTCGAATCTATGTTAGATTCGAATGTGATCCTGGACAGATTCGAATGTGTGTTTTGAGGCAGATTCGAGAATGTCAGTGAGGACAAACTCGAATGGGCCTTGGGCCGGATTCGAGTTTGGCCCATGTCAGACTCGAATTAGCCTCTATAATTAGGGATAGACTCGAAATATTTTCAGACTTTTTGCAGAGTTCGAGAGTGATTAAGCAAAAGGCGATTTCGAGTTTATCATCAGTGTTAGTGTTGTTTCGGAGAGAATCTTCTGGTAGGTGCGTTCTTGTGTAGTTCGTACAGCTCGTTGATAGTCTCCGTGTTCCTGGTGAGTGTTGTTACCGTCTACCCGTTAACGAGGATTCCGCACTCGTTGACGGTTCCGCGTCTAGATAGATCTGTGTTAGGTAGACCTTACAAGTGGTATCAGAGACTCCGGGGTGTTCTTGGTGTTCTTCGTGTTCATCAAGATATATCCTAGGTTTCTTGACGCTTTTGGACGGTTTTTCTCTCATCTTCGTGTTTTTCGTGTCTTTCGAGCTTAGCAAATTGTTATCCGGAAAATACTTCGTGTTTTTCACGTTTTTGATCGAAATCAATATTTTTCGTTGTAAAAATATTGATTTAATCTGCAAAACGTTAAGAAATCGAAGTATTAACCGTTTTTCGAGTTTGCGGCGCTCGAATCTATTAGGAGTAATTAGGGTTATTCTTAGTCTCGAGTCTAACCAAAATCCACTCCTCTCGAGTTTGATAAAGTGTGTTTCGAGTTTAATTTGAGTTGTGCTAGTTTCGAATAGGTTCTCGAGTCTGCTGACATTCGAGTTTGATTCGAATTTGGACTATAGTCGAATAGGGCTTCGAATCTACTGACTGTTCGAGTCTACCTTGACCTTCGAGTTTGGGGACTTTCGAATCTGTCATTAGTTTCGAATTTAATTGAATTACAAAACTTAATCGAATTTAATCCCAAATAAATTTAAATTTAATTATATTCGAATCTACCTAGATTCGAAAGAATTAACTCAAATTAGTTTCGAATTAAATTAATTAAGTTCAATTCAATTACTTTTGAAACAATGTCAAATCTTCAAAAGTTTCTGGAAATGGATCACGAGGTTGGAAAGGCTAATACTCCACCTAAGCTGATGAAACTCGAGGATTATTATTGGTGGAAAGATCAGTTTGCCGATTTTGTGCGTTTCAATGACATGCGCATGTGGGTATGTATTGACGAAGGATACATTCCACCTATTTCTGAAGTTGAAGGCCGTCAGAGAGTCTTATCATATCAGATGATGAAGGAAGATGATAAGAAACCGTATGAAGCCGAGAACAGAGCTTTCTCGATAATTCGAATGGCGTTGCCTCAGGATATACTACACACATTTCGGACTCAAAAGACATCTAAGGAACTTTGGGAGTCGCTAGAAAAGAGGTGTGAGGGTAATCCTAGGGTTCGAAGGAAGCGCATGGAGCTGTTGAAACAACAGTTTGCAATTTTCAAGGCGTTGAAGGATGAACAGTTGGATGATACCATCACCCGCTTTTATCATCTATTGACGGAGCTTGAAAGTCACGGGATTGAGTATAATGACACTGAGAAGAACAATAAGCTTCTTGATGCCTTACCAGCCAAATGGGCTATGTATGTGGCAATGATAAAGCTTAATGAGGACAAGTATTATACCCAATCACTGGAGGATATTGTGGGAACGTTGCGAGCTTATCACTTCGAGCTACTGAAGGCCGAAACGGATTACGAACAAGTCCAGAATCCAGCGATGTATTTTGGAAAATCAACAAAACCTTCAGCAACAGCTGATCTGAAGTCTGCTACAGCGTTCTTCACCGGAGAAACGTCGTCACCAGCAGAGACTGATGACACACTGAACAGAGTGTTCTTAGGGTTGGGAAGATCGGAAGAACAACAACCTCAAGCAACTCAGACTTCAACATCTCAGGGCTATTCTAAGATGCCCATGAGCGCAAAATCAGCCGAAGAACATTTGAACTTGCTTGCTTCGTTTGTGGCTGCATACGGGAACTGCGTTCAGGGGAAAATTAACGATCCTGCACTCTGGGATGAAGACTATGATCAGGTCGACCCTGACGATCTTGAGGAAATGGATCTAAAATGGCAACTGGCCATGGTAACCCAACGGGTTAAAAGATTCATCAAACGGACTGGAAGGAATCTGACGATGAACAATAAGGGAATTGGATTTGATAAGTCCAAGGTCAAGTGCTACAACTGTCAAGGTCTGGGACACTTTGCCAGAGAATGTCAAAGACCAAAGGTAGATACGTACCAAGGGCAGAACCATCATCATGGACAATTTCAGAATCAGTCTCAACAGCGATACCTTCCGAGTTCATCTGCCGGTCAAGCCAATCTAGCTGGTCTTCTATCAAATGTCACATCAGATAGACAGCTAGATGGTACTTACGACTGGAGCTCACATCCAGAATCAAATGCTCGGGCTTTTATGGCTGAAGTCACGGAGAATGGATGTGAAGGGGAAGAGCAGACCACAAGGGACAGCAGTACGATGTGGGTGGAGAAGACGAATGATCAGACGCTTCTGGAGTTTGCCGCTCAAATGGCCAACGTGGAATCTGATAACACAAAGGTTAGTCTGAATTACTCTCTTTTTCATGAAGTATGTATGTTATGTGTTACTTCTAACGATAGGTTAAGTCTAGTCTTAGAATCACATAAAACCATAACTGCTCAAAATGAGTCTTTAAAAGCTAATAACGCTAGCCTGAACGACATTAAGCAAGATCTTAAGGACAAACTTAAAACTGATGCCCAAGATGTCATAGTTCTAAAGGACAAGCTGAGTGAACAGTGCGTAAGATTAGAACTGATGTATGAGCATGTAGAGGCTTTGACTAAAGATCTTAAAACAAAAGAAGTAGAGCTAGCTGAAACAAAGGTAAAGGTAGCCGAGGCGAATAGTAAGTTAGAAAAGTTTAGGAATTCAAGCCTGAACCTAGGGAAAGTTTTAGACGCTCAACGCCAATCTAAAAAGCCTGTAGGTCTAGGATTTCATGAAATTCCTCCTCCTTTTAATGCAAACTACGTGCCTCAACCTCATGAGAAAACTGATAAATCAGTAGACTTAGAGGACATACCTACACCTATATCTAAGCCTGTAATAGAAAATACACCTAAGGTGACTGATACAACCGTCAAGGTTAAGAAAGTCAAATTTGTGTCTTCCTCCAGTGAAACACCTGCAGGAAAACATAAAATTGATTTTAATGATCAGGACGATGATCCAGTCGCAGTAGATGTTCAAAAGGACCAAGACACTAGTGAGACACCTAAGTCTAAGGGAACACACAAGAAGTCCATAGATAAGATGTCCTGCTTTAGATGTTATGAAAAGGGGCATGTTGCTTCTAACTGTCCGCTTAGGAAAACTGAAGTTACACCTAAGACAGGGAAGCCAACACCAGTTAAGCCCTCAACAAGTGTGGCAAGCACTAGTAGTTCTTAGAGTACCGAAAAAACTGTGCAGGCTACACCAAAACAAGTTGTGAAACAATTACCGGTAAAGGTTGGACCAAAGGAAGTGGTTAGGACTAGTTCACCGAATAGAGTTGTAAATCAATCTAGGTATGGACCTCAACAACAGTATAGGAGCACAACACCTAGCAGAGCATACACTCCGGTTAGGTCACATGCTCCTATTAGACATCACACACCGGTTAGAGCTCAGGGATCACAATCTGAAATGCAATATAATAGGAATTATTCAAGAGCTCCACAACAAAGGCCTACTCAAAGGCAGAGAGTGAATTTACATCACTCGGCACCACAACAAACTCCTGTTCAACGACCTAAGTCACCTGAAAGGCGAGATGGGTATTTGAAAGAGTTTAAGTATGTGGACGAGAATGGTATAACCAAGTCAGTTATGGCTTGGGTTCCCCGTGATAACTAACCTATTTTCTTTCATGTGCAGGAGATTACCACAGGTCCAAACAACAAATGGTTCGTCGACAGTGGATGCTCCAGGCACATGACAGGGGAAAGAAGTCTCCTTACAGACTTCAAGGGTGGGAATCGGGGATTTGTATCATTCGCGGGAAATAAAGGAGGAAACATCACGGGTACCGGAGTGGTCACTAATGGGACGATCAAGTTGGACCAAGTTTATCACGTTGATAAACTGGTTCACAATCTCATTAGTGTATCTCAAATCTGTGACAAGAAGAATTCAGTGTTGTTCACTGACACTGAAGCGTTAGTGCTAAAACCGGGATTCAAGATTCCTGAAGAATGGGTATTGATGCGGGCACCAAGGAAGAATGACTTGTACATGCTTGATATGAACAAGCCGGAGACTTCGATGGGGCCAATCTGTTTGTTATCCAAAGCTTCGGAGACGGAATCAGTGTTGTGGCACAGACGCATGGCTCACTTGCACCTAAGAAAAATGAACTACATAACGAAAAATGGATTGGTGCAAGGTGTGCCTATGAAGAGTTTTCAGTTCGAGGACAAGTGTCTACCATGCAAGAAGGGCATACAACATAAGAAGACACACAAGTCCAAGACGCAGAACTCCATAACCTCAACATTCGGTTTGTTGCACATGGATCTTTTCGGACCAATCAACAAAAGGAGTATAGGAGGTAGTTGGTATTGTTTGGTTATCACTAACGATTACTCACGATTTTCTTGGGTTTTCTTTCTAGGTACAAAGGACGAGACGACTTCCAAGCTCATCGGGTTCTTAGACCAAGTGGAGAATTCCTACGGAACACGGGTTAAAAGGCTTCGTAGTGATAATGGAACTGAGTTCAAAAACACTGTAATTGGTGTATATTGCCTCTCAAAGGGCATAGTGCATCAATTTAGTGCACCATATGAGCCTCAACAAAATGGGGTGGCCGAACGTAAAAACAGGACACTGATTGAGGCAGCTAGGACTATGTTGTCGGATTCAAAGCTTCCTACCATGTTTTGGGGGGAGGCAGTGAATACCGCATGTCATATTTTAAACAGGGTCCTAACTGTCAATTCTCTGAACAAAACCTGTTATGAAATTTTGAATAAACGGCCACCTAATTTAACTGGCTTCAAACCGTTTGGGGTACCATGCACTTTATTGCGTACAAAACATCAACCGAAGTTTGGTGAAAAGGCTGACGAAGGATACTTCCTAGCTTATGTGCCGAACTCACCACACAAACGGGTTTTTAACAAAACAAATGGTACTGTGGAAATTGTGTATAACATTGAAGTCACAAGTTATACACATGAACCCCAAACAGGCCCGGAATGGATATTTGACTATGATAAATTATTTGAGTCATTTAACATTCCTTTGGATGAAAATGCAGGTACAATCGAAAAGGACATGGCGACGTTGCATCTGAATGACGATGGTCATACCTTTCCGAGGACTACATTTCAATCCACATCCGAGTCTACTTCGACTGAAGATGGATCTCCAGAAGTCAATGTTCCTGAAGCACCTTCAACTGAGAACCAGACTCAGGAAACAAATTCCAACTCTGAGGAAAATGTCCACGATGAGGAAAATGTAGAATCTGAGGAAGTTCCCCCATTAGGTGAAATATGATCTAACTTAGGAGATAATCTAAGAGTTGACGAAATAGAGACCTCTAGGATCAACAAGAATCATCCTATAGAAAGCATCATAGGAAATCCAAATGAGGGTGTGAGGACTAGGAGTAGTTTAAATAACAACACAGTGTTGTTGTCGATGATAAATGACTCCGAGGCATATCATACCTGTCTCTATTCGTGTTTCATATCGCAAGTAGAGCCTAAAAATGTGCAAATGGCACTTAAGGATAACTCCTGGGTTGAAGCGATGCAGGAAGAACTCTCGCAGTTTAGGAAACTAGAAGTGTGGGAGTTAGTTCCATTACCTCGAGGGGAAGTTGCCATAGGAACGAAATGGGTTTTTAAGTGCAAAAGGGACGATCGGGGTATAGTCACTCGCAACAAGGCTAGGCTAGTTGTAAATGGTTTCAACCAAGAGGAGGGAATCGATTACAATGAGGTGTTTGCACCAGTAGCAAGGCTGGAAGCCATTAGGTTGTTTCTAGCTTTTGCCTCCTTCAAGGGCTTTAAGGTCTATCAACTAGATGTGAAGAGTGCTTTCCTATATGGGAAAGTGAAGGAGCTGGTGTATGTAGAACAACCGCCCGGATTTACAGATCCAAAATATCCAGATAGAGTATATCGTTTAGATAAGGCTCTATATGGATTGCATCAAGCACCAATGGCGTGGTATGAGACTCTATCCAACCATCTATTAGAGAACGGGTTTGAAAGGGGTAGGATAGATAGTACTCTGTTCGTTAAGAGAAAGGGAGAACACTTCATCTTGGTACAAGTGTACGTCGATGATATCATTTTTGGATCATCAGACGAACAAATGTGCAAAGATTTCGAGAAGGTGATGAAGTCGAAATTCGAGATGAGTGCAATGGAAGAGTTAACTTTCTTTTTGGGGTTACAAGTTGACCAGAAGAAGGAATGGATGTTTATCCATTAGACAAAGTATGTCTATGACATATCGGAACATTTCGGGATGGAAGGAACGAAACTGACTGCCCATTTCCAACACGCCGATTCAAGTGAATCACAATCTCGGACCGGGTACTGAAAGTGATGCCGATGTGGATCCGACGTTATATCGGGCCATGATTGGATCTCTTATGTATTTAACTGCTTCAAGACCTGACATCATGTTTGCTGTGTGTATTTGTGCCAGGTTTCAAGCTAATCCGAAGGAGATGCACATGAAAGCTGTGAAGCGGATTCTATGATACCTCAAGTCGAAACCGAAGCTGGGACTTTGGTATCACGCGGAGGGAGATCTAGACTTGGAGGCATTCACGGATTCTGACTACGGAGGATGCAGCTTGACGCACAAATCAACAACTGGAGGTTGTCAATTCCTAGGAGGGAGATTGGTATCCTGGCAATGCAAGAAACAGACGTCGGTAGCCGTGTCAACGTGCGAGGCCGAGTATGTTGCTGCTGGTAGTTGCTGCTCACAGGTTCTGTGGATACAACAATTGCGGGATTACGGTTTGGCTTACTCTCAAACTCCTATTAGGATAGACAATCAATCTACAATTGCCATAACAAATAATCCAGTTAAACACAGTAAAACAAAACACATAGACATAAGGCATCATTTTATTCGTGATTGTGCTGAAAAGAACTTAATCAAATTGGTAAAAGTGGCAACGGACGATAATAATGCTGATTTGTTTACCAAAGCATTTGATAAGTCACGGTTTGAATATTTAATTCAACTAAATGGAAGGCGCAACCCAGAGTAATTTGACCTTAGTAGTAGTTTATTTCTTTTTATAGAGTTATTATTTCTTTCTTTTTATGGTAAGTCTGCTAATTTAGGATAGTTTCTATTTTTAGTAAGTTAGTAAGTTATCTTCTTTTATTGCTATTTCTTATGAAAAACAAAATAAAAAAGAGAGAAAATCATATACAAAAAAAAAGAGAATATCAGAAAAAGAGTTAAGTCTTAGATACATATGTTCAAAGTGACGAAAATTAGCACAGTCGTTACAAACTCTAAGTGTTTTTGCTTTCACACATAATGCACCTAAATTCTAAGTGTTATACTTTATTTTAGTTTGATGTGTTGGTAGGCATTATACATATAGGGAATCTCAAGGCTAATAAAATATTCAAGAAAAAGTCAAACGTGTCGCTAACTTAGATGTGTGACCAATCGGTCTTAATTTTTATGTACAAGACATACAAACTTTGAGTATAAATGAGGTATGCAAACTTTCTGGGGATGTATAGCATCATCAAATACATCTTAAAATGGAAAGAATAGAAAAATCATACAAAATTGAGAGTCGAAAACATGTAACTCTATTGTACGTAAGTACAGACCTGTTGCCTCTGTTTAGATTCGGGTTAGCAAGATAAGTCGCTTTGTTGTACGTCGGTACAGACCTGTCACCGCTGTCTTGCTAGCTTTAAAAATAAACTTTAAGTCAAACTAAGACACTTTGTTGTATGAAAATACAGACCTGTGTCCGATGTTTGTCTTTTAAAGAAAGTTTGCAAATACCAACAAGTTAGAATCTTAGTCTGTATGCCTTGATCATAAAAGTATGTCTATGTCTGAGTCACGTAAGATAATTTCATGAAAAATAAAAATGCCAAGGGATATTCCGAAATGTAGCATGTTTAAAGGGGTAAATACCAACAATCGGCTAAATGGGTATTTCACGACAAACAATCAAAGGAATAAAAAATTCCTAAGTGTGAAAGTTTAAGTACTGAAAGTGAGTATCTGACACCGCTATCTGATTGAACCTTTCTTTGACTATACTCATCTAAAATATTTTGTTTAGCGTTTAACATAGGCTGTAAGTTGGAATAAATGCAGTTTAAGTCTAAGTTAAATTTTTGGTCAACATTTTAAAATTTTATTTTTACTTTTACTTATTTTTATTTTTATCTTATTTTATTTTATTTTAATTTTATTTAGTTTTCTACTTAGGAAAAGGGTCAAAAATTACTGAGGATGCATTCATAGTTGGATAAAATAAACACTGCGTGAAAAATCTTGTGCTTAGGGTAAAAGATTTGGCATAGTTTATCATGTTACACAATAAATTGAAAAAGTTGAAAAAGTTGAATTTATTTCAAAATTTTCTAAGTGTTTTGGGTAATTCGAGTTTAGCTTAAACTCGAATTTGGGTGGTCTCGAATCTGTCAGTAGATTCGACATTGGCCATAGATTCGAAGGTAGGTGTTATAAATAGGTTAACAGTAATTTTCATTACTCTTATCTGTTTTCGAATCTGTTCCTCGAATCTATCTGGCGATCTCAAACCTATTTCTCTCGAGTCCACCGTTTTCACTAAAAACCACTATTTGTCGAGTCTCTTGCTTGGGTGTTCGATTCTACTGATACATCTAGGTACAAACAACTGGGTTGTACAAGATTCAAGTAGTTTTATTCACCATTTAAGCCAAAATCATCGATATTTGAAGGTTCATAGGTCGAAATCGTGTTTTTCAAAAATTACAAAGTTTGGACCTGTAAATAGTCAAATTAAATGCAAATGTCTGTGATTAGTACCTAGTAGGGCTAATGAATGTAATTTTCTGAGTCCAAAAAGGTTAAAATCATGAGTTTTGGTGATGATTAGGGCCGACGGGTTCGAATCTGTTCAAGACCACTCTCGAGTTTGTCAGTAAACTCGAGAAGGTCCTTACATTCGAATGTGTCATCAAACTCGAAAAGGGGTCTCTTCGAATCTGTTTATTCGAATCTGTCATTTTATTTGAATTATTCAATTTAAATTTAATTAAACTTGTAGAAATTCATTTGTGTTAGATTTTGTACTTAAACAAGTTCAGAATAAAACAAATTTGAATTTAAGCAAGTTTATTGATTTTAATAATTCTAATAGTTTATTAATTGTGCAGATATGGCTGATAGAGTATTCGTGCCGAAGCATAATATGGTCATTCCCCCCGACCATCATATCCCTGAGGCACAGGGTTTTCGTCAGATGCTGGATTTCCTAGTAGAGTCTAGGATTGCATTTGCATTGTCTCATAACATTCAAATTGTTATTCCATATGTACGGCAGTTTTACGAGCATCTACAAGTTGATTGCATTGTCACCCCGACAGTTCTAAGGACTAGAATAGCTGGACAGCCGCTAGTCTTTTCTGCTGATATGCTGCGTCAGGTTCTGCAGCTGGGTTCTCAAGAAGAAGAAAATGGACCTATTGACTTTCGTTTAAGTATTAGGCAAGCTGCGTTTCTGAGGATGGGTTATAGTTTAGATGTTAATAAGACATCTTACATGAAGAGCGGGCTTATTGGGCAGTGGAGATTTTTAGCGCATGTGTTTATGGTCTGTTTTGCGGCCAAGAAAGCGGGATTCGACTATATTGTCTCGAAGATCCAATCTGGGATGGTCGCCTTGGTTTATAATCGCCGCTTCAGCTTTTCTGAAATGTTTTTCTCTGAATTTGTTCATCAAATCACTGCGCCAGAACTCGAAAGATTGTTGCTTTATCCACGATTCGTGATGATGCTCATCAGGCACTTCTTGCCGAATTTGCCTCAGCAAAATGAGATTCAGAGTGTAACGGTCATGGACAAAAGGATTTTTGCTGATTGTTCCTCGCATAGAGGAAGGTTGGCAGTTCCGGTCGAGCGACCGTTGTTTGGTGCTGTAATTGACAGGAACTTTGAAGCACCGGATAATGCCAACTGGGCAGGAGAAGTAGAAGTTCAAGTTAGACAGCCACAACAACAACAACGTCAGCAACCGCGTGCTCAGCAACAAAGGAGACGCCAAAGAGCTTCTGCAAGTCAAACTCAGGCAAGTAGGCCTTCGACAAGTCAACTGCAAGAGGTAGAAGAGACAGGGCCTTCTAGTGTAGCACCTGAATATGATCCGATAACCCAAACACTGGAAGAAATCTGGGCGTCTGGGCCTCATGCAAATGAAGAAATAACTGCTGAACATGTTGATCAATTACTACAACCTCCGGAAGGAGAAGAAGATGTTCTTAGGGAAGTTGAGGAATACCAACCTGAGCAGACCGGTAATGACATGTCATCATCAGCTGCTGAGTCTGATGATATGGAGGAAATAGAGGTTGAAGCTCCAACAGTTCAGATAGGAACTTATGGGTCAAGATTGGTAGTGAATGAAGAAGCTTCAAGGAGGAGAGTATCACGAGAGTCTGATGACTCTGATTTCGAAGAAGAAGAGGTTGCACCATTAGTAACAAGGCAACGTGCTAAACGTCATCGGTTTATGCAAGGATCTTCCTCAGCTTCAGCCGCACAGCCTGAAGTATCTCAACCTCCGCCTACCCAATCTACCATTCCACCATCACCACCACATGCTGAACCGTATATCCCATCACCGATCATTCCAACTCCGATACAGTCCATTCCATCCACCTCATTCACATACACAGACAATCAAAGGTTTTTGCAGCTAAAAGATAGAGTTGACTTCCAACAGATCCAGATCTTAGGCCTGACAACGGCAATCGGTGAAATTCAAAAGCATAACGCAAATCTAGACAATGAGAAAGCCGAACTGAAGAAGATTGTGGACAAAGTACAGGAAGAGAACTTGGAGCTAAAATCTTTTGTCGCTGATCAAGCAGCTGAAATAAGGTCGATGCGCTCCCTAATTGAGCAATTACTGAAAAATATAAAGGCTCAGGGGGAGACATCGTGCCGTGATCAAGAAGTGCGCAGGGATGATGATGATGATGATAATGAAGATGGAAATGGCAATGATCCCAGCACACAAAGACAGATTGAGCCAGTAGATTTTTCTGCTGCTCAGGATGCTCAGACTCAGGGGGAGCCGAGTCAGTTGGAAGGTGAAGGAGGAGAGGCTGGTTCCTCAAGGGCTTTGGGAAGCGATATGATAGACGCGCTAAAAGACATTGAGGAAGAGTTGATGGAATTTGATTTTGAAGAAGAAATAGAAGAGTTAGAAGAGGGAGAATTTGTACCTGAGGAGATTGTTGATTGGATATCCGACGACGAAGTGATAGAGGACGAGGACGATAACGTCAATGAGGTGATCATAAATTCACAACCTATCACAGAATTGTATGTGCACAATAATTTCAATGTGATTGACATAGATGACATCAAGATAGCCTCAGTCGAAGACTCACAACTTGAAGAAGCAGAGAAGGAGCCATCTAGGGCTGAGTTGATGAAGCTTTGGTTCTGCAAGGAAGAAAAGAAGACAAAGCCAAAGATGAAGAAAAGAATGAGAATTCCGGGTGCTGGAGATCTCTCAGGAGGAATTATAAGCTGGTTCTTTGACCGAGAACTGCAGCTATTTATTTTAAAAAGGAGAGATGGCCTTCAATACTTGAGGCGAACACTGAAAGCATTCAATACACTGCCCAAGATAGAAGTGAAAGAGTTAGCCTGCAAGGAGCTGATTAATATTGGAGATGATCAGTACGCCGAAGTGATTGCAAGAATTATAAAGAAAGAAGGTCGGTCAGGCAAGTTTGAACGACTCAATCCAAGGACTGGAAGGAGAATTGAGGATGAATCGAGAATAGATCCTCATACAGGTAGGCCATGGGCCAGGATGGTGTACAAACCTGTGAGATGTCTGAAGAAAGTACCAATGAAATCGATGCCACAAGATGTTCTAGGCAACATGAAATGGTGGTACGTCGATAATGACACAGCTGAAGCAGTAATGGAAGATACACAAGACAAAGTGATTTTGAGAGTGTATGATCCACTGCACTTAATAAATCTATCGAAGGATGACCTGAAGAAGCTGAATGATCAACCCATCTTCTTTCACGAAGGATGGAGGTCTGATGCCAGGAAGTACCAGAAGGTAGTAAAAGTATGTATAGATGCAGGACTATATGCAGGTAGTGATATATATAGTTCTGGTACTTAATTAAAATGTAAACAGATAGTTAGAAGCTATCGTCAAGGGGGAGTCTGTTGGTACACCCTGGGTGACGATAGCAGTCTAAGCGATCTAACATTTTGGTTTAAATGATATTCAAAGTATTGAGAATTAACGAGTGTTTGATATGTATGTTTATATGTGTTTGACAGTTATTGATTGTGTGTTTGAACTTGATGTAACATATTACAAGAAGTTCAAACATAAAGTTCAAAGATTAATTCAAGCATAAGTTAATAACATAAGTTTCAAATACAAGTTAGTCAGATTCAAATCTATAAGGATTGGCATTCGAATCTATGTTAGATTCGAATGTGATCCTGGACAGATTCGAATGTGTGTTTTGAGGCAGATTCGAGAATGTCAGTGAGGACAAACTCGAATGGGCCTTGGGCCGGATTCGAGTTTGGCCCATGTCAGACTCGAATTAGCCTCTATAATTAGGGATAGACTCGAAATATTTATCAGACTTTTTTTAGAGTTCGAGAGTGATTAAGCAAAAGGCGATTTCGAGTTTATCATCAGTGTTAGTGTTGTTTCAGAGAGAATCTTCTGGTAGGTGCGTTCTTGTGTAGTTCGTACAGCTCGTTGATAGTCTCCGTGTTCCTGGTGAGTGTTGTTACCGTCTACCCGTTAACGAGGATTCCGCACTCGTTGACGGTTCCGCGTCTAGATAGATCTGTGTTAGGTAGACCTTACAATTTATGATGTATTTTACTTTTTTTTTGTATAAAAGTATTTAGAAATGTATTCTTGTATTTCCGTTTTTTTGTAAATTCATAAATACTTTTAAATGCATATGTTTGATGAGTTGTTTTAGTCTTGCATAATTAATGTTAAGTAAGTGTATTGGTGTATAATTAGTGTCACTAATTATAATTTAATTATGTACTTAGTTGAATTAGTCCATCATATCGTAAATCGATCGGATTAATTAATTTGCCGATTCATCGCACCGATGAAATTGTTTCTAATTGAATTGAAATTTCTTATGAACATTGTTAATCACTTTGATTAATTTCTAATGACCACTGATTACATTATAATTGGCTAGTAAATACTGATTAGGTTATAGTTGCTAACCTGTTTTAGTGCCGGTTGTTACAGTCTCCCCCTATTAAGGGAATTTCGTCCCGAAATTAGCTCGTGTTCTCTACTGCTGGAGTATTTGAGAACAGATGAGGGTATTTTTCCCGAAACTGATCTTCGTGTTCCCATGTAAATTCAGGGCCTCGCTCAGAGTTCCATATGACTTTTATTATCGGGATTCGGCTGTGCTTTAGTTTCTTGACTTCTTGGTCCATTATTTAACGGGTTGTTCAATGAAGTTCAACTTATCATCTAGTTCCAGTTCGTCCATGGGTATGACGAGTGTTTCATCAGACATGCACTTCTTAAGGTTGGACATGTGGAAGGTATTATGTACATTACTTAGCTCTAGGGGCAGATCGAGTCGGTAGGCTACCGGGCCAATTCTTTTGGAAATCTTGAATGGTCCGATATATCGAGGATTGAGTTTTCCTCGTTTCCCAAAACGGATTACGCCTTTCCAAGGCGAGACTTTCAACATTACCTGATCTCCCTCCTGGAACTCCAGATCCTTCCTTCTAATATCTGCATATCTTTTCTGTCAATCCCGTGCGATCTTTAATCGGTTCCGAATCTAGACTATCTTTTCTGTAGTCTCCTAGATGATCTAGGATCCAGTGATCTGGCTATCTCCTACCTCAACCCAACAAAGCGGTGACCGACACTTTCGCCCATAAAGTGCCTCGAATGGAGCAGTCTTAATACTCGAATGGTAGCTGTTGTTATAGGAAAACTCAACTAATGGCAGATGCCTGTCCCAACTTTTGCCAAAGTCGATAACACATGCCCTTAGCATGTCCTCCAATGTCTGAATCGTTCTTTCACTCTGACCATCCGTCTGTGGGTGATAGGCCGTGCTCATGTCCAGGCATGTACCCAATGCCTCTTGTAACGATTGCCAAAATCTTGATGTTAACCGACTATCTCTATCTGATATAATCGATACGGGGACTCCATGCCTTGAGACAACTTCTTTAAGATAGATTCGGGTTAACTTATCCATCTTGTCAGTCTCCTTGATTGGCAAGAAGTGTGCAGTCTTTGTGAGTCGGTCCAAAATCACCCAAATGGTGCCATAACCACCAGAAGTCTTTGTGTTGGGAAATATTCTAAGTAGTTCAAACTGTTAGTTAGATTTCTCAAACTGTTAGTAGATTTTCTGTGTAAGTACAAAGTTCATGCTGTTAGTTGAAGAAGTTCGAGCTGCTAGTATAAAAGTTCAAGCTTCCAGAGTAAATCTACTCAAGCTGCTCTGCTCAAGCTGTTAAGTGATTCAAGCTGCTCAACAGTTTCATAAACAGAAAGTGCTGATATTCAGGAAAAGATATTTACACGAAGATTCCAGCATATCTACTATCAGAGAAGTCAAAGTCCTTCAAGGAAACAAATCAGAAAGCATTATAAATACATAGAATAGGTTTTTCTATTGTATCAAGTTTCTGCACATTTAAGTTTGTAATTGCTTTTTGTTTAAGTTTTCATAAGCCTCTAAGGTTGTAAAAACCCTAAGAACAATTTGTGTTCTTCGTCTAATCAAACAGATTAGAGGTGATTGTAATCATTCAGTTCAGCAATACAAGCAGTTTTGTTTATTCTTTATGTTTATCTCTTTTGGATTCTGAAAGCTTTTATTAAAATAATTAAGTGTTATTCCGCAAACTTCTTAATTAGACTTTGATTTAATACAAGATTATTGGTTTACACTCTGATCAATTCAAATCAGTTAATCTTAGGGAGTTAAATCTAGATCCTAACAAGTGGTATCAGAGACAGGTTGTTCTTTGTTTTTCAAAGTCGAAAGCTTTCTTTTAAAATTTTAATCTTTTGCAATGGAATTTGATAATAGCAGTAGTGGATCTGGGTAAGGACTCAAAGTGCCTATGCTCAAGCCCACTGAGTTTGAGATGTGGAAACTCAGGATTCAACAGCATATTCAATTCATTGATTATGCCATATGGGAAGCTGTTGAATTTCCTCCTGCAGTTGATCCTGAACTTGATGCTGAGGGCAATCCCATCAAAACTCCTCCAAAAACTGAACTTGAAAGAAAGGCTAGAATGAATAAAGTGAAAGCTCTTACACTTCTACAAATAGCCATTCCTAATGCTTATCAACATCAGTTCAAAAAGTTTTATACTGCTCATTCTCTTTGGATTGCTTTAGAGAAAAGATTTGCTGGTAATGCCAGTACCAAGAGAAATCAAAAGGATCTTTTGAAACAGCAGTATGAGAACTTTTCTAGTGGCAAGAATGAAAACCTTACTCAAATCTTTGACAGGTTCAACAAACTGATAAGCGAATTGGAAAGTGCAAAAGTCAGCCTGGATCAAGATGAGGTCAACAGAAAGTTTCTTAGATCTCTTGGAGAAGAATGAGCAGTTTATGCTGCTCAATGGAGAACAAAAGACACTCTTGATGAAATAGAACTGGATGATCCGTACAACAGCCTGAGAGTGTTTGAGACTGAGATTGACACTAAAAAGAAATCTCTTTCTTATAATCACAATACTGCTCTTTTGTCATCTGAAAAATCTAATTGCAGTGATTCCTTTTCAGGTGGTGATGGTAACTCTACTGAAGCTCACTATGAGGCTTTTGTTGCCAATGATGTACTGTTTGCTCTAAATGCTGAAGATCTAGAACAGATTCATCCAGATGAACTAGAAGAGATGGATCTGAAATGGCAACATGCAATGTTGACCATGAGGGCCAAAAGGTTTCTGAAAAGAACTGGCAGAACCACCTTTCCAGCCAGAGCAGAAGGCAAACCAGCTTTTGATAAGTCAAAAGTTGAGTGTTTTAAATGTCACAAACTTGGCCACTTTGCTAGAGAATGCAGATCTCAAGGTCAACAGTCATCAAGGCCTCAGCAGACTAATCAGGCTTCATCATCACAAGCACTTGTCTCTCAAGAAGACAATGTGTTTGACTGGAGTGATCAGACAGAGGAAGAGTTTCAAAATCAAGCTCTAATGACAGAAACATCAAATGTCTCCTCCACTGAACTACTATCTGAGGTAAATTCTAAACTTTGCTCTCAAACATGCAAAAATATGGTTAAAAAGTACAGAGATCATAATGAAAGCATGTGCAAAACTCTAGCTAAGATGGAAGAAAGGATATATGAATACATGTAGGCCATAGAAGATCTTGAAAAACAGATCAATGACTATAAGGATAATGAGATTCAAATGGGACATGATAGAACATATCATGAGTGGGAGAAAAAGGAGCTAAATAAAAAAATAGAATCCCTAAATAAAAAAATTAGAAGAGACTGAACAAAAGGTGTTAGAGGCTAATAAGAAACTAGAATCTGTCAACATAGATCTAGGTAACTTCAAATTGGCAAATCAAAAGCTGGAACACCTAATGGAAGTCCAATTTAAAGACAGGGTAAAATCTCAGCTTAATCCCAAAGAAGGTATAGGCTACAGAGCTACTCCACCCCCATACAACAACAAATACATTCATCCAATGAGTGAGGTTGCTGATAGGCTTGTTAATGAACCATTAGATGAGTGTATGACCACTGTAGATCCTATCCTTGATAACAGTCCTGAATCTAAAGAAGATCAGATTCAAAATAGAGACTGTGAGTGCACAGCAGTTGAGAAAGAACACAAAACAATGAGTGCACCTATAGAAATCCAAATCCTCAATAAGAAAGGAAAGGAGAAGATGAGTGTATGCAATGCTACTCCACAGGTTTCTGTACCTTCTAACTGTAACACTGCATCTTCTTCAAAGACTAATAAAAAGGGTAAAAATGTTCCAGTCTGCACATGCCAAAAGCATGGTGTCCAAAAGTTTCCCAAACAACAACAGGTAAGGGGAAATCAGAGGAACAACAACCAGATATTGTCCAATAAAACTGGTTCTCCAATTCAAACAGTCAAAAAATGCTTTCATTGTGGCAGGAAAAATCACTTGGCCAGGGATTGTTTTTATAAACCATCTGTTGCAAAACAGACTGTGATTCATCAAAAGACAAACTCTCAAAATTCAAAAAATTCAAAGGCCAAACCTCCTACTGCATCAGTTCCAAAGAAAACAATTGATCACAGGTTCTCAAAAGTTAATAAGAAACAGTCCACACACCAAAAACAAGTTTTAGCTAAACCAAAATTAAATTTTAAACAAATATGGTGTGTTAAAGGTAAAAACTCAGGTGAACCTGTTGATACAAATGTTGAAACTGCCAAGTCTAAATTTGAGACTGCTAGTGCAAATTCTCAAGCTGTTAGCACTACAGACTCAATTCAGACTGGTAGGCTCAAAGTTGGGACTGGTAATGGATCATCTGAGACTGTTATTGAAAAGGATGGACAAACTACCTGGATACCTCATGTGATAACTAAGTACTCTCCACAAAATCCATAAGTGGATCTCACTAAGTATAAGAAATCAAACACAGTGTTTAGTTATGTTAATGCACAAGGACAACCCAAAACCAACTTGGTTTGGGTTTACTCCACTAGTAACTAAGCTTTTATTTGTGCAGGGCAACCACAGGTCACCTCATAAAACAAGATGGCATTTGGACAGTGGATGCTCTAGGCACATGACAGGCAATTCTGAGTGCTTGTCAAATTTCAAAGGCTTTGAAGGAGGATTTGTTGCATTTGGGAGGCAACTCCAAAGGAGGTAAGGTTACAGGTAAAGGTACTGTTAATGCAGGCAACATGATTTTCAATGATGTTTTGTATGTTGAACAACTTAAGTATAACTTATTGAGTGTGTCTCAAATCTGTGACAAGCAAAATATTGTTTTGTTTACAGATTCTGAGTGCATTGTCCTTTCAAAAGATTTTAAAATTCCTGAAAATCTTGTTTTACTAAGAGCACCAAGAAAGGACAATGTATATTGTTTGGACACAGAACTTTTATCCAAATCAAGTACTTTAAGCTGTTTGATATCCAAAGCATCATCCAATGAGTCTGCTCTTTGGCACAGAAGGATGTGTCACATGAACTTCAAATCCATGAATGTTTTAGTCAAAAAGAACTTGGTAAGAGGATTACCACAAAAGGAGTTCATATGTGATGATCATTGTGTAGCATGCCTTAAAGGCAAGCAACACAAAACTTCTCACAAGGCCAAAGAAGTAAATTCAATCTCTTCTGCTCTCCATCTGATTCATATGGATCTATTTGGTCCAACATCTGTTTTGAGTTTGAATAAAAGGTCTTATGGTTTAGTCATTGTTGATGATTTCACCAGATTTACTTGGGTTTACTTTTTTAGGTCTAAAGATGAAACTGCTGAGCTAGTTAAGTCATTTATTCTTAAGATAGAAAACCAATCCAACTCAAAAGTCAAGGTGATAAGATCAGACAATGGAACTGAGTTTAAAAACCATATTCTAAATAGGTTCTGTGAGTCCAAAGGTATTGATAGGCAATATAGTGCACCAAGAACACCACAACAAAATGGTGTAGCTGAAAGAAAGAACAGGACATTAATTGAGGCTGCTAGAACCATGCTAGCTGATTCAAAACTGCCAATGACCTTTTGGGCAGAAGCAGTAAATACAGCCTATTATGTTCTAAATAGGGTTCAGATTGTTCAATCACAAGGAAAAACTCCATGAGTTATTCCATAATAGAATACCCTTAATAGCCTTTTTCAAGTCTTTTGGCTGTCCATGTACCATTCTTCACACTAAAACTCACTTAGGGAAGTTTGAAAGTAAGGCTGAAGAAGGTTTCTTTGTAGGATACTCAAATCAAAGCAAAGTCTATAGAGTATATAACAGTGTGTCTAAAACCATTGAAGAAAGTGCCAATGTTGAATTTAATGAAAATACTGCAAATGTCAAAGGCACTGGTCCTGATTGGTTGTTTGATTTAGATTCACTAACAAATTCTCTAAGCTTTGTTGAGTATACTGCAGAAGCTGATGAACACAGGATTGAAGCTGTCAATGCAAATTCTCATGCTAGTAGCACAAATGATCAAGCTGCTGGCACAAAATTTCAAACTGCTGCAGATTCAAATAATTGGGATGAGTATACAATTATACCACTTTTGTCTTGTGATCCTCCAGGGGTTCTGAATGCTCAACATGATTCAAATCCAGACAACGAAGTGCAACTCCCAAGCCCTGAGAGAACAGCTCCAACACAAAGGGAAACAGTCCCAGATTCAAGTCAAGCTGTTCCAGAAGTTGAACCATCAACTGATCCTGATATAGATGATACAAATCTTGGATCCTCTTTTCAGACAGATAGAGAGCCTACACTCAGGGTTCACAAGTATCATCCTCTTAATCAAATAATGGGTGATCCACGTACACCTGTGCAAACAAGGACAATGGTTCAAATTGAGACTGCTGCTGCTGAACCAGCAGTTCCTGAATTTAGTCTAGCTGCATTTGAACATGCCTGTTTCATGTCTCAGCTAGAACCTAAAAAGGCATCAGAAGCTCTGAAAGATTCATCTTGGATTGAGGCAAAGCAATAAGAGCTACTACAATTCAAGATTCAGAATGTATGGACACTTGTTGATCTTCCTAAAGGAAAGAGAGCCATTGGTACAAGATGGGTGTTCAGAAACAAGAAGGATGAGAGAGGGATAGTCATCAAGAACAAAGCAAGACTAGTAGCACAAGGGTACACTCAAGAGGAAGGCATAGATTATGATGATGTATTTGCTCCAGTGGCAAGAATTGAAGCAATCAAACTGTTTTTAGCTTATGCAAACTTCAAAGGTTTTAAAGTGTATCAAATGGATGTGAAGTCTGCTTTTCTATATGGCACAATTGAAGAGGAAGTCTATGTGTGTCAGCCTCCTGGTTTTGAGGACTACAAGTATCCAGACAGAGTCTACAAGCTAGACAAGGCTCTCTATGGACTCCATCAAGCACCTAGAGCATGGTATGACACTCTGTCATCATACCTTCTACAGAATGGGTTCAAGAGAGGCACTCTGGACAAAACACTATTCACAAAGTCCATCAAATCTGAGATTCTGCTTGTACAAATATATGTTGATGATATCATCTTTGGTTCAACCAATGACAGTCTGTGCAAAGAGTTTGAGGCTTTAATGCTCAAAAAGTTTCAAATGAGTTCAATGGGAGAACTCACCTTCTTTCTAGGATTGCAGGTCAAGCAGAAGCCCACAGGTCTCTTCATAAGTCAATCAAAGTATGTTAAAGACATACGGGAAAAGTTTGGGTATCAAGATACCAAAGTTGCAAGTACTCCTATGGATCCTCACAAGCAGCTCCATACAGACAAAGATGGAATAGATGTGGACATTCATCTATACAGATCTCTTATAGGATCTCTTATGTATTTAACATCTTCTAGACCTGATATTATGTTTGCTGTTTGTGTGTGTGCTAGGTTTCAATGTTATCCAAAGGACTCCCATTTGGTTGCTGTTAAGAGAATCTTTAGATATCTCAAAGGCCAACCACATTTAGGCCTCTGGTATCCTAAAGACTCTCCTCTTGAATTAACAGCCTATTCTGACAGTGATTACGGAGGATGCAACATTGACAGAAAAACCACAACTGGTGGATGTCAATACTTGGGAACAAGATGGGTCTCTTGGAAGTGCAAAAAACAAACAACTGTCTCCACTTCATCTACTGAAGCAGAATATGTAGCAGCTGCAAGTAGCTGCTCCTAAGTGATGTGGATTCAAAATCAACTGAGAGACTATGGTATGAATTTCCTATCCACTCCCATTTATATTGACAATTCAAGTGCAATTAGCATTGTACAAAATCCTGTGAAATTTCCCAAAACCAAGCATATAGACATTAGATTTCATTTTATAAGGGATTGCAATGAGAAGAAATTAATCCAAGTTACCAAAATTCATACTGATGATCAGTTAGCTGATCTATTTACAAAACCATTTGATGTAGGAAGATTCACCTTCTTAGTATCAAATATTGGTATGGTTAATATGGATTAATTTGTTTTTCTTTATACATATGCTTGATTAAGGGGGAGTCACTGTTTCATTAGCAGTCGCCTAATTTTCAACTAACAGCTTGAGTATTTTCTCAAGCTGCTAGTTCATTTTCTCGGACTGTTAGTTGTTTCACTTGATCTGTCAAAGTGTGCAGGGTAATATGGTCATTTCCATAAGTGTGTGTGCGGGTTTAGATATTTTTCAAAACCTTTAAAGGTTCCAGTTTCGTTCAAATGTAACTACCAGTTGTAAAGTATCTTCCACAACCCTTCTTCGATTCTCTGAACAATTCCCACGCACATCACTGAAACCCTAAATTCTTCGTTCATCAATAGAGTTCGTCAAAGAACACAACTGTTTACCCTACCCTCTCAAACACGCTGATCTTGAACCGTTCCATGACATGATGGACTTCCTTCGAAGTTCCCATATCCATCATGCCCTTACCATCAATCCCACTATCTACATATCTCATATAGAACAGTTCTGGAAATCTGCCTCAGTCAAAACCGTTAATGGAGTCACATCCCTGATATCCAAAATTGATGGCAACACTGTCTCTATCACTGAGGAGATCATTCGCCAACACCTGCATCTTCAAGATGCCTCAGGTATATCAGACCTATCTCTTGCTGCTTTACATAATGGTCTTCATGCCATTGGATATAGGGGTCCTGCTGAATCTTTTACTTTCTTTAAAACAAATTTTGCCCCTAAGTGGAAGTATCTTGTACATATTATTCAGCAATGTATAAGCCCAAAAAGAACTGGTTGGTCGGAATTTTCATCAAACATAGCCACTGCCTTAGTGTGTTTATCAACCGGCCAACAGTTCAATTTTTCTAATATGATTTTTCAGGGTATGCTAAGGCATCATGCCCTAAAACATGGGAAATTTTTAATGTATCCTAGATTTTTGGCTGAAATTATTGCAAGAACTTGCAGTAATTTCAATGTACATAAAAGGATTCATGTTTCCCATAGGCACTCTTTACCTTCAATAAAACGTTTCTAAAACAAAGTGCCAATGTTTTGACTGTTGATGTCCCATTGCCTTCTGCAATGTTGGGCATCATTCCAAGAAACAGAGGAGAGGGTCCTGAGCAGGCCCAGCCAAACATTACTGCTTCACCCCCAGGACCCTTACCCACTCCTCATGATACTTAAATGCCTTCTGTTCCTATTGTTAAGCCCACATCCCCAATCATACTATACAAAAGGAAAAGAGGTCCAGGAGCTCCTTCCTCCTCAGCCCTCATACAAGAGCCAAATAACCCTGTGCAGGAGGACACTTCTGCACAGAATATCCATAGGGCACCCATTGAGGACACTCCCAACCTCAATCAGGAGGTGGACATCTCAGCAGAGATTGTCCATACGGGTTCTGTGGCTGACATAAATGTTGCTTCTGCACAAGAGGCACAAGACAGTGCCAACATCAATAAGACCACACCCATGGCAACAGAAGACGTGCAAGCACCATCTGGAAGTCCCCAGTACCAAGAACAGAGGGCCCCAGAGGTTTCTACATCTGGTATTCATGCCAGTGATAGATCACAAGCACCACATTCATTTGCTTCTAGTCTGCAACTCATGTTATTGACGGATCCTAAGCTGCAACCTGTTGTAGCAATGTTGGAATACCATCAGTCCATCATTGCTGCACAGGGGGCACAAATAATTGCACTCAGACAGGCAGAAGCAGCTCAAAACCAAAGAATGGATTATCTCCATAAAGGGTTACCCTCTGTGGGAATAAGATCATTAAATTAGAGCAAATGATTCGAACCTAATTGGCAAAGGTTGTAGGTCCTCCTGACCAAACCAATGCTTCCAAAAAGGGGGAGAAGCAGGAGATCCCTCAATCAGTCCAAGCAGCTCCAACAGTTCAAGACTCTAGGCTAGCAGTCCCAACAGCTTCTCAAGCTGTTAGCCTAGAAACTCAAGCTGCTTCTACAAGAGCAACTGGAGTTGTTATAAGAGAAGGAATTCAGGCTCCCATCAGTTCAGTCCAAGCTACATCTTCTGCTAACAAAGATAAGGGCAAGGGTATTCTCATTGAGTCTCCAAAGCACAAATTTTCTACTAGAGAAGCCCAGATTGCCTTTGATACTGAAATTGCCAGAAAGATAGCAGAAGAACAAGATAAGGCTTTAGACCAGCAAACCCATGCCCCAATGCAAGATGATGAAACCTTAGGTGATTACCTAAGAGGGTTTGTGGTCAAGCAAGGTGAATGGAAGAGGAAAATGCCAACAGGGCATTCAAAGGCTGAGCATAGAAGATTTTTGATTAATTTTGCCTTTTCAGCTGGCATCCCAAAGAAGATGGCTCAGTCCATGAGCACAGAAAGGCTGCAAGACATCCATGACAAAGAAATGGAAAAACGTAAGGTAGCCAAAGTCTCCCAACAAGTCCAAAGATCACAAGATCCAGCTCAAGCTGGTATAAGTAATGTTCAAGCTGCTATCAATGATCCTGCTCCTTCTGTTCAAGCTGCTGCTCCTATTCCTCAATCAGATACAATTTCACAAGCAAAGCTTGATCAGGTTAAAAGGGTGCTGTTTGAGCATCAGGTGCAAAAAGTGATGGAGATTGAAAAGTCCCTCGACCAACATGATTTCTCAAAACCTCTTATTACTTACTGGTATGCTAAGTCAATGGATAACATTGACTTAAGATATCATTTTGTAGTAAGAAGAGAAACTGGTCCTGAGGAAGAATATAAAAGTATGATGCATATAGTTCAAGGGATGACCAGAGATGAGCTCACAAGAATGTATCATGTTGGGTCTGCAACTCAAGTTAGATCTTCTCTCCCACAGGTACAGCAAGCCATTAAAGATCTGCAGAGCATTTTTGATCCCGAGTCAATAAGGAAGGATATAGAAGATGCCAAGGAGATGAAGATTGCACAAGTTGATCTGTTTGTCAAATCAAAGACTTACAGAATCAGGTTTGCAAATGGATCCGATATGTTCTTCAATTTTGAATTTTATGATCTTCCAAAGGCTATGTTACTTCAGATGAGATCGGTGAGAATATATTGTGATAGAGAAGATCTGAAGTAAGAATTTTTAAAGGCAGTCAATCAGAAACTTGCACAGTTGTAAGTTTTTGAAAGCCTTGGTTTGTAAATAACAGTTTACTTGGTTTTATTTCCTTAATTGTATAGAACTTAAAGTCTTATGTAAAGAATTTAAGTTAGGGGGAGATTGTTGGGAAATATTCTAAGTAGTTCAAACTGTTAGTTAGATTTCTCAAACTGTTAGTAGATTTTCTGTGTAAGCACAAAGTTCATGCTGTTAGTTGAAGAAGTTCGAGCTGCTAGTATAAAAGTTCAAGCTGCCAAAGTAAATCTACTCAAGCTACTCTGCTCAAGCTGTTAAGTGATTCAAGCTGCTCAACAGTTTCATAAACAAAAAGTGCTAATATTCAGGAAAAGATATTTACACGAAGATTTCAGCATATCTACTATCAGAGAAGTCAGAGTCCGTCAAGGAAACAAATCAGAAAGCATTATAAATACATAGAATAGGTTTTTCTATTGTATCAAGTTTCTGCACATTTAAGTTTGTAATTGCTTTTTGTTTAAGTTTTCATAAGCCTCTAAGGTTGTAAAAACCCTAAGAACAATTTGTGTTCTTCGTCTAATCAAACAGATTAGAGGTGATTGTAATCATTCAGTTCAGCAATACAAGCAGTTTTGTTTATTCATTTATGTTTATCTGTTATGGATTCTGAAAGCATTTATTAAAATAATTAAGTGTTATTCCGCAAACTTCTTAATTAGACTTTGATTTAATACAAGATTATTGGTTTACACTCTGATCAAATCAAATCAGTTAATCTTAGGGAGTTAAATCTAGATCCTGACACTTTGGCAACTTTGTAATGAAATCCATGGTTATTTTCTCCCACTTCCACTGGGGTATTTCTGGTTGAACCAACAATCCTGACGGCTTCTAGTGCTCAGCATTAACTTTCAAATATGTTAAACACTTGCTGACATACGTAGCAATGTCAGCCTTCATGTTTGGCCACCAGTAAATTTCCTTCAGGTCGTGATACATCTTATCTGACCCTGGGTGAGTAGCATATCTTGTTTTATGCCCTTCATCCATGACCAGCTTCCTCAACCCTCTGAATTTTGGTAGCCAAATTCTGTTCATGAAGTACCGACATCCATCGGTCTTGATTTCAAACTGTTTATCCATTCCTCTCAAGGCTTCATCTAGCAGGTTTCCCTCCTTGACTGCTTCCTCTTATGCCTCGCGGATTTGAGAGTTCAGGTTTGACTGTATAGTCATGACCAAAGCTCGTATCCTTAAAGGTTTAACCCGTTCCTTTCGGCTCAAGGCATCAGCTACAACATTTGCCTTACCCGGATGATAACGAATCTCGTAGTCGTAATCGCTAAGCAGCTCAACCCAGTGTTGTTGCCTCATGTTTAACTCCTTCTGGTTCAGAATATGCTGAAGGCTCTTGTGGTCTGTAAACACCGTGCACTTAGTACCGTAAAGGTAGTGCCCCATATCTTAAGAGCAAATACCACAGCTCCAAGCTCTAGGTCGTGAGTGGTGTAGTTTACCTCATGAACTTTAAGTTGCCGCGATGCATAGGCGATAACCTTGTCTCTTTGCATTAACACACAACCGAATCCATTGTGTGAGGCATCGCAGTAAACCACGAAATCTTCTGTCCCTTCCGGTAATGACAAAATAGGTGCACTACACAACCTTTGCTTTAACAGTCGGAATGCCGTTTCCTGATCTTCACCCCAGTTGTACTTCATGTCTTTTCGAGTCAATTCCCTTAAGGAACCATCCATCTTCGAGAAGTTTTTAATGAATCGCCTATAATAACCGGCAAGATCTAAGAACTGACGGATTGCGGTGAGAGTCCTAGGAGTTGCCCAGTTCTTAATGGCCTCGATTTTTGATGGGTCTACTTGAATTCCTTGGCTATTGATCACATGCCCTAGGAATTTGACTTCTCATAGCCAAAATTCACACTTAGAGAATTTGGCGTACATTTGTTCTTTCTCTAGAAGCTCCAAAATCAACTTCAGATGCTGCTCATGCTCTTCCTTACTTCTGGAATAGATAAGGATATCGTCTATGAACACTATTACAAATTTGTCCAAATACGGTTTACACGCACGATTCATAAGGTCCATGAATACGGCTGGTGCGTTGGTCAAACCGAATGGCATCACCTGAAATTCGTAATTGTCATAACGAGTTCTGAATGCTGTCTTGGGTATATCCTCTTCCCAAACCTTAACTTGGTGATATCCGGATCGCAGATCAATTTTAGAGTAAAAACTAGATCCTTGAAGCTAATCGAACAGGTCCTCGATTCTGGGGAGAGGGTATCGGTTTTTGATCGTTAACTTGTTCAACTCTCGGAAATCGATGCACATCTTAAAGGATCCGTCCTTCTTCTTGACAAATAAGACCGGAGCTCCCCAAGGTGAGAAACTTGGTCGGATGAATCCTTTATCCAACAGTTCTTGCGGCTGATTGGATAATTCTTGCATCTCTGACGGTGCCAATCGGTTGGTGCTCGTGCGACAGGTGCAGCTCCAGGCACCAAGTCAATCTGAAATTCTGCTTGCCTAGTTGGTGGAAGTCCAGGCAAGTCTTCAGGAAAGACTTTTGGGTAGTCACGAACTACCGGGATTTCTTCTAGTCCCTTCTCTTTCGACACTTTTTCCACTAGTTGAACTAATACTGCTTGACAACCTCTTCGAAGGCATTTCAATGTTCTTAAACCAGAGATTACGTTCAACTGGCGATTCTTTCTTTCTCCTTGGACTGTTAGGACTTTCTTTTTCTTAAGAGGTATTCTAACGACCTTCTTACCACATAAGATTTCGGCATGGTTGTCTGACAACCAATCCATACCAACAACCACGTCGAAGCTTCCGAGTTCAATACGCATCAAGTTTATCTTAAAGGGATGATCTGCCAATTTTAGTGTGCACTCCTTAATTATACTATTTGCTTCAATCAACTTTCTGTCCGCTAATTCTACGGCATAAGGATTTTCTAATGGGGAAAGAGTGGCGTTCAGTTGTTCACTAAACTTAGCAGATATAAAACTCCTATCAGCCCTAGTATCAAACAACACATAAGCATACATATCATTAAGAAGGAATGTACCCGTTACTACGTTGGGATTTTGACGAGCGTCGCCTGCTCCTAACACAAAGGCTCTCCCTTGAGCTCCACCATTGTGTTTAGCTTTGGGCAGTTCTTCTTGAAATGCCCAGTGTTCCCACATTCAAAACAGCTGCTTTGCGCACCGCTGTTGCTTCCGCTGGTGTTATACTTACAATCTTGGGTCAAATGATCGAGCTTCTTACATTTCCTGCAAGGGGTTGGACAGGGACCTACGTGATGGTAGGTTAATAGGTTACACCATGGTTTATTGCTGGTATAGCCCTTTCTTGGGTCAGCTCCGGCGACAAAAGCTTTGATGGTCTCGGGCTTTTTGGACTGTGAGCCCAAACCTTTTCCTAACTTGTCCTCCCATTTCCTTTTGTTTTCTCCTGCTTTAGCCTCATTCCTTCGGGCCACTTGATCCATCAAATTATTCGCCATTCGGTGGCGCTCTGGATTGTGGTGGGGTTTGAGGTAGTGACGTTGCCTTGGATTTGAGGTGCGAGTCCCCAAATGTAGCGTTCGATCTTCTTGTACTCGGGGGTCACCATCTGTGGGCATAGTAGGCTTAGTTCATGGAAACGGTTAGTGTACCCAGCGACATCCATTCCCTTCATAGAAAGATTCCAGAACTCAGACTCCATCTTTTGCAGTTCGTTTCTAGGGCACTACTCATCTGTCATCATTTTCTTCAACTCAGTCTAGGCGAGTTGGTAAGCCGTGTAATTCCCACCGATTGAGCATATGAATTCCACCATGTCAAAGCGCCGTCCTGAAGAGTGTGGGTAGCGAACTTGACCTTCTCATCCTCAATACAGCCACTAACGCGGAATACAGACTCAAGTTTCTCGAACAAGTGAACCAGTCCGAAGCGCCTTCTGTCCCATTGAAGTATCGAGGATTACAACTTAAAAAACATTCAATTTCACACCCTCTCTGGGTTGAATCAGACCCTCCCGTAGTGCGGCGAGCTCCTCCATCGCTGTTTGCGGTGCTATTGCGGTTGGTTTCATAAGTGGCTATAGCTGCTGCCACTCGTTGGGCGACCAGTTGCTCGATCTCGGCAGTGTTCATGGCTCTTTTTGGCGACATTATCTTAAAGTTTAAAGAAAAGAGCATAGTGTGAGAAGTTGAGTCTTAAAGATTTAAATTTTTCTTAAGGCACAGTACTGTAATCATCAAACACAGATTCATAAATAACTTGAAATTTTCATTAATAATTCATAATTTATTACATCGGGGCGAGTTATTAACTGAAAATTTTTAAGTCATACGCTATTACATAATAATTCCTAACCATTACAGAGATAAAAGGGGGGGGGGAGGGTACTAGGTGCGGGAGTGATCGGGGGTCTCTCCCTGCTATAATGCATTGAGGCGCCGTGTTAGCTCCTCATTACAGGCCTCGTATTCGGCTAGTCGTTGCCGAAGCTCCTCCAGCCCGTCCTATTCAAGGGTGAGGGCGTGCTGGTTGGCCCAATATAGGTTGGAGTTTTGCAACTCCTCCCGCTCTATACGAGCAGTCATCTCTCCAATATCCTGGTTAAGCAACCGGATTTGGAGGTCGTGCCGTGAAGACCTTGCTACCAAAAGAGGTATGGTCTGATCGGCCGGTTCTTGAGCGAGCGGTGGGGTTGGTGCGGAGGATGGTCCTCCGATCTCAAATTGGGTGGGGATTCCCTCCTCCGCCTCCACTCTTGGAGGGTCTAGGGCATCCAGCCCCATCTACGGGCGTTTGCGCGCCGCTGCTGCGGTAGGCTTGGCTGGGGAGTCGGAATTGGAATAGACTCCAACATCGGTATCATCACCCTCTTTCGGGGTGTAAATAGCATCCGTGGGCCGTTGGGGTAGGGACGGTATGGTATGAACGATGGAACCTCGGGATGATATGGGGTGTAGGAGGGGACCACCGGGGGTGGTGGGTCCTCTCCGGTTTCGTCTTCTTCCATGGGCTCCTCTTCTGATTCCTCCATCGGCTCCTCGGAGGGGTCCTCTTCTTCAGACCGTTCTCCTTTGGTGAAAACCTCCGTGACTTCGGGGCTCATGGGGGTGTACTCATCCTCAGAATCGGACAAGATGATGATGGCGTTGTTCGACATGTTTTCTGCTATCAATGTCCATTTATAGGCTTTTAGTTAGTTACAAATATTTTAAAAAATTCTGTAAAACTTAAGTGCAGTTATAGTCTAGGGTACTAATGCAGAGAAATCAGAGTTCATCAAGGAAACAAATCAGAAGGCTATATATACAGATAGACTAGGTCTTTCTATTGTAAGTCTGTACGTGCAAATTCTGTAATTTTGTGCTTCAATTGTAATTGCATTCTGAAAAAGTTTCTCAAGCCTCTAAAGTTGTAAAACCTTAAGAACAGTCTGTGTTCTTCGTCTAATCAAACAGATTAGAGGTGATTGTAATCAGTGATTTTGGCAATATAAAGGATTTGATTTTGATTATATTTATTTGTTATTTATTCTGAAAGTTTTCTTAAAATAATTAAGTGTTATTCCGCAAACTTCTTAGTTAGACTTTGATTCAATACAAGATTATTGGTTTACACTCTGATTTATTAAAATCAGTTAATCTTAGGTGGTATTTTTATTGATCTTGACAAGTGGTATCAGAGCCAGGTTTTTGTTTGTTATTCTTTGTTTTCAAAGTCAGAAACTTTTTTTGTTATTAAAAAAATATATTTTTCTGTAATGGAGTTTGAAAATAGCAGTAGTGGATCTAGGCAAGGACTCAAAGTGCCTATGCTCAAACCCACTGAGTTCGAGATGTGGAAACTTAGGATTCAACAACACATTCAATTTATTGATTATGCTATATGGGAAGCTGTTGAAAATCCTCCTGCAGTTGATCCTGAACTAGATGCTGAAGGCAAACCTATAAAAACACCTCCAAAAACTGAAATTGAAAGAAAGGCTAGAATGAATGAAGTGATAGCTCTTACTCTTTTACAAATAGCCATTCCTAATGCTTATTAACATCAGTTTAAAAAGTTCTATACTGCTCATTCTCTTTGGATTGCATTAGAGAAAAGATTTGCTGGCAATGCTAGCACAAAAAGGATCCAAAAGGATCTTTTAAAACAGCAGTATGAAAACTTTTCTGGTGGCAAGAATGAAAACCTTACTCAGATTTTTGATAGGGTTAATAAGCTAATAGGTGAATTGGAGAGTGCTAAAGTCAGTCTGGATCAAGATGAAGTAAACAGAAAATTCCTCAGATCTCCTGGTGAAGAATGGACAGTCTATGCTGCCCAATGGAGAACCAAAGACACTCTAGATGAAATAGAGTTGGATGATCTTTACAACAGCCCGAGAGTGTTTGAATCTGAGATTTAAAATAAAAAGAAATCCTTTCCTTACAATCACAACACTGCTCTGCTGTCATCAGCATTAACTGATAAACCAAACTGTTGTGATTCTTTTTCAGGTGCTGATGGTAACTCTACTGAAGTTCATTATGAAGCTTTTGTTGCAAGTGATTGACTGTTTGCTCTTAATGCTGAAGATTTATAACAAATCCATCCAGATGATTTAGAATAGATGGACTTGAAATGGTAGCATGCTATGTTGACTATGAGGGCTAAAAGATTTCTGAAAAGAACTGGCAGACCAAACTTTCAAGCCAGAACAGAAGGCAACCAGCATTTGATAAATCAAAGGTTGAATGCTTTAAATGCCACAAGCTTGGCCACTTTTCTAGAGAATGCAGATCCCAAGGTCAGCAGCCACCAAGACCCCAGCAAACTAATCAAACTTCATCCTCACAAGCTCTTGTCTCTCAAGAAGACAATGTGTTTGACTGGAGTGATCAGACAGAAGAGGAGTTTCAAAATCAAGCTCTTATGGCTGAAACATCCAATGTCACTTCCACTGAACTACCATCTAAGGTAAATGCTAAACTCTGTTCTCAAACATGCAAAAATATGGTTAAAAAGTACAGAGATCATAATGAGAGCATGTGTAAAACTCTAGCTAAGATGTAAGAGAGGAGATATGAGAATATGCAGGCTATAGAAGATCTTGAAAAACAGATCAATGACTATAAGGATAATGAGATTCAGATGGGACATGATAGAACATATCATGAGTGGGAGAAAAAGGAACTGAATAAGAAAATAGAGACCCTAAATAAGAAACTTGATGAGGCTGAACAGAATGTGTTGGAAGCTAACATAATCTATTAATATAGATTTAGGTAGCTTCAAGTTGGCAAATCAAAAGCTTAAACACCTAATGGAAGTCCAATTTAAAGATAGGGTAAAATCTCAGCTCAATCCCAAGGAAGCTATAGGATACAAAGCTACTCCACCCCCATACAACAACAAATACATTCATCCCATGAGTGAAGTTGCTGATAGGCTTGTGAATGAACCATTAGATGAGACAATGAAAGCTGTAGATCCTATCCTTGAAGAAAGGCCAGAATCTAAAGAAGAACTGATTCCAAATGAAGGCTGTGAGTGTAAAGAAGTTGAGAGAAACTCCAAAACAATGAGTTCACCTATAGAACCTCCTACTTCCAGTTTCATCAAAAAACCCCAGTGAGAAAGGAAAAGAGAATATGAGTGTATGCAATAATGCTCTACATGTTTCTGTATCTTCTAATTGTAACATTGCATCTTCCTCAAAAACTAATAAACGGGGTAAGACTGTTCCAATATGCACATGCCAAAAGCATGGTGTCCAAAAGTTTCCCACACAACAGCAGGTGAGGGGAAATCAAAGGAACAAGAACCAGTTATGGTCCCACAAAACTGGTTCTCCAATCAAAACAGTCAAACGATGTTTCCATTGCGGTAGGGAAAAACCATTTCGCCAGGCATTGTTTATATAAACCATCTGTTACAAAACAGACTGTTGTTCAAAAACAGGCGATTGTTCAAAACTTAAAAATTTCAAAGGCCAAAAATCCTGTCACACCAGTTCCAAAGAAGACAGTTGATTACAGGTACTTAAAAGTCAACAAAAGACAGCCTACACACCAAAAACAAGTTTTAGCAAAATCCAAAGTAAACATTAAAAAGGTATGGTGTGTTAAAGGCAAAAACACAGATCAAACTGCTGATGCAAGTGTTGAGACTGTTAAGTCAAAAGTTGGAATTGGTAGTGCAAATTCTGAAGCTGTTAGCACTAAAAACTCAGTTCAAACTGCTAAGTCTAAAACTGGAACTGGTAGTGGATCCTTTGAGACTGTTAATGAAAAGGTTGGAAAGAACACCTGGATACCTCATGTCATAACTAAATACTCTTCACAAAATCCACCAGTGGATCTCACTAAGTTTAAAAAGACACGAACAGTGTTTAGTTATGTCAATGCACAAGGACAACCCAAAACCAATTTGGTTTGGGTTTACTCCACTACTAACTAAGCTTTTTCTGTGCAGGGCAACCACAGGACCTAACATAAGAAAAGATGGCGTATGGACAGTGGATGCTCTAGGCACATGATAGACAATTCTGAATGCTTGTCAAACTTCAAAAGCTTTGAAGGAGGGTTTGTTGCATTTAGAGGCAATTCCAAGGGAGGTAAGGTAACAGGTAAGGGTACTGTCAAAGCATGCAACATGTTATTCAATGATGTTTTGTATGTTGAACAGTTAAAGTACAATTTACTAAGTGTGTCTCAAATCTGTGATAAACAAAATATTGTTTTGTTCACAGACTCTGAGTGCATTGTTCTTTTAAAAGATTTTAAAATCCCTGAAAATCTTGTTTTACTTAGAACACCAAGAAAGGACAATGTCTACTGTTTGGACACATATCTTTTATCTAAATCAAATACTTTAAGCTGTTTGATATCCAAAGCATCGTCAAATGAGTCTGCTCTTTGGAACAGAAGGATGTGTCACATGAACTTCAAATCTATGAATGTTTTAGTCAAAAAGAACTTGGTAAGAGGTTTACCACAAAAGGATTTCATATGTGATGATCATTGTGTAGCATGTCTCAAAGGCAAGCAACACAAAACCTCTCATAAGGCCAAAGAAGTAAATTCAATCTCATCTGCTCTTCATCTTATTCATATGGATCTTTTTGGTCCAACATCTGTTTTCAGTTTGAATAAAAGAGCTTACTGTTTAGTCATTGTTGATAAATTCACCAGGTTTACATGGGTTTACTTTCTTAGGACTAAGGATGAAACTGCTGAGCTAGTCAAATCCTTTATTTTTAAGATTGAAAACCAATCAAATTTAAAACTTAAGGTGATTAGGTCAGACAATGGAACTGAGTTTAAAAATCATATCCTAAACACTTTATGTGAGTCTAAAGGCATTGCAAGGCAATATAGTGCACCTAGAACACCACAACAAAATGGTGTAGCTGAAAGGAAGAATAGAATTTTAATAGAGGCTGCTAGAACCATGCTAGCTAATTCCAAACTGCCAATGATCTTCTGGGCAGAGGCAGTAAATACAGCCTGTTATGTTCTAAATAGGGTTCAAAATGTCCAGTCTCAAGGAAAATCTCCCTATGAGTTATTCCATCACAGGATTCCCTTAGTAGCTTTCTTAAAGTGTTTTGGTTGTTCATGCACTATTCTTCACACTAAAACTCACTTAGGAAAGTTTGAAAGTAAGGCTGAAGAAGGTTTCTTTGTAGATTACTCTACTCAAAGCAAAGCTTATAGGGTGTATAACAGTGTGTCTAAAACCATTGAAGAAAGTGCCAATGTTGAGTTTAATGAAAACACTGCAAATATCAAAGGCACTGATCCTGATTGGTTGTTTGATCTAGATTCACTGACAAATTCTCTGAGCTTTGTTGAGTATACTACAGGAACTGCTGAAAATAGTGTTGGAACTGCCAGCCCAAATTCTGATGCTGGTAACACAAATATTCAAGCTGTTGGCACAAAGTTTCCAACAAATGCAGATTCTGCTACATGGGATGAGTATACTGTCCTGCCACTTTTATCTTGTGACCCACCAGGGGTCCTGTTTGATCAACAAGACATAAATACAGAGTGTGAAGTGCCAATCCCAAGTCCTGAAGTAACAGCTTCATCCAATAGGGAAACAGTCCCATCTTCTGATCAAACTGTTACTGGAGCAGAATCCTCTAGTGGTGCTGAAGGTGATGATACAAATCTGGGAACATCATTTCAGACAGAAAGAGAACCCACACTCAGGGTTCACAAGTATCATCCTCTCAACCAGATAATGGGAGACCCACGCACTCCTGTGCAGACAAGGACAATGGTTCACAAGGAGTCCACTGATGCTGAATCAGAAGTCCCTGAATTCAGTCTAGCTGCCTTTGAACATGCTTGCTTCATGTCACAATTAGAGCCAAAGAAGGCATCTGAGGCACTGAAAGATCCATCCTGGATTAAGGCAATGCAAGAAGAACTTTTGCAATTCAAGATTCAGAATGTATGGACTCTAGTTGAATTGCCTAAAGGAAAGAGGGCAATTGGTACAAGATGGGTTTTCAGAAACAAGAAGGATGAGAGAGATGTGGTGATCAAGAACAAAGCAAGATTGGTAGCTCAAGGATATACTCAAGAAGAAGGAATAGATTATGATGATGTCTTTGCCCCAGTAGCAAGGATAGAAGCCATCGGACTGTTCTTAGCTAATGCCAGCTTCAAAGGGTTCAAAGTGTACCAAATGGATTTGAAATCTGCATTCTTATATGGTACAATCGAAGAAGCGGTTTATGTGTGTCAACCCCCTGGATTTGAGGACTATAAGTATCCAGACAGAGTCTACAAGTTAGACAAAGCCCTCTATGGACTCCACGAAGCCCCAAGAGCATGGTACGACACTTTATTTTCATACCTTCTACAAAATGGATTCAAGAGAGGTACTCTGGACAAGACATTGTTCACAAAGTCCGTCAAATCAGAGATTCTTCTTGGTCAGATCTATGTTGATGATATCATTTTTGGATCAACAAATGACATTCTGGGCAAGGAGTTTGAAACCTTGATGCACAAGAAGTTTCAAATGAGTTCAATGGGGGAACTAACTTTCTTTCTAGGATTGCAGGTCAAGCAGAAACCCACTGGACTTTTTATAAGTGAATCAAAGTATGTAAATGACATCCTGGAAAAGTTTGGATACAAGGATACCAAAGTTGCTAGCACTCCAATGGACACTCACAAGCAGCTTGATGCAGATAAAGATGGAGTGGATGTGGATATTCACTTATACAGATCCTTGATCGGTTCACTAATGTATCTCACATCTTCTAGACCTCATATAATGTTTGATGTTTGTGTTTGTGCCAGGTTTCAATGTGCTCCAAAGGACTCACATTTGTTTGCTGTTAAGAGAATCTTTAGATACCTCAAGGGCCAACCAAAATTGGGACTATGGTATCCTAAGGACTCTCCTCTTGAACTAACAGCCTATTCTGACAGTGATTATGGAGGTTGCAACATAGACAGAAAATCCACAACTGGTGGATGTCAATATCTAGGAGCAAGACTGGTCTCTTGGCAATGCAAAAAGCAGACCACTGTTTCCACCTCATCTTCTGAAGCAGAATATGTTGCAGCTGCCAGCTGCTGTTCTCAAGTGATGTAGATTCAGAACCAACTAAGAGACTATGGTATGAACTTCTTATCTAATCTTATTTATATTGACAACTCAAGTGCAATAAGAATTGTACAAAATCCAGTAAAATTTCCCAAAACCAAGCACATAGACATTAGATTTCATTTTATAAGGGACTGTAATGAGAAGAAATTAATCCAAGTTACCAAAATTCATACAGATGATCAGTTAGCTGATCTATTTACAAAATCATTTGATGTAGGAAGATTCACCTTCCTAGTATCAAATATTGGTATGGTTAATATGGATTAATTTGTTTTTCATTATTCTCTCTTATTTTATGAGGAACATACTTATTGAATGTGCTTAGTTAAGGGGGAGACACTGTTTCATTAGAAAATGCTTAATTTTCAACTAACAGCTTGAGTCTATTCTCAAGCTGCTAGTTCATTTTACTCGGACTGTTAGTTGTTTCACTTGGTCTGTCAAAGTGTGCAGGGTAATTACGTAATTCCTTATAAGCTTGTGCGCGGGACTAGATATTTTTGAAAAGCCAAAACCTTTAAAAGTCCCAGTCTCGTTCGTTTGTAACTACCTGTTGCAAAAATATCTTCAACAATCTTTTCATCTTCTCTCTCTGAGCGATTCTCACACAGTCGATTCAAACCCTAAATCACCGTCTTGATCTCTAATGGAGTTTGTCAAAGAACACAACTGCCTTCCCTACTCTCTCAAACACACTGAACTTCAACCATTCCATGACATGATGGACTTTCTTTGAAGTTCCCATATCCATCATGCTCTCACTATTAATCCCACCATATATGTCGCCCATATAGAGCAGTTCTGGAAATCTGCCACAGTCAATACCTCTAATGGAGTCACCTATTTTGTATCCAACATAGATGGTAATTCCATTACCATCACCGAGGAGTCTATACGCCAACATCTGCATCTTCAAGATGCCACAGGTATAATTGATCTATCCCTTACTACTTTACATGAAGGACTTTTTGCTATTGGGTATAGGGGCCCTAGTGATTCTTTTACTTTCTTCAAAGCACATTTGGCCCCTAAATGGAAATATCTTGTACATATTATACAACAGTGTATAAGCCCTAAAAGAACGGGTTGGTCTGAATTTTCTTCGAATATTGCCACTGCCTTGGTATGCTTATGAACAGGCCAACAGTTCAATTTTTCAAATATGATTTTTCAGGGGATGTTAAGGCATCATGCCCTAAAGAATGGGAAATTTTTTTACGTATCCACGGTTTTTGGCAGAAATAATTGCAAAATCTTGCAATAGTTTTAAAATTCATAAAAGGATACATGTTTCTCATAGGCACTCTTTATCTTCTATTAAAAGACTTTTAAAACCAAGTGCCAATTTTCTCAATGTGGATGTCCCGTTGCCTTCTGCAATACTGGACATCAATCCAAGAAACAGAGGAGAGGGTCCTGAGCAGGCTCAGCCATCCATTACTACTTCATCCCCCAGGACCCCAACCCACTCCTCATGATACAAACACTTCTTCTGATCCTTCTATTATACATACATCCCCAGCCCCCTCACTGCTAATGTATAAAAGACACAGGGTTTCAGGAGCTCCTTCCTCCTCAGCCCAACTACAAGAGCCAAATAGCCCTGTGCAGGGGGACACTCCTACACAGAATATCTAAAGGGAACCCATTGAGGACACTCCCACCCTCAATTTGGAGGTGAACATCCCATCAGAGGATGTTCATATGGGTTCTGTGGCTGGTACTACTGATGTTTCTACACAAGAAGCACAGGACAATATCAACATACCTAAGACCACACCCATGGCAACAGAGGGTGTGCAAGCACCTTCTGGAAGTCCCCAGTACCAAGAACATAGGGGCCCAAATGTTTCTACTTCTGGAATTTCTGCCAGTGATAGATCTCAAATACCACTATCATTTGAAGATCTTGAGGCTAGTCTGCAACTAATGGCTTTAATGGATCAACAGCTGAAACCTGTTGTAGCTATTTTGGAACATTACAAGTCCATTATTGCTGCACAGGGGGCACAAATCACAGCTTTTCAACATTTAACATCAGCTCAACAACAAAGAGTGGATCAGTTTCACCTTGGATTCACACTTTGTGGTAACAAGATCATACAACTTGAGAAGATAGTTCGAACCCTGCTTGCAAAGGTTTTTGGTCCCCCTGGCCAAACCAATGCATCCAAAAAGGGGGAGAATCAGGAGATCCCTCATCCAGTCCAAACAGCTTCAACTTCTCCTCCAACAGCTTCAGTTTCTAGGCTAACAGTCCCAACAGCTTCTCAAGCTGTTAGTCTAGAAACTCAAGCTGCCCCCACCAGGACAAGTGGAGTTGTCATCCGAGAAGGTTCTCAAGCTCCTGTCACAGCAGTCCAACCCACAACATCAGCTTCCAAAGATAAGGGCAAGGGTATTCTGATTGAGTCTCCAAAGATCAAATTCACTTCTAAAGAAGCCCAAGTTGCCCATGATTCTGAACTGGCAAGGAAATTAGCTGAAGAACAAGATGAGATCTTAGACCAGCAAACCCATGAACCAATGAGAGATGATGAAACCTTAGGTGATTATCTAAGAGGGTTTGTGGTCAAGGAAAATCAAAAGAAGAGGAAAAGGCCAACAGGACCTTCAAAGGCAGAACATAGAAGATTTTTGATAAATTTCTCTACTTCAGCTGGAATATCAAAAGTAATTGCTCAGTCATGGTCAACCGAAAAGCTTCAGGCTTTATATGACAAAGAAAAGGAGAAAGAAAAAGCATCCACAGCCTCCCAACAAGTCCAAGGTCCACAAGAACCAGTTCAAACTGTTGCTAATGATCCTCCTTCTGAAGTCATTCAACAAGCAAAGTTTGATCAGGTTAAGAGAGTGCAGTTTGAACAACAGTTGCAAAAGGCAATGGAAATCGAAAAGGTCCTGGATCAGTATGACTTCTCAAAACCTCCTATTACTTACTGGTATGCTAAGTCAATGGATGACATTGATTTAAACTATCATTTTGTGATCAAAAGAGAGGTTGGTCCAGCAGAAGAATTTAAAAGCCTAATTCATCTGGTACAGAGACTAACTAGAGATGAGCTGACAAGAATGCATCATATTGGAACTTCCAGTCATTCAAGGTCTCGATGTGTTTGGGTTCAACGAAATTTGAAAGATCTCAGAAGCATTTTTGACCCAGAGTCTACCAGAGTAGATATAGAAGCTGCCAAGGATATGAAGATTGTACAGGTTGATTTATATGCCAAATCAATGACATATAGACTCAAGCTTGTAGACGGATCCAACATGTTCTACAATTTTGAATTTCTCAATCTGCCAAAGGCATGGCTACTCCAAATGAGCTCAATGAAGTGTAATTGTGATAAAGAGGAGCTGAAGAGAGATTTCATAAAGGCTATAAGCCAGAAACTTTCACAGTTGTATGTTTTTGGATGCCTTAGTTAGTATATAAGAGTTTTACTTTGTTTTATTTCCTTATTTGTATAGAAACTTAAATCTTGTGTAAAGAATTTAAGTTAGGGGGAGATTGTTGGGAAATATTCTAAGTATGTCAAGCTGTTAGTTAGATTTCTCAACGTGTTAGTAGTATTTCTGTGTAATTACAAAGTTCAAGCTGCTAGTTACGTAAGTTCGAGCTGCTAGTTCAAAAGTTCAAGCTGCCAGAATAAAAGTTCAAGCTGCTCAACAGATTAACAACAGAATGTGCTGAAATTCAGGAAGTGATTTATATTTCAAGATTTGAATATCTTCCAAGCATATCTACTATCAGAGAAATCAGAGTTCATCAAGGAAACAAATCAGAAGGCTATATATATATATAGATAGACTAGGTCTTTCTATTGTAAGTCTGTACGTGCAAGTTCTGTAATTTTGTGCTTCAATTGTAATTGCATTCTGAAAAGGTTTCTCAAGCCTCTAAGGTGTTAAAACTCTAAGAATAGTCTGTGTTCTTTGTCTAATCAAACAGATTAGAGGTGATTGTAATCAGTGATTTTGGCAATATAAAGGATTTGATTTTGATTATATTTATTTGTTATTTATTCTGAAAGTTTTCTTAGAAGAATTAAGTGTTATTCCACAAACTTCTTAGTTGGACTTTGATTCAATACAAGATTATTGGTTTACACTTTGATTTATTAAAACCAGTAATCTTAGGTGGTATTTTGATCTTGACATCCTGAAAATACACGCTAAAATACGTCAACAAAATTGTTGGTGAGCTCATCGGTTTACATGTAAATATGACTTGTATGGACATCAACAGTTGAATTTGAATTTATAAAATCATAAATTCCATGTTATGTATTACATATAACCATCATGCAACCGAAACTTAATTATGAGTTTGCCCTGTGCAGTATTCCCATACGTAATACCGTAATGTTAAATATATATGCATTCCGTTGTTAGCTGGTAAGACTAACCCGAATGAGGGACATGACTCCCGATAGATCTATCCACAATATATTCGCGCTTACAAATAAATGTAACTAACGGTTCATGATTTGAGGGCTGATGGAACCACATGTGTAGTACATAATGGAAATGAAGTAGTTTCCGTGTCCATATAAAAACGTAGCATGTATTTCAACCCCAAAACATAACAGTGTGAAAATAGGGGCTATGAAGACTCACCGAGCGTGTGATGGCAAAGTATGTGCGTAAAATGCAAGTTAGCGTTGATTGATGGGTGATGAACCGGATGTGATTAACGAGCCCTAAATGATATAAGGGACTTAATAATCTCTCATATATGATAATATGTATATATAAAGGTTTTTATGTCTTAAATCACCCAACATTACAAGTTTATAATAAAACCCACTTAAAACGTCAAGTTTATATATATATATAATTTTCCAGCTTTTTGAAGGTTTTTCGGCCTACTTTGAGGCTGTTTTTGACCAAGCTCTAAAACGATTTAGGCTTTGGTTTTCTTAGACATTAAACTACTATATACAAAGAATTTTTATAGTCAAGAACGGCTATTTTTCGAGGTGTTTAGGTTAGGGAAAAAGCTTGTTAAAAACCCTATATTGACCATTTTTGAGCTATCAAACTTTCGGGTTCCCAAATAATATGTGGGGGTCCTAAACTCCATAATAAATTATGAAAACTTCCAGATTTTTAGTTACGACATAGATCTAACTTTTGAGACAAGAATCAACTCATTTCGTGAAGTTATGAATTAGTTATGAATTTTCAAAGTTGATGCAACATTTCTGCTGAAATTCCATATTTCATAAACTTGAATAACTTGTGATTCTCGTTGTTTATTCAAACACTACTTGTATAAAAAGTTATAAAACACATTTATATACTTGTTTTCATAATATTTACACTTACATTATGAGTTTATATATTTATAAACACATTTGAAGAAAACAACTTAAAAACAAAAACTAGTGATTTATAAACTTGAGTTTTTATGAAACTTGCTGTTGTTGGTGATTATATATATTATGCAAGACTTATATAAACATTAATATAAGAGATTATAAGTTAGTATTTACTTAATTTGATGTGTTAGAAGAATGAAAATGATTAGAAGGTTGGATCTTCAAAAGTTTCACCAAGAACACTTGGAATATTTCAAGAACACCAAAAATTGAATGTTTTTGGCTTTGTGAGGGCCTTGTGGCCGGTTTTTTCAAGGGAAAAAGGAGAGGATTTTGAATGCTAGATGTGAAGAATGAAATGAAATTGATCTCTTATTTATAGATGAAGAAAAGGTGGTGAAATGATGATGGATTTGAAAGTTGAGTGTAAATCTTTGTGGAGTGTAAGAGTGGAGTGTGATGATGGTGATTGTGTATGGTGTTTTATTTAAATATTTGAAGTCAACCCCTAAGTTATACAACCTAGGGGCCGGCCACATGATGCAATTTTAGTGTATTTTCATTTTTTTTGGTATAAAAGTATTTAGAAATGTATTATTGTATTTCCCTTTTTTTTTGTATATTCATAAATACTTTTGGATGCATTGTTTTAATGAATTGTTTTAGTCTTGCATAATTAATGTTAAGTAAGTGTATTAGTATATGATTAGTGTCACTAATCATAATTTAATTATGTACTTAGTTGAATTAATCCATCATATCGTAAATCGATCGGATTAATTGATTTGTCGATTCATCGCACCGATGAAATTGACTCTAATTGAGTTGAATTACCTTATGAACATTGTTAATCACTTTTATTAGTTGCTAATGACTACTGATTAGGTTATAATTGACTAGTAAATACTGATTAGGTCATCGTTGCTAACCTGGTTTAATGCCGGATGTTACAGTCTCCCGCTGTTAAGTGAATTTCATCCCGAAATTAGCTTGTGTTCTCCACTGCTTAAGTATTCGAGAACAGATGAGGGTATTTTTCCCAGAATTGATCTTCGCGTTCCCATGTAAACTCAGGACCTCGTTTAGAGTTCCATCTGACGTTTATTATCAGGATTCGGCTGTGCTTCAGTTTCTTGAACTTCTCGGTCCATTATTTCCACGGGTTTTTCAACGAAATTCAACTTATCGTCTAGCGCCAGCTCGTCCATGGGTATGACGAGTGTTTCATCAGCCAGGCATTTCTTAAGGTTGGATACGTGGAAGGTATTATGAACATTACTAAGCTCTGGGGGCAGATCGTGTCGGTAGGCTACCGGGCCAATTCTTTTGGTGTTCTTGAATGGTCTGATATAACGAGGAATGAGTTTTCCTCGTTTCCCAAAATGAATTACGCCTTCTAAGGCGAGACTTTCAACATTACTTGATCTCCATCTTGAAATTCCAAATCCTTCCGTCGAACATCTGCATAGCTTTTCAGTCGATCTCGTGCGATCTTTAATCGAATCCGAATCTGGACTATCTTTTTTGTAGTCTCCTGGATGATCTCGGGTCCAGTGATCTGGCTATCTCTTACCTCAGCCCAACAAAGCGGTGACCGACACTTTCGCCCATAAAGTGCCTCGAATGGAGTAGTCTTAATACTCTAGTGATAGCTGTTGTTATAGGAAATCTCAACTAATGGCAGGTGTCTGTCCCAACTTTTGCCAAAGTCGATAACACATGCCCTTAGCATGTCCTCCAATGTCTGAATCGTTCTTTCACTCTGACCGTCCTTCTGTGGGTGATAGGCTATGCTCATGTCCAGGCGTGTACCCAACGCCTCTTGTAACGATTGCCAAAATCTTGATGTGAACCGGCTGTCCCTATCTGATATAATTGATACAGGAATTCCATGCCTTGAGACGACTTCTTTAAGATAGATTCGTGTTAACTTATCCATCTTATCAGTCTCCTTGATTGGCAAGAAGTGTGTCGTCTTTGTAAGTCGGTCCACAATCACCCAAATGGTGTCATAACCTCCAGAAGTCTTTCGCAACTTTGTTATGAAGTCCATGGTTATTCTCTCCCACTTCCACTGGGGTATCTACGGTTGAACCAACAATCCTGATGGCTTCTGGTGCTCAGCTTTAACTTTCAAACACGTGAAGCATTTGCTGGCATACGTAGAAATGTCAGCCTTCATGTTTGGCCATTAATACATGTCCTTCAGGTCGTGATACATCTTATCTGACCCTGGGTGAATAGCATATCTTGGTGTATGCCCTTCATCCATGACCAGCTTCCTTAACCCTCCGAATTTTGGTAGCCAAATTCTTCTCATGAAGTACCGACATCCATCCGTCTTGATTTTAAATTGTTTATCCATTCCTCTCAAGGATTCATCTAGCAGATTTCCCTCCTTGACTGCTTCTTCTTGTGCCTCGCGGATTTGAGAGTTCAAGTTTGACTGTATAGTCATGACCAAAGCTCGGACTCTCAAAGGTTTAACCCGTTCCTTTCGGCTCAAGGCATCAACTACAACGTCTGCCTTACCCGGATGATATCGGATATCGCAGTCGTATCGCGAAATAGCTCAACCCAGTGACGTTACCTCATGTTTAACTCTTTCTGGTTCAAAATATGTTGAAGGCTCTTGTGGTCTGTAAACACCGTGCACTTTGTACCGTAAAGGTAGTGCCTCCATATCTTGAGAGCAAATACCACATCTCCAAGCTCCAAGTCGTGAGTCGTGTAGTTTACCTCATGAATTTTAAGTTGTCGCGATGCATAAGCGATAACCTTGTCTCTTTGCATTAACACACAACCCAAACCATTGTGTGAGGCATCGCAGTAAATGACAATATCTTCTGTTCCTTCCGGTATGGACAGATAAGGTGCACTACACAATCTCTGCTTCAACAGTCGGAAGCCGTCTCCTGATCTTCACCCCAGTTGTACTTTATGTCCTTTCGAGTCAATTCCGTTAAAGAACCATCTATCTTTTGTAAGGTCTACCACTGCAAGATCTATCTAGACGCGGATCCGTGAACGAGTGCGGAATCCTCATTGACGGTTAGACGGACAACTCTCAACCACGAAACACGGAGACTATTAGACGTTGAACGAACGACACACGAACGATCCTACGAACTAATTCTCTCCGAAACAGCACTCACCTAGCTGATAAACTCGAGATCGCCTTAAGCTTAATTCCTCACGAATTCTGCTAAAAGTCTGCTAATGACTCGAGTCTATCCCTAATTATAGACCTTGATTCGACTCTGATGTGGGCCAAACTCGAATCTGGCCCAAGGCCCATTCGAATAGAGATAATGATGACGAAGGCAATGATCCCGGTGCACATAAAGAGAATGAGCCTGTAGATTTTCCTGCAGCTCAAGCTACACAAGTTCAGGGGGAGCTTAGTCAAGGTGAAGGAGAAATGGGAGAAGCTAGTTCATCAAAACAGCCTACAGACTTTGAAATCAGTGAGATGATTGACGCGCTTATGGATCTCGATGATGATCCAATGGATGTAGGTTTTGATTATGAAGATGAAGAGCTTGAAGAAGGTGAGTTTGTGCCGGAAGAAATAGTTGACTGGCAATCTGATGATGAAGTAGTAGTTGATGAGGATGATGAAGCTGACGAAATAGTTGTGCAGCAGAATCCCATCACGGACACTTACATGATAGATGGGGAGAATATTGTTAATGCGGCGTTGAATGCTCAGCGATCAACAGAAGAACCGGATAGAGAGCTTTCAAATGAACAGAAACGAAAATTATGGTTCAGGGCTGAACAGAAAGAGTTAAAGCTTAAGAAGACAATGAAAGTGTCGGGTACTGGGAAGCTGTCCGAACGCATATTAAGCTGGTTCTTTGATAGAGAACTGCAGCTATTTGTAATTAAAAGGAAAGACGGGCTTCAGTACATGAGGCGAACTTTAAAAGCGTTCGACTCCCTGCCAAAGATCGAAATCACTGCGCTAGCATGGAAAGATTTGATAAACATTGGCAATGATCCCTATGCGAGCTTAATTGAAAGGATCATAAGAAAGGAGGGGAGATCAAGGAAATTCGAGCGTTTGAATCCAAGGGTCGGGAGAAGAGTAGAGGATCCGTCACGTATCGATCCTCTAACTGGACGACCGTGGATGAGGATTCATTATAAACCAGCTAGATGTCTGAGGAAAGTGCCTCTAAAGCGAATGCCACAGAATGTTTTGCAGAATCTACATTGGTGGTACGCCGATACTGAGACCGGGGAAGCAGTTATGGAGGATTTTGAAGAAAAAGTCATTCTTAGAGTCTACGACCCGCTTCACCTGGTAAACCTCTCTAAAGAAGATCTTCAGATTTTGTATAATTGTAAGATCTCCAGTGACACACATATGGATGGTGAAGCTAGCAAGTATGAAAATGTAGTCAAGGTATGTGTCGAGAAAGGTTTGTATGTTGGTAGTATTTTGAATCAATAAATAAACAAAGTTCTTAAATCAATTGTGTGATTTATTAGAAGCTATCGTCAAGGGGGAGTCTGTTGGTACATCCTGTGTGACGATAGCAGTCTAATTGATATTGCATTGTGTTTTTGACAAGTGTTTGGATATATATGTTTATATGTGTTTGTCTGTTATTGATTGTGTGTTTGAACTTGATGTAACATATTACAAGAAGTTCAAACATAAAGGTCAAAGATTAACTCAAACATAAGTTTCATCACTTAAGTGTTTAAGTGATTTGGCTAGATTCGAATTACACAAAGGTAGACATTCGAATCTGTGATAGATTCGAATGTAGCCTTAGATTCGAATGAAGGCTAGATTCGAGAGTGTCCTTGTGGACAGACTCGAATGGGCCTTGGGCCAGATTCGAGTTTGGCCCACATCAGACTCGAATGAAGGTCTATAATTAGGGATAACTCGAGTCATTAGCAGACTTTTAGCAGAATTCGTGAGGAATTAAGCTTAAGGCGATCTCGAGTTTATCAGCTAGGTGAGTGCTGTTTCGGAGAGAATTAGTTTGTAGGATCGTTCGTGTGTCGTTCGTTCAACGTCTAATAGTCTCCGTGTTTCGTGGTTGAGAGTTGTCCATCTAACCGTCAACGAGGATTCCGCACTCGTTCACGGATCCGCGTCTAGATAGATCTTGTAGTGGTAGACCTTACATGAAGGATCAGCTTCTACTGGCTCTTGTACTCTACTCGTAGAAGGCCTAGCAGCCTGAGTCTGCTTTGTTGACGGTCTCTGCCTCCTCCTTTGTTGCTGAGGCCTGGGCTGTCGCTGCTGCGGTTGTGGCTGCGGTGGAATTTGAACTTCCCCGGTCTCAGTATCGGCGTACCACCAATGTAGATTCTGCAAAACATTCTGTGGCATTCGCTTTAGAGGCACTTTCCTCAGACATCTAGCTGGTTTATAATGAATCCTCATCCACGGTCGTCCAGTTAGAGGATCGATACGTGACGGATCCTCTACTCTTCTCCCGACCCTTGGATTCAAACGCTCGAATTTCCTTGATCTCCCCTCCTTTCTTATGATCCTTTCAATTAAGCTCGCATAGGGATCATTGCCAATGTTTATCAAATCTTTCCATGCTAGCGCAGTGATTTCGATCTTTGGCAGGGAGTCGAACGCTTTTAAAGTTCGCCTCATGTACTGAAGCCCGTCTTTCCTTTTAATTACAAATAGCTGCAGTTCTCTATCAAAGAACCAGCTTAATATGCGTTCGGACAGCTTCCCAGTACCCGACACTTTCATTGTCTTCTTAAGCTTTAACTCTTTCTGTTCAGCCCTGAACCATAATTTTCGTTTCTGTTCATTTGAAAGCTCTCTATCCGGTTCTTCTGTTGATGGCTGAGCATTCAACACCGCATTAACAATATCCACGTTAACAATATTCTCCCCATCTATCATGTAAGTGTCCGTGATGGGATTCTGCTGCACAACTATTTCGTCAGCCTCATCATCCTCATCAGCTACTACTTCATCATCAGATTGCCAGTCAACTATTTCTTCCGGCACAAACTCACCTTCTTCAAGCTCTTCATCTTCATAATCAAAACCTACATCCATTGGATCATCATCGAGATCCATAAGCGCGTCAATCATCTCACTGATTTCAAAGTCTGTAGGCTGTTTTGATGAACTAGCTTCTCCCATTTCTCCTTCACCTTGACTAAGCTCCCCCTGAACTTGTGTAGCTTGAGCTGCAGGAAAATCTACAGGCTCATTCTCTTTATGTGCACCGGGATCATTGCCTTCGTCATCATTATCTCTATGCTGGACCACCTGATCCCTACAACTTGTCTCCCCCTGAGCTTGTAGATTTTTCATGAGCTGCTCAAGGAGGGACCTCATTGATCGGATTTCTGAAGACTGATCTGCAATAAAAGATTTTAATTCAGTGTTCTCTTCCCTTACATCCTCCACAATCTTCCTTAATTCGGCATTGTCCTTGTCAAGATTTGCGTTATGCGCCTGGAGCTCGCCGACAGCCTTTGTTAAGGTCAAGATCTGAACATGCTGGAAGTCAACACGTCCCTTGAGTTGCACAAACCTCTGATTTTCAGAATAGGCGGTTGAGGTTGATGGAATGGACTGAATGGGAGAAGGGATGAATGGTGGTGGAATATATGGCTCATGATGCTGAGGTGGCGGTGATGGTGGAGCGGTGGATTGTGATTGGGTTTGGTTTTGTGACTGTTGGGCTTCGGATGCTGATGTTGACCCTTGCATGAACCGGTGACGCGTGGCCCTCTGCCTAGTCACCAAGGGAGCAACTTCCTCCTCTTCGAAGTCTGAATCCTCAGATTCCCTTTCTTCTCTCCTCCTCGATACTGCTGCTTCATTCACAATCAACCTAGATCCATAGGTTCCGATTTGAATTCCGGGATCTGCAGCCACTGATTCAGGAGCTTCAGCCTCCTGCTCCTCCATATCATCTGATTCTGATTCGGATGATGTCAAGCCTTCATCAGCCCTTTCTGGCTCATACTCATCCACATCTCTAAAAACATCTTCTGCTCCTTCTGGTGGACTGAGCAGCTCCCCCACTAATGCTGCGGCCACGTCCTCGTTCGCATGGGGTCCTGATGCCCATATTTCTTCTAGTGTTTGCGCAATTTGTTCAGATTCAGGAACTGCACTTGAAGGCCCTGCTTCCTGTGCTTGGGGCTGCTCGCTTGTAGAAGGCCTTGATGCTTGGATTTGACTCACTGCTGGTCTCTGACGGCGTCTTTGAACTCGTGGCTGTTGTTGTTGTTGACGTTGTTGTTGTTGTTGTTGTTGTTGTTGTTGTGGAAACTCAACGACCCCTGCCCAGTTGGCATTTTCCGGGGCTTGAAAATCCCTATCCACAATGGCTCCGAACAATGGACGAGCAACAGGAACAGCCAATTTTCCTCGGTGTGAGGAACAATCAGTGAAAATCCGTTTGTCCATAATGTTAACACTCAGAGAGTCATTTGACGGCGGCAAGTCTGGCAAGAAATGCCTAATCAGCATCATAATGAATCTAGGGTACAGCAAAAATCTTTCCCTTTCTGGAGCCGCAATCTGATGAACGAACTCCGAGAAGAACATATGTGAAAAACTGAACTTCCGATTGTATACCAATGCAATAACCCCAGATTGGATCTTTGACACTATGTAATCAAATCCAGCTTTCTTCGGCGCAAAACAGACCATGAATACGTGCACCAAGAATCTCCATTGCCCAATCAGGCCACTCTTCATGTATGATGACTTTGCAACATCCAAACTGTATCCCATCCTCAGAAAAGCAGTCTGCCTAATACTTAACGGAAAGTCAATAGGCCCATCTTCTTGTTCCTGAGATCCCAACTGCAGAACCTGACGCAACATGTCTGCAGAGAAGACTAACGGCTGTCCAGCGATTCGCGTTCTTAGAACTGTCGGGGTGACAGTGCAATCAACTTGTAAATGGTCGTAAAACTGCCGTACATATGAAATAACAATTGGGATGTTATGGTATAGAGCAAAGCTAATCCTAGATTCAGCTAGGAAATCCAATACTTGGCGATAACCCTGCGCCTCAGGGATATTATTGTCGGGATTAAGGACCATATTATGCTTCGGAACAAAAGCTCGAACCGCCAATTCTGCACAATAAACAAAACTGTTAGACTCATGAAAAATCAATAAACTTGTTTAAATTCAAATTTGTTTTATTTTGTACTTGTTGAAATACAAAATCTAACACAATTAAATTTCCGCAAGTTTAATAAAAATTAAGTACAGTAAATAAAGTACAGATTCGAAAGCAACAGATTCGAAGTGTCCATATTCGAGTGTAATGGATAGATTCGAAGAGTCCCTATTCGAGTGTAATGGACAGATTCGAAGATCATGGTCATCTCGAATCTAATGACAGATTCGAGAAACCCATGAACAGATTCGAAGTCCATGAACAGACTCGAAACCCCGTCGGCTAATTTTTTCAACAAAAACCCAAGATTTTAACCATTTTGAACTTAGCAAATCACATACATTAGTTCAACTAGGTTCTAATCATTGATTTATGCTTTTAATTTGATCTTTTATAGGTCCAAACTTGGTAATTTAGCAAAAACCCTATTTCGACCCATAAAACTTCAAAATTCGATGATTTAGCCTAAAATTGTGTATAAAACTACACAAATCTTGTACAATCCGGTTGATTATACCTAGAAGTATCTGTAGAATCGAAACACCAAGTAAGAGACTCGACAAAATGTCGTTTAGGAGAATTACGATAGACTCGAAGAATAGATTCGAAATCGCCTTTAGACTCGATTGTATAGATTCGAAAACAGTAAGTCTTAAATGACTTCACTGTTGACCTATTTATACCACCAACCCTCGATTCTAAGCATAGATTCGAATCTACTGACAGATTCGAAGTACTCCTTATTCGAGTCTGTCTTAGATTCGAAACCACCAACACTTAGAAAAATTTTTGAAAATTTTTGAAATAATTTCAACTTTTCCAACCTTTTTCTACGGTATCGTGTAACTAGATAAACTATGCCAATTCTTTTACCCTAAGCTCAAGATAGTTCACGCATTGTTTATTTTATCCAACTTTGAATGCACCCTCAGTAACTTTTGACCTTTTACCTAAGTAAAAATTAAACTAAACTAAAATAAAATAAAATAAACTAAGGTAAAAATAAAATAAAATAAAATTTTAACCAAAAAATTTATTCTAGACTTAAGCTAAACTTAAAGAATTTACAAGCTAAGCTAAATACTAAACAACATATTTTTGATGAGTATAGTCTAAGAGAGGTTCAATCAGATAGCGATGTCCGATACTAACTTTCAGTACTTAAACTTTCACACTTAGGAATTTTTGATTCCTTTGATTGTTTGTCGTGACATACCTATTTAGCCGATTGTTGGTATTGTACCCCGTTAAACATTCTACATTTCGGAATATCCCTTGGCCTTTTTATTTATCAGGAAATTATCTTACGTGACTCAGACATAGACATACTTTTATGATCAAGGCACACAGACAAAGATTCTAACTTGTTGGTATTTGCAAACTTTCTTTAAAAGACAAACATCGGACACAGGTCTGTATTTTCATACAACAAAGTGTCTTAGTTCGACTTAAGGTTTATTTTTAAAGTTAGCAGACAGCGGTGACAGGTCTGTACTGACGTACAACAAAGCGACATATCTGCTAACCCGAATCTAAACAGAGACAACAGGTCTGTACTTACGTACAACAGAGTTGCATGTTTTCGACTCTCAGTTACATATGATATTTCTATTCTTTCCATTTTCAGATGTATTTGATGTTGCCATACATCCCCAGAAAGTTTGCATACCTCATTTAGACTCAAAGTTTGTATGTCTTGTACATAAAAATTAAGACCGATTGGTCGTACATCTAAGTGAGTGACACGCTTGACTTTTTCTAGATTATTTTATTAGCCTTGAGATTCCCTATATGTATTATGCCTACCAACATATCAAACTAAATAAAGTATAACACTTAGGATTTAGTTGCATTATGTGTGAAAGCCTAAATACTTAGAGTCTGTAACAACGGTGCTAATTTTCGTCACTTTGAACCTATGCATCTAAGACTTAACTCATTTTCTGATATTCTCTTTTTTTGTATTTTTATAATTTTCTCTCTTTTTTTTTGTTTTTTTTCTATAAGAAAAAGCAGTAAACTAAGCTAACCTACTAACTTACTAAAAATAGAAACTTACTAAAAATAGAAACTTACTAAAGATAGAAACTTTCCTAAATTAGCAGACTACTGTAAAGAAAGAAATACTACGACTCTACAAGAAAATAAACTTACTACTACTAAGGTCAAATTACTCTGGGTTGCGCATTCCATTCAGTTGAATTAAATACTCAAACCGTGTCTTATCAAACGCTTTGGTAAATAAATCTGCATTATTATCTTCTGTTGCCACTTTTACTAGTTTGATTAAGTTCTTTTCAGCACAATCACGAATAAAATGATGCCTAATGTCTATGTGCTTTGTTTTATTATGTTTCACTGGATTATTTGTTATAGCAATTGTAGATTGATTGTCTATCCTAATTGGAGTTTGAGTGTAAGCCAAACCGTAATCCCGCAATTGTTGTTGTATCCACAGAACCTGTGAGCAGCAACTACGAGCAGCAACATACTCGGCCTCGCACGTTGACACGGCCACCGACGTTTGTTTCTTGCATTGCCAGGATACCAATCTCCCTCCTAGGAATTGACAACCTCCAGTTGTTGATTTGCGCGTCAAACTGCATCCTCCGTAGTCAGAATCCGTGAATGCCTCCAACTCTAGATCTCCCTCCGCGTGATACCAAAGTCCCAGCTTCGGTTTCGACTTGAGGTATCGTAGAATCCGCTTCACAGCTTTCATATGCATCTCCTTCGGATTCGCTTGAAACCTTGCACAAATACAAACAGCAAACATAATATCAGGTCTTGAAGCAGTTAAATACGTAAGTGACCCAATCATGGCCCGATATAAAGTCGGATCCACATCGGTATCACTTTCAGTACCCGGCCCGAGATTGTGATTCACTTGAATCGGCGTGCTGAAATGGGCAGTCAACTTTGTTCCTTCCATCCCGAAACGCTCTAATATGTCATAGACATATTTCGTCTGATGGATAAACATGCCTTCCTTCTTCTGGTCAACTTGTAACCCCAAAAAGAAATTCAACTCCCCCATAGCACTCATCTCAAACTTAGACTTCATCACCTTCTCGAAATCTTTGCACATTTGTTCGTCTGATGATCCAAAAATGATATCATCGACGTACACTTGTACCAAGATAAAGTGATCACCCTTCCTCTTCACAAACAGAGTACTATCTATCCTAGCCCTTTCAAAACCGTTTTCTAAAAGATGGTTGGATAAAGTCTCATACCATGCCCTAGGTGCCTGATGCAATCCATAAAGAGCCTTATCTAAGCGATATACTCTATCAGGATATTTTGGATCTGTAAATCCGGGCGGTTGTTCTACATACACCAACTCCTTCACTTTCCCATACAGGAAAGCACTCTTAACATCTAGTTGATATACCTTAAAGCCCTTGAAGGAGGCAAACGCTAGAAACAACCTAATTGCTTCCAGCCTTGCTACTGGTGCAAAAACCTCGTTGTAATCGATTCCCTCCTCTTGGTTGAAACCCTTTACAACTAACCTCTCCTTGTTGCGCGTGACTATACCCCGATCGTCTCTTTTGCACTTAAAAACCCATTTGGTTCCTATGGCAATCTCCCCTCGAGGTAACGGAACTAACTCCCACACTTCTAGTTTCCTAAATTGCGAAAGTTCTTCCTGCATCGCTTCAACCCAGGAGTTGTCCTTAAGTGCCATTTGCACATTCTTAGGCTCTACTTGCGATATGAAACAAGAATAGAGACATGTGTGATATGCCTCGGAGTCGTTTATCATCGACAACAATACAGTGTTGTTATTTACACTACTCCGAGTCCTCACACCCTCGTTAGGATTTCCTATGATGCTTTCTATTGGATGGTTCTTGTTAATCCTAGAGGTCTCTATATCATCAACTCTTAGATTATCTCCTAAGTTGGATCCTATTTCACCTAATGGGGGAATAGGCTCAACTTCTACATTTTCCTCCTCACAGACATTTTCCTCAGAGTTGAAACTCGATGCTTGAGTCTGATTCTCAGTGGTAGGTGCCTCTTGATCAGCAACTTCTGGAGACCCATCTACAGTCGCAGTAGGCTCGGATGTAGATTCGAACGTGGTCCTCGGAAAGATTTGGCCTTCGTCATTTAGGTGCAACGTCGCCATGTCTTTTTCGATTGTACCTGCAGTATCATCCAAAGGAATGTTAAATCACTCAAACAATTTATCATAGTCAAATAACCATTCCGGACCAGTTTGGGGTTCATGTGTATAACTTGTGACTTCAATATTATACACAATCTCCACAGTACCACTCGTTTTGTTAAAAACCCGTTTGTTTGGTGAGTTTGGCACATAACCTAGGAAATATCCTTCGTCAGCCTTTTCACCAAACTTCGGTTGATGTTTTGTTCTTAAAAGTGTGCATGGTACTCCAAACGGTTCGAATCCAGTTAAGTTAGGTGGCCTTTTATTCAAGATTTCATAACATGTTTTGTTCAATGATTTGACTGTAAGGACTCTATTTAAAATGTGGCACGCGGTATTCACTGCCTCCCCCCAAAACATGGTAGGAAGCTTTGAATCCGAAAGCATAGTCCTTGCAGCTTCAATCAAAGTTCTATTTTTATGTTCGGCCACCCCATTCTGTTGAGGTTCATATGGTGCACTGAATTGATGCACTATGCCCTTTGATAGGCAATATACACCAATTACAGTGTTTTTGAATTCAGTCCCATTATCACTACGAATATGTTTAACCCTTTTTCCGTATGAGTTCTCCACTTGGTCTAAGAACCCGATAAGCTTGGAAGCCGTCTCGTCCTTCGTACCTAAAAAGAAAACCCAAGAAAAACGTGAGTAATCGTCGGTGATAACTAAGCAAAACCAACTACCTCCTATACTCCTTTTGTTGATAGGTCCGAAAAGGTCCATATGCAACAAATCGAATGTTGAGGCGATTGAATTTTGTTTCTTGGACTTGTGTGACTTCTTATGCTGTTTGCCTTTCATGCACGGTTGACACTTGTCCTCGAACTGAAAGCTCTTCAATGGCACACCCTGCACCAATCCATTCTTCGTTATGTAATTCATCTTCCTTAGGTGCAGGTGAGCCATGCGTCTGTGCCACAATACGGATTCCGTCTCCGAAGCTTTTGATAGTAAGCAGATCGGACCCATCGAAGTATCTGGCTTGTTCATATCGAGCATGTACAAGTCATTCTTCCTTGGCGCCCGCATCAATATCCAATCTTCAGGTATCTTGAATCCAGGCTTCAGCACTAACGCCTCAGTGTCAGTAAATAACACCGAGTTCTTCTTATCACAGATTTGAGATACACTAATGAGATTATGAACCAGTTTATCAACGTGATAAACTTGATCCAATGTAATCGTCCCATTAGTGACTTCTCCAGTTCCAGTGATATTTCCATCCTTGTTACCCGCGAATGATACGAATCCCCTATTACCCCCCTTGAAGTCTGTGAGTAGACTTCTTTCCCCCGTCATGTGCCTGGAGCAACCACTGTCGACGAACCACTTGTTGTTTGGACCGGTAGTTATCTCCTGCACATGAAAGAAAAGAGGTTAGTTATCACGGGGAACCCAAGCCATGACTGACTTGGTAATACCATTCTCGTCCACATACGTGAACTCTTTCAAGTACCCATCTCGCCTTTCAGGGGACTTGGGCCTTTGAACTGAATTCTGTTGTGGTGCCGAGTGATTTAAGTTCACTCTTTGCCTTGGTGTAGGCATTTGTTGTGGAGCTCTAGAATAATACCTATTATATGCCATTTCTGACTGTGATCCTTGAGCTCTTACCGGTGCATACTGTCTAACTGGAGTATGTGACCTAACTGGAGTATGTGACCTGCTAGGTGTTGTGCTCCTATAGACTTGTTGTGGTGCTGACCTAGATTGACTATTGACACGATTCGGTGTATTTGTCCTAATCACTTCCTTTGGTCCAACCTTAACCGGTGTGATTTTCACAACATGTTTGGGTGCGGCCTGCACAGTTTTCTCGGTAGGTTGAGAACTACTGCTGCTTGCCACACTGGCTGAGGGCTTGACAGGTGTTGGATTCACTGTCTTAGGGGTAAGATCGGCTTTCCTAAGTGGACAGTGAGAAGCAACATGCCCTTTCGCGTGACATCTAAAGCAAGACATCTTATCTATGGACTTTTTGTTTGTTCCCTTAGATCTAGGTGTCTCACTAGTGTCTACTTCCTTTGGTACAGCTATGATGTCTGCCTCGTCGACCTGGTCAGCCCATGAAATTTTCTGTTTTCCTGCAGGTGTTTCACTGGAGGAAGACACAAATTTGACTTTCTTGACCTTGACGGTTGAGTCAGCCACCTTAGGTGCATTTTCTACTATAGGCTCAGGTGTCGGTTCAGGTAGGTCCTCTAAGTCTACTGACTTGTCAGTTTTCTCCTGAGGCTGAGGCACATAGTTCGCATTGAACGGTGGAGGAATTTCGTGAAAACCTAGACCTACAGGCTTCTTAGACTGTCTTTGGGCATCTAAGACTTTCCCTAGATTGAGGCTCGAATTCCTAAACTTTTCCAGGTTGCTATTTGCCTCTGCCACCTTAACCTTGGTCTCTGCTAGCTCTATATCCTTGTCCTTAAGACTTTTTGTCAAGGCCTCTATGTGCTCATACATAAGTTCTATCCTAACACACTGCTCACTGAGTTTGTCTTTTAGAACTACTACGTCTTGAGCATCAGCCTTAATCTTTTCTTTTAGATCTTGCTTGATATCATTTAGGCTAGCGTTTTCTATTTTTAAGTTCTCATTTTGAGCAGATATGGTTTTATGTGATTCTAAGACTAGATTTAACCTATCATTAGAAGTAGCACACAAAGCACATAATTCTTGAAATAGAGAGTAAGATAGACTAACCTTAGAGTTATCAGATTCCACGTTGGCCATCTGAGCAGCAAACTCCAGCATTGTCTGATCATTCGCCTTCTCTACCCACATTGGACTGCTGTCCCGTGTAGTCTGCTCGTTCCCATCACACCCCGTTTCTGTGACTTCAGCCATGAAGGCTCTAGCATTCGACTCAGGATGTGAACTCCAATCATACGTGCCATCTAGCTGTCTATCTGAAGTGACATTGGATAGAAGACCCGCTAGATTGGCCTGTCCAGATGAGGAACTCGGAAGGTATCGTTGTTGGGACTGATTTTGGTACTGTCCCTGATGCTGACTCTATCCTTGGTATGTCTCTACCTTCGGTCTCTGACACTCCTTGGCGAAGTGTCCCAATCCCTGACAGTTATAGCATTTCACCTTGGACTTATCAAACCCGATCCCCTTGTTATTCATCTGCAAATTCCTTCCAGTTCTCTTAATGAATCTTTTAACCCTCTGGGTCACCATGGCCAGTTGCCACTTAAGATCCATTTCCTCTAAGTCATCAGGGTTGACCTGATCGTAAACTTCGTCCCATAGAGCAGGATCGTTTATCTTTCCCTGAACGCAGTTCTCGTAAGCGGCCACAAAAGAAGCAAGTAGATTCAGATGCTCTTCCGCTGACTTTGCGCTCATGGGCATCTTCGAATAGCTCTGACTTGTCGATGCCTGTTGGACTTGAGGTTGCGGTTCTTCCGATCTTCCTAATCCTAAGAACGCGCGAGTCAGTGAGTCTTCAGACTCTGCTGGTGATGACGTTTCTCCGGTGAAAAACGCTGTAGCAGTCTTCGAATCGGCTGTTACTAAAGATTTAGTTGTCTTTCCAAATACATTGCTGGATTCTGGACTTGCTCGTAATCAGTCTCGGCCTTAATTAATTCGAAGTTATATGCCCTCAACGTTCCCACAATGTCATCAAGAGATTGAGTATAGTATTTGTCCTCATTCAGCTTAATCATTGCCACGTACATAGCCCATTTGGCTGGTAGGGCATCAAGAAGCTTGTTGTTCTTGTCAGTGTCAGAATACTCAATTCCATGACTTTCAAGTTCTGTTATCAGGTGATAGAACCTGGTGATAATATCATCCAGCTGTTCATCCTTAATTGCCTTGAAAATCGCAAACTGTTGTTTCAACAGCTCTGTACGCTTTCTACGTACCCTAGGATTACCCTCACACCTTTTCTCGAGAGACTCCCAAAGTTCCTTCGATGTCCTTTGAGTCCGAAATGTGTGCAATATATCCTGAGGTAAAGCCATACGGATTATGGAGAAAGCTTTGTTTTCGGCTTCAAATAATTTCTTCTCATCCTCTTTCATCATCTGGTATGACAAGACCTTTTGACGGCCTTCAACTTCAGATACCGGTGGAATATACCCTTCATCTATGCACACCCACATGCGCATATCATTGAATCGTACGAAATCGGTAAATCGGTCCTTCCACCAGTAATAATCCTCGACCTTCATCAGCTTAGGCGGGGCGTTTACCTTCCCAACCTCGTGGTCCATTTCTAAGAATTTCTGAAGATTTGACATCTTTTCTAACGAAATTGAATTTGAACTTAATTAATTTAATTCAAAACTGATTTAGACTAACTTTTTCGAATCTAGGTAGATTCGAAACTAATTAAGGGTAAATCTTTTGGGATTAAATTCGATTAAGTTTTAAAATTCAATTAGATTCGAAATTATGTCAGATTCGAGATATCCTTAGAGTCTATGGTCCTTAGATTCGATGGTCAGCAAACTCGAAATTCAGCAGATTCGAAACACCAGATTCGAAGCAATTCTAGACTCGAAATAAACTCGAAACTAAACTAGACTCGAGATCCTATTCGAATGAAGCAACAGATTCGAAACAGGTAGATTCGAGAACCTCTGAAATTGACTCGAAAGGAGCGTATTTAGGGTAGACTCGAGACTAAAGTGAAACCCTAATTACCCCTATAGATTCGAGCGCCGCAAACTCGAAAAACGGCTAACACTTTGATTTTTTGACGTTTTGCAGATTAAATTACTATTTTTCTAACGAAAAATAATGATTTCGATCAAAAACGTGAAAAACCACAAAGTGTTTCCCGAATATGAATTTGCTAAGCTTGAAAATACGTTTTGAGAGCAAAACCGATGTACCAACATCTTCGAGAAGTTGACAATGAATCGCCTATAATAACCGGCAAGACCTAAGAATTGACGGATTTCAGTAGGAGTCTCGGAGTTGCCTAGTTCTTAATGGCTGCGATTTTTGATGGGTCTACTTGAATTCCTTGGCTATTGATCACATGCCCTAGGAATTTGACTTCTCGGAGCCAAAATTCACACTTAGAGAATTTGGCGTACAACTGTTCTTTCTCTAGAAGCTCCAAAATCAACCGTAGATGCTGCTCATGCTCCTCCTTATTTCTGGAGTAGATAAGGATATCGTCTATGAACACTATTACGAATTTGTCCAAATACGGTTTACACACTCGATTCATAAGATCCATGAATACAGCTGGTGCGTTGGTCAAACCGAATGGCATCACCTGAAATTTGTAATGTCCATAACGAGTTCTGAACGCTGTCTTGGGTATATCTTCTTCCCGAACTTTTACTTGGTGATAACCGGATCGCAAATCAATCTTAGAGTTAAAACTAGATCCTTGGAGTTGATCGAATAAATCGTCGATTCTGAGGAGAGGGTATCGGTTTTTGGTTGTTAACTTGTTCAGCTCTCGGTAATCGATGAACATCCTAAAGGATACGTCCTTCTTCTTGACAAATAAGACCGGAGCTCCCCAAGGTGAGGAACTTGGTCGGATGAATCCTTTGTCCAACAGTTCTTGTAACTGACTGGATACATCTCTGACGATGCCAATCGGTAGGGTGCTCGTGTGATAGGTGCAGCTCCAGGCACCAAGTCAATCTGAAAATCTAATTGCCTAGTTGGTGGAAGTCCATGCAAGTCTTCAGGAAAGACTTTTGGATAGTCACGAACTACCGGGATTTCTTCGAGTCGCTTCTCCCTCGACTCCTTTTCCACTAGATGTACTAACACTACTTGACAACCTCTTCGAAGGCATTTCAGCGTTCTTAGACCAGAGATGACATTCAACTGGTGATTCTTTCTTTCTCCTTAGATTGTGAGGACTTTCTTTTTCTTAAGTGGTATCCTTACGACCTTCTTACCACATAAGATTTTGGCATGGTTGTCTGACAACAAATCCATACCAATAACTACATCGAAGCTTCCGAGTTCAATAGGCATCAAGTTTATCTTAAAGGGATGATCTGCCAATTTTAGTGTGCACTCCTTAATTATACTATTTGCTTCAATCATCTTTTCGTCCGCTAATTCTACGGCATAAGCATTTTCTAATGGGGGAAAGAGTGGCATTCAATTATTCACTAAACTTAGCAGATATAAAACTTCTATCAGCCCAGTATCAAATAACACGTAAGCATACATATTATTAAGAAGGAATGTACCCGTTACTATGTTAGGATCTTGACGGGCATCGCCTGCTCCTAACACGAAAGCTCTCCCTTGAGCTCCACCATCGTTCCTTTTCTTGGGATAATCCTTCTTGAAGTGCCCAGTGTTCCCACATTCGAAGCAGCTCCTTAGCGTGCTGTTGCTGCCTATGTAGGTGTTAAACTTACAGTCTTGGGTCAGATGACCGAGCTTCTTACATTTCCCGCAAGGGGTTGGACAGGGACCTACGTGATGGTAGGTGCATCGGTTACACCATGGTTTAGTGCCGGTATAGCCCTTCCTTGGCTCAGCACCGGCGACAAAAGCCTTTATGGTTTCGGGTTTTTTTGATTGTGAGCCCGAACCTTTCCCTGATTTGTCTTTCCCACTTCCTCTTATTTTCCCTAGCTTTGGCCTCATTCCTTCGGGCCACTTGGTCCATCAAGTTGTTTGCCATTCGGATGGCGCTCTGAATAGTAGTTGGGTTGGATGCGGTGACATTCCCTTGGATTTGGGGGGCGAGTCCCCAAATGTAGCGCTCGATACGCTTGTATTCCGGTGTCACCATCTGTGGGCATAGCAGACTCAACTCATGAAAACGGTTGGTGTACCTGGCGACATCTGTTCCCTTCATGGCCAGATTCCAGAACTCTGACTCCATCTTTTGCAGATCGTTTCTCGGGCAATACTCGTCTGTCATCATTTGCTTCAATTCGCTCCAGGCGAGTTGGTAAGCTGTATCAATCCCCACACACTGAGCATATGAGTTCCATCATGTCAAAGCGCCATCGTGAAGAGTGTGCGTGGCGAACTTGACCTTCTGATCCTCGATGCAACCACTAACACGAAACACAGACTCCAGTTTCTCGAACTAGTGGACTAGTCCGACAGCACCTTCTGTTCCGTTGAAGTATCGAGGCTTACAACATAAGAATCCTTTAATTCCACATCCTTTCTGGGTTGAATTAGACCCTCTCGTGGTGCGACTAGCTCCTCCGTTGCCGTTTGCGGTGCTATTTCTGTTGGTTTCATAAGTGGCTATAGCTGCTGCCACTCGTTGGGCGACCAGTTGTTCGATCTCAGCGGTGTTCATGGCTCTCTTTGGCGGCATTATCTTAAAATTTAAAGAAAAGAGCATAGTGTAAGAAGTTGAGTCTTAAAGATTTAAATTTTTCTTAGGGCACAGTTCTAAAATCATCAAACACAAATTCATAAATAACTTGCAATTTTCATTAATCATTCATAATTTTCTTACATTGGGGCAGGTTATTACTCAAAAATTTTTAGTCCTACACTATTACATAATAATTTCCCAATATTACAAAGATAGGGGGTACTAAGTGTGGGAGTGATCGGGGGTCTCTCCCTTTTCCAATGCATTGAGGCGCTATGTCAGCTCCTCATTACGGGCCTCGCTCTCGGCTAGTCGTTGTCGAAGCTCCTTTAGCCCGTCCTGTTGGATGGCGAGGGCGTGCTGGTTGGCCCAATAGATGTTGGAGTTTTGCAACTCCTCCCGCTCCATACGAGCATTCATCTCTCCAATATCCTGGTTTAGCAACCGAATTTGGAGGTCGTGTCTTGAAGACCGAGCTACCATGAGGGGTATGGTCTGATCGGCGGGCTCTTGAGTGAGCGGTGGGGTAGGTGCGGAGGATGGTCCTTCGATCTTAAAGTGGGAGGGGATTCCCTCCTCCTGCCTTCACTCTTGGAGGGTCTCGGGCATCCAGCCTCATCTACGGGCGTTTGCCCGTCGCTGCTGTGGTGGTGAACTTGGTTGTGGTGCTGGTATGGGGATAGACTCCCATCTCGGCATGAAAACTCTTTTGTAGGGTGTAAACATCTTTGGGCCGTTGGGGGTGGAGACGGTAGGGTTTGAATGACGGAACTTTGGGGTGATATGGTGTGCAGGAGGGGATCACCGGGGGTGGTGGATCCTCTCCGGTTTCGTCTTCTTCCATGGGCTCCTCTTCGGATTCCTCCATCGGCTCCTCAGAAGGGTCCTCTTCTTCAGGCAGTTCTCCTTCGGTGAAAACCTCCGTGACTTCGGGGCTCATGGGAGTGTACTCATCCTCAGAATCGGACAAGATGATGATGGTGTTGTTCGATATGTTTTCTGCTATCAAGGTCCATTTATAGTCTTTTAGTTAGTTACAAATATTTTAAAAAATTCAGTAAAACTTAAGTGCTATTATAGTCTAGGGTACTAATGCAACCTAGTTCACTATAACTATGGCTCTGATACCAATCTGTCACACCCTGTTACCCCGGTTGACAACGAAGCGTGATGTTGCGGAAGCGTAACCATAATCAAGTGAATGACCACTATATGGATGTTTTCAAAAATACATCGATTTGACTTCAAACGTAAATAATGTTTTACATGACCGACATAAAGCATAAGTAGTTTGCAAATTACAGAGATTTCAAAATAATGCAAATAAATCTCCGAGAGTTTGAAAACTAATGCGACTCCATATGTACGGAAGCCTTGAAATTACTTCCGGTGCAGTGCACTTGCCTTAATTTCCTGAAAATACACGCTAAAATACGTCAACAAAATTGTTGGTGTGCTCATCGGTTTACACGTAAATATGACTTGTATGGACATCAACAGTTGAGTTTGAATTTATAAAATCATAAATTCCATGTTATGGATTACATAAAACCATCATGCAACCGAAATGATGATGGATTTGAAGGTTGACTGTAAATCTTTGTGGAGTGTAAGAGTGGAGTGTGATGATGGTGATTGTGTATGGTGTTTTATTAAAATATTTGAAGTCAACCCCTAAGTTTTACAACCTAGGGGCCGGCCACATAATGCAATTTTAGTGTATTTTCATTTTTTCTGTATAAAAGTATTTAGAAATGTATTCTTGTATTTCCTTTTTTTTGTAAATTCATAAATACTTTTGTATGCATTGTTTTAATGAATTGTTTTAGTCTTGCATAATTAATGTTAAGTAAGTGTATTAGTATATGATTAGTGTCACTAATCATAATTTAATTATGTACTTAGTTGAATTAATCCATCATATCGTAAATTGATCGGATTAATTGATTTGTTGATTCATCGCACTGATTAAATTGACTCTAATTGAGTTGAATTTCCTTATGAACATTGTTAATCACTTTGATTAGTTGCTAATGACCACTGATTAGGTTATAATTGGCTAGTAAATACTGATTAGGTCATCGTTGCTAACCTGGTTTAATGCCGGATGTTACAGTCTAGGGTACTAATGCAACCTATATGGACGTCGCGGAAGCATAGTCATAATCAATGGAACGACCTCTATATGGACGTTTTCAAAAAAAATACATCGATTTAACTTCAAATATAAATATTGTTTTACATAACCAAAATAAAGCGTAATTAGTTCACAGATTACAGAGATTCAAATACATAACCATAATGACATTAATAATGCAATTAAATCTCCGAAGGTTTGAAAATTTATGCGACTACAAAAGTATGGAAGACTTGAAATACTTCCGATATAGTGCACGTGCCTTAATTTCCTGAAAATACACGCTAAAATACGTCAACAAAATTGTTGGTGAGTTTATAGGTTTACATGTAAATATGACTTGTATGGACATCAACAGTTGAGTTTGAATTTATAAAATCATAAATTCCATGTCATGTATTACATATAAACCATCATGCAACCGAAACTTAATTATGAGTTTGCCCTGTGCAGTATTCCCCAATGTAATACCGTAATGTTAAATATATATGCACCCTTTAGCAGTTGGAGCGACCAACCTAGGTAGGGGACATTAATCTCGATAGATCTTTCCATAATATATTCGCGCTTACATAAAATGTAACTAACGGTTCATGATCTGAGGGCTGATGGAACCACATGGGTAATACATAATAGAAATGAAGTAGTTTCTGTGTCCATATGATAACATAGCATGTATTTTACCCCAAAACATAACAGTGTAAAAATAGGGGCTATGAAGACTCACCGTGAGTGCGACAGCAAATACGAGCGTAAAAATACAAATTTGCATTGTAGATGGGTGATGAAACCAAATGTGTTTAACCGAGTCCTAAATGATATAAGGGACTTAATAACTCCCATATATGATAATATGTATGTATAACGGTTTCTATGTTTTAAATCACCCAACATTAAAAGTTTATAAATAAAACCACTTAAAACGTCTAGTATATATATATATATATATATATATATATATATATATATATATATATATATATATATATATATATATATATATATATATATATATATTGGTACACCCTGTGTGACGATAGCAGTCTAAGTTGTGTTAGCATTTTGTGTAAGTCATGTTACAAGGTTTTGAATATTAGCTAGTATTTGATATATGTGATTTTATGTGTTTGATATTTATTGTTTGTATGTTTGAACTTGGTGTAACATATTACAAGAAGTTCAAACATAAAGTTCAAAGATTAAATCAAACACAAGTTAAAACATATATTTAAATAGAAGTTTGACATGTGAAATTCGAATATAGGATATATTCGAATTTAGCATAGAAGGTAAATTCGAATTTGTCATGTGGACAAATTCGAATGGGCCTTGGGCCTGGTTCGAGTTTGTCCCATGACAAACTCGAATGGGTCTCTATAATTAGGGATTAACTTGAATGATTAGTAGACTTTTGCAGAATTTCGTGAGTGATTAGCAAAAGGCGATCTCGAGTTTATCAGCAATCTGTGTGTGTTTTCGGAGAGAATCATCGCGTAGGTTCTTTCGTAGTCGTTCGTACAACGTGTGGTAGTATCCGTGTTCCGTGCGTGTGATATATCCGTCAAGCCGCTAACGAGGATTCCGCACTCGTTGGTGTGTGTCGCGTCTAGATAGATCTGTAGTGTGAAGACCTTACAAGTGGTATCAGAGCCTACGGGGTGTTCTTCGTGTTCTTCGTGTTCATAAGATACATCCTAGGTTTCTTGACGTTTTTTGGACGGTGAATATCGTGTATTTTTGAGATTTTCGAGCTTATCAAATTGAATTCCGGGAAATACTTTGTTGTAGTTCACGTTTTTGATCAAAATCAATATTTTTACTTGTAAAAATATTGATTTAATCTGAAAAACTTGAAAAACACGAAGTATTAGCCGTTTTTCGAATTTGCGGCGCTCGAATTTATTAAGGAGAAATTAGGGTTTGCTCATTTTCGAGTTTGACCGAAATACGCTCCTTTCGAGTTTCCTTAAAGTTGGTTTCGAATTTGGCCATTTCGACTTTGCTTTGGATTTCGACTTTACTCTAAAGTCGAATAAAGGACATTCGAGTTTAGTGGGACATTCGAATTAAGTGGACATTCAAATTTTAAGTGGAGTTTCGAATTTAAGTGACATTCGACTTTGCCATTAATTTCGAATATAGTTTGATTTCAAACTTAATTTCGAATTTAGTTCAAAAACAGTTTAAAATTAATTACGTTCGAATTCATCCAAATTCGAAAGGATTATTTTAAATTAATTTCGAATTAAATTAATTAAGTTTAAATCCAAAAATATTTGAAACAATGACAAGTCTACAGAGGTTTATGGAGATGGATCACGAGGTTAGAAAAGCAAATTCTCCACCAAAGTTGATGAAACTTGAAGATTATTACTGGTGGAAGGATCGGTTTGCCGACTTCGCGCGATTTAATGATATGCGCATGTGGATTTGTATCGACGAAAGATACATTCCACCTACAGTGAGGTCGAAGGACGACAAAAGGTTGTTCCTTATTCTAAGATGAAGGATGACGATAAAGAGTTGTATGAAGCAGAGAACCGTGCATACGCTATCATTCGGATGGCTTTACCTCAGGAAATACTACAGACCTTCCGTAATCAGAAGACAGCAAAAGAGCTGTGGGATGCGATGGAGAAACGGTGTGAGGGTAACCCGAGGGTTAGAAAGAATCGATTGGAGATGCTCAAGCAGCAGTTCGCTATCTTCAAAGCATTGAAGAATGAAAAGCTGGATGAGACTATCACACGATTTTATCATCTGCTAACTGAGTTAGACAGCCATGACGTGGAGTATAGTGAAACTGAGAAGAATAACAAGCTTCTGGATGCTTTACCGGCCAAATGAGAGATGTATGTGGCCTTAATAAAGCATGATGAAGACAAATACTATACTCTGACTTAGAGAATGTTGTGGGAACGCTGAGGGCATATCATTTTGAGTTGCTAAAGAAGGAAACGGATTATGACCAAGTTCAAGATCCTGCAATGTACTTCGGGAAATCAAAACCTTCAGTGGCAGTTGAATTGAAGACAGCTACCGCATTTTTCTCGGGAGAAACGTCGTCACCGGCTGAGACAGAAGACTCACAGAGTAGGGCTTTCTTAGGGTTTGCTAGACCAGAAGAAATGCAGCATCAGGCTACACCGGCATCTACATCTCAAGGATATTCAAAGATGCCTATGAGTGCAAAATCGGCTGAAGACCATCTAAATCTTGGCTTCATTCGTGGCCGCTTATGGCAATTGCGTTCAGGGCCAAATCAACGATCCTGCACTTTGGGATGAAGATTACGATCAAGTAGACCCTGATGATCTTGAAGAAATGGATCTGCAATGGCAACTGGCCATGGTAACTCAAAGAGTTAAGAGGTTCATCAAAGAACGGGAAGAAATCTGAATGTGAGTAACAATAAGATTGGATTTGATAAGTCCAAGGTTAAATGTTACAACTGTCAAGGGTTAGGACACTTTGCTAGAGAGTGTCAGAGACCGAAGGTAGAGAATTACCAGGGACAGTATCAGAATCAACAGGGACAGTATCAGAACCAATCACAAGGGCGATATCTTCCGAGCAGTTCAACCAGTCAGGCGAATATAGCTGGTTTGTTATCTAATGCCACATCAGACAAACAGCTAGACGACACTTATGACTGGAGTACACATCCAGAATCGAACGCTAGAGCCTTTATGGCTGAAGTAACTGAGACTGGAAGTGAAGGGGCAGAGGAAATCACAGGGGACAGCAGTCAGAATGAAAGCAGTCCGATGTGGGTAGAAAAGTCAGCTGATCAGACTATTCTGGAGTTTGCCGCACAGATGGCCAACGTAGAATCAGATCATTCCAAGGTAACTCTGAACTTTTCTCTTTTCCATGAGTTGTGTGTTTTATGTGCTACATCTAACGTTAGGTTAAATATAGTACTAGAATCACATCAAACGATATCTGCTCAAAATGACTTGTTAAAAACAGATAATGCTAGCCTAGTAGATATAAAGCAAGATCTTAGGGATAAGCTTAAGGCTGATGCACAGGATGTTATAGTTCTAAAGGACAAACTGAGCGAACAGTGTGTTAGGTTAGAACTCATGTATGAACATGTTGAGGCATTAACCAAGGAGCTGAAAACCAAAGACATAGAGCTAGCTGAATCTAAGGTAAAGGTAGCTGAGGTAAATAGTAAACTTGAAAAGTTTAGGAACTCATCTCTTAACCTAGGGAAAATCTTAGATGCACAGCGTCAGTCTAAGAAGCCTGTAGGTCTAGGATGTCATGAGAGTCCTCCACCTTTCAATGACAATTATGTACCTCAACCTCAGGAGAAAACTGAGAAATCAGTTGACTCAGAGGAATTACCGGAACCTGTGTCTGAGATTGCAAAGGACAATGAAACTAAGGTGACTGCCAATAATATCAAGATTAAGAAAGTTCAATTTGTGCCATCCTCTAGTGATAAACCTGTTGGACAACACAAAATTGACTTTAATGATCAGGAGGATGAACCAGTCGCTATAGTTGAACCTAAAGAGCCAGACACTAGTGAGACACCTAAGTCAAAGGGCACACACAAAAAGTCAATTGACAAAATGTCTTGTTTTAGATGTCACGAAAGGGGGCACGTTGCTTCTAGCTGTCCGAATAGGAAGGTAGATAATACACCTAAGACAGGAAAGCCAGAACAACTTAAGCCTTCTCAAAGTGTTGCAAGCACTAGTAGTTCTCAGAATACCGAGAAAACTGTGCAAGCTACACCAAAATCTGCTGTGAAACAAACACCGATGTCAGGTCGACCAAAAGAAGTGATTAGGACTAATTCACCAAATCGAGTCATTAATCAATCTAGGTCTGGACCGCAACAACAATATAGGAGTACTACACCTAGCAGAGCTTACACTCCAGTTAGGTCACACACTCCTGTTAGACATCAAACACCAGGTAGAGCTCAGGGATATCAATCAGAATTGCCACATAATCGTAATTATTCAAGAGCTCAACAGGAAATGCCTACACAAAGGCAAAGCATGAACTTAAATCACTCGTCACCACAACAGACTCCAGTTCAAAGACCCAAGTCACCTGAAAGGAGAGATGGGTATTTGAAAGAGTTTAAGTATGTGGACGAGAATGGTATTACCAAGTCAGTTATGGCTTGGGTTCCCCGTGATAACTAACCTATTTTCTTTCATGTGCAGGAGATAACTACAGGTCCAAACAACAAATAGTTCGTCGACAGTGGTTGCTCCAGGCACATGACAGGGGAAAGAAGTCTCCTTGCAGACTTCAAGGGAGGGAATCGGGGCTTTGTATCATTCGCTGGAAATAAAGGAAGAAATATCACCGGTACTGGAGTGGTCACTAATGGGACTATCAAGTTGGATCAAGTTTATCACGTTGATAGACTGGTTCACAATCTCATTAGTGTATCTCAAATCTGTGATAAAAAGAATTCAGTGATGTTCACTGATACTGAGGCGTTAGTGCTAAAACCGGGGTTCAAGGTACCTGAAGAGTGGATTCTGATGAGGGCTCCAAGGAAGAATGACTTGTACATGCTCGACATGAACAAGCCGGAATCTTCGATGGGACCAATTTGTTTGTTATCTAAAGCTTCAGAGACTGAGTCGGTTTTATAGCACAGACGCATGGCACACTTGCACCTAAGAAAGATGAACTATATTATGAAAAATGGGTTGGTGCAAGGTGTTCCGATGAAGAGTTTTCAGTTCGAGGATAAGTGTCTACCGTGCAAGAAAGGAAAACAACACAAGAAGGAACACAAGTCCAAGACTCAGAACTCCATCGCTGCCACATTCGATTTGTTGCATATGGACCTCTTCGGACCAATCAACAAAAGGAGTATAGGTGGTAGTTGGTACTGTTTAGTTATTACTGACGATTACTCACGTTTTTCTTGGATATTCTTTTTAGGTACAAAGGACGAGACGGCTCCTAAGCTCATCGGGTTCTTAGACCAAGTGGAAAATTCATATGGAACAAGGGTTAAACGAATTCGAAGTGATAACGGAACAGAGTTTAAAAACACAATAATTGGTGTATATTGCCTATCAAAGGGCATAGTGCATCAATTTAGTGCACCTTATGAGCCACAGCAAAATGGGGTGGCCGAACGGAAAAACAGGACATTGATTGAGGCAGCAAGGACCATGTTATCGGATTCAAAGCTTCCTACCATGTTTTGGGGGGAGGCAGTGAATACCGCATGCCATGTTTTAAACCGGGTCCTTACTGTCAAATTTTTGAACAAAACCTGTTATGAAGTTTTGAATAAAAGGCCACCTAATTTAACTGGCTTTGAACCTTTTGGGGTACCATGTACTTTAATGAAAACTAAACATCAACCAAAGTTTGGTGAGAAGGCTGACGAAGGATACTTCCTAGGTTATGTGCCGAACTCACCAAATAAAAGAGTTTTTAATAAATCAAATGGTACAGTAGAGATTGTGTATAACATTGAAGTCACAAGTTATACACATGAACCCCAAATTGGTCCGGAATGGATATTTGATTATGACAAATTGTTTGAATCATTTAACATTCCTTTGAATGAAAATGCAGGTACAATCGAAAAGGATATGTCGTCATTAAATCTGAATGACGAGGGCCATAGCTTTCCGAGGACCACTTTTTAATCAACATCCGAGCCTACCTCAACTGAAGATAGATCTCCAGAAGTTACTGATTCTGAAGTGCCTACAAACGAAGATCAGACAACTACTTCTAACTCTGAGGAAAATGTCCACGAGGAAGAAAATGTGGAGTCTGAAGTCGTTCCCCCGTTAGGAGAGATAGGATCTAATTTGGGAGATAATCTGAGAGTTGACGAGATAGAGACATCTAGGATCAACAATAACCATCCAATAGAAAGCATCATAGGAAATCCCAATGCGGGTGTGAGGACTAGGAGCAGTTTAAATAACAACACAGTGTTGTTGTCAATGATAAATGACTCTGAGGCCTTTCATACCTGCCTCTATTCATGTTTCATCTCGCAAGTAGAGCCGAAAAACGTGCAAATGGCACTAAAAGACAACTCTTGGGTTGAAGCGATGCAGGAAGAACTGTCACAGTTTAGGAAACTAGAAGTGTGGGAGTTAGTTCCATTACCTCGAGGAGAAATAGCAATAGGAACCAAATGAGTTTTTAAGTGCAAAAGAGATGATCGGGGTGTAGTCACTCGCAACAAAGCTAGGTTAGTTGTAAAGGGTTTCAACCAAGAGGAATGAATCGATTACAATGAAGTGTTCGCGCCTGTAGCAAGGTTGGAAGCAATTCGTTTGTTAATGGCTTTTGCTTCCTTCAAGGGTTTTAAAGTATATCAACTAGATGTTAAGAGTGCTTTCCTTTATGGGAAAGTGAAGGAACTGGTGTATGTGGAACAGCCGCCCAGGTTTATAGATCCGAAATATCCAGACAGAGTATATCGATTAGATAAGGCTCTATATGGATTGCATCAAGCACCAAGGGCGTGGTACGAGACTCTGTCCAACCATCTTCTAGACAATGGGTTTGAAAGAGGGAGGATAGATAGTACGCTGTTCGTGAAGCGAAAAGGAGAATCATCTTGGTACAAGTGTACGTAGATGATATTATTTTTGGATCATCAGACGAGCAAATGTGCACTGACTTTGAAAAGGTGATGAAGTCAAAGTTTGAGATGAGTGCAATGGGTGAGTTAAACTTCTTTCTGGGGTTGCAAGTCGATCAGAGGAAGGAGGGCATGTTCATTCATCAGACGAAGTATGTCTATGACATCTTAGAGCGTTTCGGGATGGAAGGAACCAAGCTGATAGCTCACTTCAGCACGCCGATTCAAGTGAATCACAATCTCGGACCGGGTACTGAAAGTGATACCAATGTGGATCCGACGTTATATCGGGCCATGATTGGGTCACTTATGTATTTAACTGTAACTAGACCTGATATTATGTGTGCTGTTTGTATTTGTGCTATGTTTCAAGCTAATTCGAAAGAGATGCACATGAAAGCTGTGAAGCGAATTCTACGATACCTCTAGTCGAAACCGAAGCTGGGACTTTGGTATCACGCGGAGGGCGATCTGGAATTGGAGGTGTTCACGGATTCAGAATACATAGGATGCAGCTTGACGCGCAAGTCAACAACTGGAGGTTGTCAGTTCCTAGGAGGGAGACTCGTTTCCTGGCAATGCAAGAAACAGACTTCGGTAGCCGTGTCAACGTGCGAGGCCGAATATGTTGCCGCTGGTAGTTGTTGTTCACAGGTTCTGTGGATACAACAACAATTGCGAGATTACGGTTTGACTTATACTCATACTCTTATTAGGATAGATAACCAGTCAACAATTGCTATAACTAATAATCTAGTTAAACATAATAAAACCAAGCACATAGACATAAGACATCATTTTATACGTGATTGTGCTGAAAAGAACTTAATTAAGCTGGTAAAAGTGGCAACGGATGATAATAATGCTGATTTATTTACCAAAGCTTTTGATAAGTCACGTTTTGAGTATTTGATTCAACTAAATGGAATGCGTAATCCAGAGTGAGTTGACCTTAGTAGAGTTTCATTTCTTTTTATAGCAGTAGTCTTTCTTTCTTTTTATAGGGAGTCTCAAGGCTAATAAAATATTCAAGAAAAAGTCAAACGTGTCACTAACTTAGATGTATGACCAATTGGTCTTAATTTTTATGTTAGAGACATATAGACATTGATTCTAAATGAGGTATGCAAACTTTCTGGGGATGTATAGCAACATCAGATACATCTTAAAGAAATGGAAAGAATAGAAAAATCATACTGAGTTAAGAGTCCAAACAAGTAACTCTGTTGTACGGACCTGTTGCCTCTGGTTTGACTCGAGTTAGCAAGATAAGTCGCTTTGTCGTACGTCGGTACAGACCTGTCACCGCTGTCTTGCTAGCTTTAAAAATAAACTTTAAGACAAACTAAGACACTTTGTTGTATGTAAATACAGACCTGTGTCCGATGTTTGCCTTTTAAAGGAAGTTTGCAATACCAAAAAGTTATAATCATTGTGTTTATGCCTTGATCATAAAAGTATTTCTATGTATGAGTCACGTAAGGTAATTTCTTGATAAATAAAAAGGCCAAGGGATATTTCGAAGTGTAACATGTTTAAAGGGAAAATAATACCAACAATCAGCTAGAAATGTATGTCACGACAAACAATCAAAGGAATCAAAAATTCCTAAGTGTGAAAGTTAGAATACTGAAAGTGCGTATTTGACACCGCTATCTGATTGAACCTTTCTTTGACTATACTCATCAAAATTATTCAGTTAAGTGTTAAGTATAGGTTGTAAATTTTAAATAATGTAGATTAGTCTAAGTTTAATTTTTGTTCACAATTTTAACTTTAATTTATTTTATTTTTAGTTTTTACTTCATTCTTTTAATTTTATTTTTTAGGAAAAAGGTCAAAATTACTGAGGGTGCATTCCTTAATTGAATAAAATAAACACTGCGTGAAAATCTTGTGCTTAGGGTAAAAGATTTGGCATAGTTTATTCCGTTACACGAAAAAGTTGTAAAAGTTGAAAAAGTTGAATTTATTTCAAAGATTTTCAATATTTTCAAAATTTTCAAGTTCAAATTCGACTTTAAGGTAAATCGAAATGAAATGCATGTTCGAATTTGGCAGGGCCTTCGAGTTTGGCATTAAATTCGAAAGATGTCACAAACTCGAAGGTGGTTGGTATAAATAGGTCAACAGTGACAAGTCATTATCACCTACCTTCGAATTTGAGCCTTCGAGTTTAGTCTGAGAGATTTCGAGTTTGTGTGTTCGACTTTGCCATTTTCGAGTTTTACACTATTTGTCGAGTTTTTGTCCGATTGTGTTCGAGACTCCTACCAAGTCTAGGTATAATCAACAGTATTGTACAAGATTTAGGAGGTTTTATACTCAATTTGAGTCAAAATCACTCGATTTTGACGTTTTAATGGTTTGAAGTTTGTTTTTCAAAATAACAACGTTTGAACCGGTGAAACGTCAAATTGATTACAAGTATCTTTGATTAGAACCTATTGGGACTAATGGATGTAATTTTCTAAGTCTAAAATGGTTGGAATCTTGGATTTTTGTTGTCACTCAAACCGACATGTTCGACTTTGATCATGGGTTCGAATTTGATCGTTATTTCGAGTTTGTCATTAAACTCGAAGCAGCCAATAAATTCGAAACTAGGGTTGTTTCGAACTTGTCATTCGAGTTTACCATTATATTCGAATTATTTCCTTAAAATTTAAATTTAATCAAACAAATTTATATTCGAACTTGATTGGTACTTACACAAGTCCAAAATAAAACAAATTTGAATTTAATCAAGTTTATGTTTATATGGATAATTCTATTATACTTTATTGTGCAGATATGGCAGATAGAGTTTTTGTTCCAAAGCATAATATGGTCATTTCTCCGGACCATGAGATACCTGAGGCTCAAGCATACCGCCAAATGGTGGATTTTTTGGTCGGTTCAAGGATTTCTTATGCCCTGTCGCATAACATTCAGATAGTAATCCCATAAGTTCGTGAATTTTGGGATCATTTACAAGTCGACTGTACTGTTATTCCAACAGTACTAAGGACAAGGATTGCTAGACACCCTCTAGTGTTTTCAGCTGACGTATTGCGTAGAGTGTCGCAGTTAGGCTCTCCAGAGCAGGAAAATGGGCCGATTGACTTTCCGTTAGCAATCAGGCAAGCTGCATTTATCAGAATGGGATATAGTTTGGATGTGACTAAGTTCTCATACATGAAGAGTGGGCTGATCGGGCAATGGATATATCTAGCGCACGTCTTTATGGTGTTTTTTGTTGCCAAGAAAGCAGGATTCGGTTATATCGTATCGAAAATTCAGTCGGGGATGATAGCGCTGGTGTACAATCAGAAATTCAGCTACTCAGAAATGTTCTTTGCAGAGTTTGTCCAGTAGATAACAGCTCTGGCACGAGAAAGATGCCTGTTATATCCAAGATTTGTGATGATGTTGATAAGACATTTCCTGCCGAATTGCCGCAGCTTAACGATATTCAGAGTGTTGCTGTCATTGATAAAAGAATATTTGCAGATTGCCAAGCACACAGAGGTGCTCAGGCTAGGCCAGTGAAGGCACCACTTTTTGGTGTGGTGGTCACTCCAGATTTCCAAGTCGCTGAAGGTGCCAATTGGGCAGGCGAAGTCCAAATTCCACAGCAGCCACAACAGCAACAGCAACAGCCCAGGCCTCAGCAACCAAGGAGGAGGCAAAGGTAATCAACCAGACAGACTCAGGCCACTGGGCCTTCAACAAGCCAAGTGCAGGAGACGGAGGAAGCTGGTCCTTCAACTGTATCGCCCGTGTCTCATCCAAGAGTAGAAACATTAGAAGAAATATGGGCACAGGGGCCTCTCGCAAATGAAGCGATAACGTCTGAGCTTATTGGAAATATTCTGGAACCACCAGCAGATGAAGACAAAATTTACCGACAGATAGATGACTATGTTCATGTTGAAGAAGAGACTGAGTCGGAAGAAATGGAGGAGATTGAGATAGAAGATGTAGCTGCTGAATCACCAACAACAGAAGTAGAGGAACCAGCTGTCCGTATAGGCAGATATGGATCCAGAATCTTAGTTATTGATGAAGCAACCAGACAAAGAAGAGCTTCGAGGGAGTCAGATGACTCAGATTTTGAAGAAGAAGAAATAACTCCTTTGGTGCCTAGGCATAGGGCCAAAAGGCACCATTTTATGCAGGGAGCTTCATCAGCCTCTGCTTCTGAGCCAGAAATGCCTACCGCTCAGCCATCAGAACCAACATCCATTCCACCACCACCACCACCTGTTCAAACATCCATTCCCTCACCAATCATCCCAACTCCCATCCAATCAATTTCATTCACTTCATCAACCTTCACAGATAATCAAAGGTTTTCTGAGCTTAGGAGCAAGGTTGACTTCCAACAAATCCAAATTTTTCAGTTAACTAAAGCAATCGGTGAAATACAGGCACATAATGCAACTGTTGACAAGGAGAATGCTGAGTTGAAGAAATCTATTGGAAAGATTGAGGAAGAGAATCTGGAGCTGAAAACGTTTGTTGCAGACCAAGCTGCTGAAATCCGATCGATGAGGTCCCTTATTGAGCAGCTAATGAAAAAACTAAAAGCTCAGGGGGAGACAAGTTGTAGAGATGCTGAGGAGCAGCGAAGGGAAGGTGATGACGATGGCAATGATCCCAATGCACCGAAAGAAAGTGAGCAAGAAGATTTTCCTGCTGCTCTATATGCTGAAGTTCAGGGGGAGCCTAGTCAAAGTGGAGCTGGAGGAGGAGAGGCCAGTTCTTCAAAGGTATCGGAGAGCGACGTGAATGAAATAATTGAAGCTCTAATGAACATTGAGGAAGAGGCGTTAGATTTTGACTTTGATTTTCAGGATGAAATTGAAATTGAAGATCTGGAAGAAGGAGAGTTCGTGCCAGAAGAGATTGCAGACTGCAAATCTGATGATGAGGTCTTAGTTGATGAAGATGATGAGGCAAATGAGATCATCGTTCAACAGAATCCTATCACAGATACATATACTACAGCTGAACAGAATTTGATAGACATTGACGCATTTAAAGATGTTTTTAATGTTGAATCTGAGAGAGAAGAGACTGAAAGGGAACTTTCAAATGACGAGAAAAGACAGGTGTGGTTTAGGAAGGAAGAGAAAAGAGCTGAGCTAGCTGTGAAGAAGAAAATGAGACTGCCAAGTCCAAGAAAGTTGTCTGGAGGCATTCTTAGCTGGTTTTTCGATAGAGAGTTACAACTCTTCGTGCTAAAAAGACGAGATGGGCTGCAATATCTAAAGAGAACGTTGAAAGTGTTTAATACTCTGCCCAAGTGCGAGATCAAAGAACTGGCATGGAAGGATTTGATAAACCTAGGAGATGACCAATACGCTGAAGTGATAGCGTGAATAATAAGAAAAGAAGGTCGATCTGGAAGGTTTGAGAGGATTAAGCCGAGGGAAGGAAAGAGAGTCATGGATGAATCAAGAATAGATCCATTGACTGGTAAACCTTGGATGAAAATGTTCTATAAACCAGTCCGTTGCCTGAAGAAAGTTCCGTTGAGAACAATGCCACAAGATGTTCTTGCGAACTTGAAATGGTGATACGTTGACAATGAATCAGCAGAGGCAGTCATGGAAGATCATGAGGACAACGTAATTTTGAAAGTATATGATCCTTTGCATCTTGTTAATCTATCTCAAAGCGACTTGCAGAATCTTCATGAACAACCTATTTATTACCATGAAGGTTGGAAATCAGAAGGCAAGAAGTATGAAAAGGTAGTCAAGGTGTGTATAGAAAAGGGATTGTATGCTGGTAGTATTTTGAATAGAACATAGTACTTAATCAAAATGTAAATAGTTAGAAGCTATCGTCAAGGGGGAGTCTGTTGGTACACCCTGTGTGACGCTAGCAGTCTAAGTTGTGTTAGCATTTTGTGTAAGTCATGTTACAAGGTTTTGAATATTAGCTAGTATTTGATATATGTGATTTTATGTGTTTGATATTTATTATTTGTATGTTTGAACTTGGTGTAACATATTACAAGAAGTTCAAAATTAAAGTTCAAAGATTAAATCAAACATAAGTTAAAACATATATTCAAATAGAAGTTTGACATGTGAAATTCGAATTTAGGATATATTCGAATTTAGCATAGAAGGTAAATTCGAATTTGTCATGTGGACAAATTCGAATGGGCCTTGGGCCTGGTTCGAGTTTGTCCCATGACAAACTCGAATGGGTCTCTATAATTAGGGATTAACTCGAATGATTAGTAGACTTTTGCAGAATTTCGTGAGTGATTAGCAGAAGGGGATTTCGAGTTTATCAGCAATCTGTGTGTGTTTTCGGAGAGAATCATCGCGTAGGTTCGTTCGTAGTCGTTCGTACAACGTCATGGTAGTCTCCGTGTTCCGTGCGTGTGATATATCCGTCAAGCCGCTAACGAGGATTCCGCACTCGTTGGTGTGTGTCGCATCTAGATAGATCTGTAGTGTGAAGACCTTACAATATATATATATACATACATATATATATATATATATATATATATATATATATATATATATATATATATATATATATATATATATATATAATTTTCGAGCTTTTTAAAGGTTTTTCGGCCTAGTTTGAGGCTGTTTTTGACCAAGCTCCAAAATGATTTAGGCTTTGGTTTTCTTAGACATAAAACTACTATATACAAAGAATTCAAGAACGGACATTTTTCGAGGTGTTTAGGTTAGGAAAAAAGCTCGTTAAAAACCCTATGTTGGCCATTTTTGAGCTGTCAAACTTTCGGGTTCTCAAATAACATATGGGGGTTCTAAACTCCATATTAAATTATGAAAACCTTCAGATTTTTAGTTAAGACATAAATCTAACTTTTGAGACAAGAATCAACATATTTCGTTAAGTTATGAATTAGTTATGATTTTTCCAAGTCGACATAACATTTCTGCCGAAAATTCAGATTTCATAAACTTGAAACAACTTGTGATTCTTGTTGTTTATTCAAAAACTATATGTATAAAAAGTTATAAAACACATTTATATAACCTGTTTTTATAATATTTATACTTTCATAATGTGTTTATATATTTATAAACACATTTAAAGAAAACAAACTTAAAAACAAAACTAGAGATTTATAAACTTGAGTTTTTGTGAAACCTGTTGTTGTTGGTGATTATATATATTATGCAAGACTTATGTAAACATAAATATAAGATGTAATAAGTTAGTATTTACTTATCCTTGGTTGCAGGGTCGTATGAACATGTATACAAAAACTCATAGACCATCTCTTGAATCATGACACCAGGGGTTGCTGTCATGGCATAGTGAAGTGGGTGAGCCTTTAGGAATTTAACCATCTGTTCATAACCTTTCCCGACGTAGTTTTTGGGATGTTTAGGTTGGCCACATAGTTGGTTGGTTTGATGGTTAACATGGTGTTGACAGAGGGGTGTTTGAAAACATCATTGCCAATGAACGAAAGGATTATTGTAGGCCATTTTTGAGAGTAGGTGAGGATGCACGAGTTTTTGACACTAAGTCTTTTTAGGGTTTAGCAGAGGGTTATGGAAGCAGTAAGGAAGAAGAAGATGATGAACAGTGAAATGGGTATTTATAGAATTTGAATGTGAGTGAGTAGGAGAGAGAAAGGTTTGGGCGGTTGAGTTGAAATGTTACTAACGAAAAACGGAACGGTTTACCACGTCAGCACATTTATCATACCAACTTGACCTTTTTAGCCACTAACACATGTAACACACATTATCCGCAGATAATTAAGATAAATAAATACATAATTTAAGTAACTTAAATGTGAAGTAATGTTAATTAAAAAACTGATGTTCAAACCTGTTATGAAAATTTTTCATCAAAAGCTACTCATTCTATAACTTGTCTGGTCAAACCTGTGCAGTTACATTAGAATAGGTTTCAGTATGAAACCTGTTCAATAGCTGAACAGATTACAAGGCTTTGCCTTGTATGACAGATTACAGAGTGAGCAGGTTTCAGGTTTAAACAATAGAACATGTTTGAGAGAAAAACTTATTTTGTCAAACCTGTTACTTGTCAAACTTGTTCAAATTTTAAGAAACTGGCTAGGTGCAGAGCAGATGAAACCTGTTCTGTCAAAGCTAGTTTGTAAAATTTTATCAGATTTGATTAAGTAGCTTTTTGAACATCAATGACACTTAGTCTATTTTATTTAACATTCCCAACTTGCTTAAACGGTAATTAAACCTGTTTTCATCAAGAGGTTAGGTGAATATGTGGCTATTCTTCTGTGGGAAAAAAAGTTACCTCCACATTACCTTTTTGGATAAGATCTCTTATAAAGTGATGTCTGACCTCAATATGCTTTGTTCTACAGTGGAAGACTGGATTGTTTGAGATGGCTATGGCACTTGTATTATCACACAGAATAGGAATTTTCCTATATACAAGGCCATAATCTTCAAGCTAATGCTGCATTCACAAAACCTGCCCACAGCAGCTTCCAGCAGCAATGTATTCAGCTTCAGCAGTAGAAGTAGAAACAGAATTCTGCTTCTTGTTGAACCAACTAATCAACTTTCAACTAAGGAGTTGACATCCACCTGTTGTGCTCTTTCTATCTAGCCTGCAACCTGCAAAATCAGAATCTGAATATCCAATTAGTTCAAGGCTGGAGTATTTAGGATACCAAAGACCCAAACCTGGTGTACCCTTTAGGTATCTGAAGATTCTTTTCACATCAGCTAGATATGATTCTTTTGGATCGGCTTGAAACCTAGCACATAAACAAGTGGCAAACATAATATCTGGTCTACTAGTAGTTAAATATAGCAAGCTCCCAGTCATACCTCTGTAAGCTGTTACAGAAACAGCTTTGCCAAAGGTATCAACATCCAATTTCACATTGGTTGCCATTGGGGTTCTGATGGGAGAACATTGATCAAATTTAAACTTTTTCAGAAGATCCAATGTATACTTTCTTTGATTTTAGAAAATTCCATTTGAGGTTTATTTAACCTGTAATCCTAAAAAGAAAGTAAGTTCACCCATTATACTCATTTCATACTTAGATCTCATGAGTAGTGAAAAATTCTTGCATAACTACTCATTAGTGAAACCAAATATTATGTCATCCACATAAATTTGAACAAGCATAATATCAGTTTTCACTTTCTTTATGAACAATGTAGTATCCACTTTACCTCTGGAATATCCATTGCTCATAAGGAAATCAGTAAGAGTGTCATTCCAGGCTCTTGGGGCTTATTTCAGACTATAGAGTGCTTTATCCAACTTATAGACAAAACTTGGATGATTGTCATCATCAAAACCTGGTGGCTGCTTAACATATACCTCTTCTTGCATCTTACCATTCAGAAATGCACTCTTAACATCCATTTAAAATACCTTCATGCTCTTGTGAGCAGCATAAGCTAGAAACAAACGAATTGCATTTAGCCTGGCTACTAGAGCAAATGTTTCATCATAATCTACGCCTTCTTCTTGCCTATACCCTTGAGAAACTAGTCTTGCCTTGTTTTTTATGACATGATCTTGCTCATCCATATTATTTCTGAAAACCCATTTGGTGCCAATTATTGTTTTACCTTTAGGTACATGGACTAGCTTCCATACTATGTTTCTCTCAAACTGATTGAGTTCTTCTTGCATGGTAGTGATCCAATTGGCATCTTTAAGTGCATCATCTAATTTCTTTGGCTCCATTAGGGACACAAAACTAGAAAACATACAAAAGTTTTCTAGACTGTCCCACCTTGTTTGCACACGTTTGTTGATGTCACCAATTATTTGATCATTGGGGTGACATCTGATCCACTTAGGATCATGTTTCAATGATGATTCCTCTGAATCAGCTTCATTTACATCAGGCCTTGTAAAACAGTTCTCAGGATTTTCAGACACACTGATATCTTGAGTCTGTTCACCCATTTAGAATGAATCATGATTGTTGAACACATCAGTAGAGGATTCATGAAAATCAGCATTGATTGAATCTGGACATGGTACATTACTATATCAGCACACTTATTCACACAGGGTGTACCAATATAATCATCATCATGCCCATTATGGTTAAACGTTTCTACTCTGGGTGATGTGGAAGCTTTTGAGTCATGATCATCAGCGTTGGAATGCATGAGATCATCAAAGCTGAAGTCTCCTGAAACTGATTCAGGAACAGCTTTGGTTGAAGGATTTGTAGACTCTTCAAATGTGACATTGATAGATTCATCTATCACATTTCTTTTGGAGTTGTATACTCTGTACACTTTGGAAACTACTGAGTATCCAACAAACACTCCTTCATCAGCTTTGGGTTCAAATTTGGCCAGCTGATCCCTTTGATTCAAGATGAAGCAAGGACATCCAAACACATGGAAATAGCTTATATTTGGCTTTCTCCCTTTGAGTAACTCATAAGGAGTCTTATTGAACCTTTTCACCACTAAGGATCTGTTTTGAGTAAATGATATTCTAATTCAATCAATCACAACAACAAATCATACAATAAGATTAAAGATGATTGCAACTAACGAAATGCTTTGATTCCACAGAGAAGATTTACAATACGGAGAGAATGAATGCACAAATATCAAAGTTTGACGTAGCCATACAGATTCGGGCAAATGAGTACAAAACCATACCTACACAGTACAGCTCCTATCTATTTATATTTACAAATAGAACTATCAAACAATTACAATTTTGTGACACCCTTGCCACAACAACCACCATTTACAAACACCCAGGATAAATCATCAAACATAATTACAATAATGATCTGATAACCTAGTTGAAGTGCGGAAGCATTAAAATACATAATATAAAATAGTGCAACAGTGATAAACACCCTACGGTGCTACAAGGTACCCAATTCTAAGTCTACAGACTCAAAAGTTTATTACAATCATCCCAAACATATTATAAGTTTTGTTCCACAACATAATTACCGATTAAATAGCAGATATCTTCCAAATCTTCCCACACGACCTAACTAGAAGGTCCCGCTGCAGATTTTCCTTTACCTGTAAGATAAAAATAAACAACTGGGGGGATAAGCGGATGCTTAGTGAATACAAAGATTACGCATTTTATAAATTTTTATGAAGCCCAAGGGTAACACAGATGACCAACATCGGATACCCTCTTCGTACACAAAGTACGGACCAGAGCCGCAGCCCCTTCGAGCCTAAAGCTCGGCATTTAAACATAGCATCTGAGACAAACGTACGATCGGGGATGACATACTGCCTACCGGGCCTAGGAGGGATCAGCTCCAGGTCATATAGCACAGTAACATCGGAGTAATCGATGCGACCCACCGGTCCATCACTAGATGCACAACAATCGAACGGACATGCAACAAGTAAGAATGTGCATCTAAATCTACGCAAGTTAGTAGAATTCCAACCAAACAAATGAAGCAACAGGTCTCAGCAGGCAAAGCTTAACATAAAACAGATATAAACATGCGAAATCTACTGTACTCACAGTGGGTGCGTAAATAAAACTTCAATATTATTTCTCCTCGGGCTTTCAACCGGATCCACCAAGTACCCCACTGTGGGTTAAACAACACCACAAGGGACCTGTTATATTAATTACAACAATATCACGAGTCAAAAACCGTTTAAATTCATAAGACCATGTTTTGTAAGTTTTGCAATATTTTCCCCCATCTCGGGTCTATGTCCAAATTCATAATACAATTAAGTTTGAACCCATTTCAAGTTTACATCTTGTCCTTTGTATAACTCATGTCATTTTATGTATTGTTTATGAGTTTCATTCAAAATACTCGAGTTTAGAGAGTAGAATTCTCAATTTTAGGCATTAAACTCGAATTTAATGGGTTAGATTCGAACCCCCTTCGAATTTGATGACAAACTCGAGCCTCATATAGTAAACTCGAACCCACTCGAGTTTGTGGACAGATTCGAACCCACCCCCCATTCGAATCTAATGTTAGACGCGAAAACACACTCGAATCTAGTACCAAAAATCGAGTTTGTTCTTGCATTTCGATGGTGTTCTTGGTATTTTCGAGTTTGTTCATCTTTACAACTTAAATCCTTCATTTCAAAGCCTAAAATCATGAATATATCAAGTATTATGCCTAGTTTCGATTCTATTATGCATATACTATCATATTCTTGTAATATTTCAAGCAAAACTAGCTCCAAATCACATAAAATAACAGATTCGAATTCTAAGTTCTTCAAAACCGAAATAAACAACTTAAAAGGGTCGATTCTTACCTCAATTCGCACGATATCAGGAATCCAACTACAGATTGTTGTAGTACTCCTCGAGATCTTTCCGTTGACGTATAAATCTCGATAATCGGCCGGTCGGTTTGTGAGATAACTTAGAGAGATGTAGAGAGAAAACTTCTAGAGAGAGAGAGAAATGGTGAAAAATGAAGGGCTTGGCCTTTTTATTCCCATTTTCATCATTTTGCACATTTCACCCCTCATCTTAACCGGTTCCATAAAATACTGATTTATTCTTAATTTATCATTAATAATTTTTATAATTCATAATATTCCTTAATAATAATTCCCGAATTCAAATTTTCTTAAAATAACAACAAACTTTCTAAATATCCCAAATACATAATAATTGCCCAAATTTCAACTCAATTATATATTTTCCACTTAATTAACCCAATTACAATAAAATAAATCCGAGGATGTTACAAATTTAACCCCTAGACTTATTATTTTTCATCAACAAAAGTAATTCCTAACACAAATGCAGAGCGGAAAAGTCATTGTTTATGCCTCGAGACAACTAAAGCAGCATGAAAAAGATTACTCAACTCACGATCTGGAGTTGACAGCTGTCACATTTGCCTTGGAGTTGGGGAGACATTACCTGTACGGAGCAAAGTGTCAACTTTATACGGACCATTAGAGCCTAAAGTACATATTCATTTAGAAAGAACTTAACATGAGACAACGTAGGTCTATGGAGTTGATTAAAGACTACGACTGTGAAATACTCTATCATCCTGGTAAGGCTAACGTAGTAGCTGATGTTTTAAGCCGCAAAATCTATTCTAAAGACTGCTGCTATATGATGACTACTACAATATTGACCTCCACAATTATTGAGAATGTTAAAGCTGCTCAAGGGGAAGCTTTAAAGGAAGAAAATATTGGTGCTGAAGACATACGAGTACAGAAAAAGATCATGGAAACAAGTGACTTCGTCTTGAAAGGTGTCTATGGAAGAATCTAGGTGTCGAAGTTTGGTGGCATGAGAAAAGTGATTATTGAGGAAGCACATCAATCGAGGTTTTCTGTACATCCTGGGAGCACAAAGATGTATAACGAATTAAAAGTTGACTTTTTGTGGCCCAGATTGAAAAAGGACATTGGGCAGTATGTTGTAAGATATAGGACTTGTCGGCTGGTGAAAGCCGAACATCAACAGCCGTATGGCAGTTTGCAACCACTTCTCATTCCGGAATGGAAGTGGGAACACATAACAATGGATTTTGTCACCAAGTTACCGAAGACGAAACGTCAGCACTATGCAGTCTGGGTGATTGTTGATAGATTGACAAAGTCAGCTCACTTCATACCGATCAGAGAAAGCTATTCGTTAAATATGTTGACACAGATTTATTTGGGTGAAATTATCTCTATACATGAAGTCCCGAAGTCCATCGTATCTAATCGAGATAGTCACTACACATCCAACTTTTGTTTGGCTTTGAAAGAAGGATTGGGAACAAGAATTGCAATGAGTACGGCCAACCGTCCACAAACGGATGGCCAAAGTGAAAGGACTATACTTACACTTGAAGACATGATGCGGTCTTGCATTTTGGATCTTGGTGGTAATTGGGATGATCATTTACCGTTAATAGAGTTTTCATACAATAACAGTTACCACACAACAATCAAGAAAGCACCGTTTGAGGCTTTGTACGGAAGAAGATGTAGAACTCCTACGTGTTGGAGAGAAACAGGAGAAACTTTGATTGTTGGGCCGACATTATTACAGGAAACAAATGAAAAGATACAGCTGGTTAGACAGAATATGAAAGCGGCCATGTATCAACCGAAAAGTTACCATGATAGGAGGCACAAGCCTATCAGTTTTGAAGTGAATGATTGGGTATATCTAAAAGTATCACATATGAGAGGTGTTACTAGTTTTGTTAAAAGAGGCAAGTTGGCTCCAAGATTTGTAGGCCCGTTCAAAATAATAGAAAAGGATGGGAACCAATCTTACCGTTTGGAGTTTCGTGAAGAGATGTCGGGCATACACCTGGTGTTTCATGTGGAAAATCTTAGGAAGTCCTTCACGACTGGAAATAAGGATTGGGCCAATCACACTGAGCTGCAGATTGACGAAAGGCTTTGATATGTGGAAGAGCCGGAATGCGTCTTGGATACCAAAGTGAAGAAGTTAAGGAACAAAGAGATAGAGATGGTGCTGATACGTTGGAAGCATCACAAATGAGCAAACCATACATGGGAAACCAAGACAGATATGTTGAAAAAAATATCCGCACGAGGACGAAGTTCAAGCGTGGTGGAGCCCATGTTGTAACATCCCTAATTTTGAATTTTATGTAATGAGTAGTTAAGAATTAAAAGTGTTTTAATGGATTGTTGTGGTAATTTAATAAGTTTCATTTCATGTATTTAAAATCATGATGATGATGAGAAATCATCATCGTCGTCTTTTGAACGAGCATAACAATAAGAAACCGATAAGGATACTTAAAAAGGTCAAATTGAGAAAATACAAATTTGAGGGGTATAATGTGCAATTATGGAAACATTTCAATAAAAATGATGAAATGTACGAAGGGGGGGTTCACTTTTACAACCAATATTCTCTCTCTCTCTCTCTCAAAACACTCTCACATTCTCTCTCTCTAAAACTTTCGGCTCTCAACATCACAAAATCAAGAACAGCAGAAACGTTGGATTGAAGGCTGGAAAATTGGATTCAAGTTGCTAATGAGGAACTATAATCTATACAACCAATGATTTGAGGTAAAGTTTGCTTACTATCGCGAATTTTAAGGATTTGTGTTCGGTATTAAAACCAGATCAAAGATTATGATTGTTAATGTTAATGCATGTTGTTTATTCAAATGGATATCTTCAAATCGAGTGTTAGAAACACTATGTATCAAATTTCAGCCTCTGATTTAACTCCTAAGTACTGATTTCAGATTTTACTAGGTGTTTTAGTGTGTGTGTGTGTGTGTGTGTGTGTGTGTGTGTGTGTTCGACGAGTTGTATAAAATGGCCTAAAAGGGGGCTTGGTTTGGTACAAAATACGTTAAGAATGATGTTAATAAGTGTTAAAAAGAAAGACATTGGACCATGCATCAAGAGTTTCAATCACAAAATAAATACAAAAATGATCAAATAAAATCTGGAAATGATAGAAAAATGATGAAGTATGAACTCGGATCTGATGAACACCATTCGGATTCATCCGAATTTCGAATCTGATGAATCTCGGATGGCAACACTTGAATAATCATAAGTCAGGACACGAATTTTGGATATCAAGGCGTCCGAATTTCGAATCATATTACCATCCGAATTTCGGATGGTTGGTTCAAAGTAAAATTTCTAAGGATGGAATCTCGGATCATACGAATTTCAGGTCTATCCGAATTTCGTGTGGAATCCGAATTTCGGGTTAATCTTCTAAACTTATTAAATTAAGTTTCAAGAAATAAATAGTTATTGATATTAATGTTTTATTACACTCACTTAACAGGTCCCTTGTGGTGTTGTTTAACACACGGTATGGTACTTTATGAATCGATGGGCTTGCGAGCCATAATTGGTAAATCGATGCTACCATGGCTATATGACCTGGAGCTGATCCCTCCGAGGTCTCAATGGGCAGGTGTAGCAACCCCGATGGTAATTATCGCCTCAATTGAATGCGTGATTCCGTGCAGTGGCATGATGGAGCTGCGGCTCGTTTCCGTACTTCGTGTAGAAGAGAGTATACGGAGTTTGTTGTTGGTGTTACTCTTGTGTGCTGCATAAATACTTGTAGAATGTATAATCTCTGTACTCACTAAGCTTTGATTACCCCGTAGTTGCTCACATTTTTATAGGAAAAGGAAAATCCGTTGTCGGACCTTCTAGCTAGGTCGTTTATTGAAGTCTTTTGAGGACAACTAATACTCAATTGGTAACTGAAAACATGGGAACAATGTTGTAATATTTAGGATGTTTGTAATAATGTATTGTGTATGTAGACTTAGACTGGAACCTTGCAACACCGTAGGGTGTTTGACACTTGTATTTTTAATTATATCTATCAATTTCCTGTAATGTACTAAGTCTTCAGATCATTGTTTAATTATGAGTTGTATGGACTAATCCTGGGTGTTGTGTTTGTGGTTATTATGGCAAGGGTGTCACACTCTCAGCCCTCAAAGGGTCAGAGACGGTGCGTCCGTATTTCCAGTCTATGGCCTCTCTCCTTCTTCTCCCTCCCTCACAACAGTCATCTCCCACTCCCTTGTACCCAGAATGTTTTCAGTCGCATCCTGAACTCCCTCATCCTCACTCATTATTAGCTCACCTTTCGGATGTGGTTGGCTCTGTCGGTTCTGACAAAGCCTCATCCGGATATACACCCTGATAGTAGGCATGGCAAAAAAATCCGAACCCGGTGGGGAATCCGACATCCGACCCCGACTTGACCGGGGAAAACCCGAGTTGACCGGGGATGGGGGCGGGTTCGGGGAATCCCCATAACAATTGAAATTAATAAAATTTTGGGCTTTTGCCTTTTCCTTACCCAAGCCCATTCCTTTTCTTTTTTCCACTGCTTGCTTTCTTCTTCTCATTCTTTCCCTAGAATTAGAAAACAATCTCAGTTTGAACCATAATTTTCTAGATTTGAAGTTGATCAAAGTTTTAATATGTTTACTTTATACTTATGGCTTATTTTATTCATTATCATCTAGTTTCGAAGTTACTTTAACGAAACAGACTTATATATATATATATATATATATATATATATATATATATATATATATATATATATATATATATATATATATATATATATATATATATATATATATATATATAAACAAATGTAAAATAGAAAGTTAGTTTACTTAGTCATATTTTTCACTTTTGGATTATTAGTTTCTAACATTTTAAAATTTTTATATGAAAGACACGTAAATGTCAAATTGTGAATTTACCCGAAAACCCGACGGGGATCCCCGAACCCCGGCGGGGGCGGGGATGGGATGGAAAATTTAATCCCCGCCGGGGATGGGGACGGGGATAGTAAGTCGGGGACGGGGACGGGGACGGGGATTGGGGTCCCCACCCCGAACCCGCCCCATTGCCATGTCTACCTGATAGTATACCCTTACCCTTTCCAGTGATTTATCGGCCAACCGTAGAAGTGTTAGCGGGATATTTATTACTTGTACTCTCGAGATTTCCTTTGGAATCTTAACTCTTTTAAGGGCAACCATCTTGTAAACATCATATCCGGGCCTCTCATGGATGTCAATTGTCGTTGTCCATGGCATATTGAATGAACAAACGAAGGAATCACTGAAACAGTATGAATTTCCTTTCTCTCTTTGTCCCTCAATCTTGGGCTGCCCGCTTCAGCTCCTCGAATATGAACACTGCATAGTCAAAGTGTCGGTCAAAGGCGAAGGCGGCGAACATTGCGAGCACTTGAATTGAAGCAGAATCATGGAGGAATGCTTTCCCGTGAAGCACTTGTTTATTACATCAAAGAAAACCCTCCAGTGAGACTGGAGTTGCTTGGTTTTGAAATCTGATGGTTTTGAGAGAGTACCATGATATCCGATTGATTAGATTTCTTAGACCGTTTGGGCTGGGGTTGGAATGGGTGCATATGAGTATTTAGTGACTGAGAAGTTTTCTGTCAGTAGGCGGAGAATGTGGCAGATGGCTAGAAGTGTTAGGAGAATGGGTACGGAGTCTATTTTAGTGGTAAAATGAGGGACTGCCTCATTGATGAATGTCAGGTGGTGCCAGAATTGTTGAAGGTAGATTATGGGTACGGAGATGGCGGTGGTTAGGGAATAGAAAATGGGATGGCCTTTAAGAATACCAAAAGTGATATCCTCAGCTTCATAGCGAAAGATGGTAAGGTCTAATTGCCAATTATGTGGAGCAAACTCTGTGAATTGGTCGGCGGAAATAAGTGTTTCCTCAGGCAATTGTTGGTTATTGTTAGGGATGGGAGGATGGGGAATGGTGAGGGTGATTTGAGTATCCATTAGACCTGTAGAAAAGCAACACACTTAGCTAAGCAGACTTGAGTATAGATAATACATTAAGATTAACTCTGAAATAAGTGTGATGAACCCGTCTATTCTGTTTAAAGCATTGGGATTTTTATTAATAGAATATAACTTCTACGGAATAAAATCCAAAGTCGATCGTTGAGAGACTAATGTTACAATAGACGTGTTCACTCAAACACTTATTTGAACTAGAACCAATGGTGCAAAGGACATGGAATTTTTATTTTGTTTTTGATTTATATATAGAAAAATGAAATGCAAATGGAAAAATGAAAAAAAAAAAAAAAAAAGATGCTAAGTGTTGAAATTCGGTTGATTAACCGAATTTCGGATGCAACTGAATTTCGGGTAGGATCGAATCTCGGGTGATGTGATCTGAATTTCTGGTGGGATGTTAACTCGGATGGAATAATGCATGGAAAAAGTAAAACTTTAAAGAAAACTAAGTATGGGAAAAACTTGTGGGGGACCCGAATTTCGGATGGAACCGAAATTCAGGTGTGAATGAATGCATTAAACACTTATGCTAAAAATGAAGTTACAAATTTCAGAGTGGGTCTAAAATTCCTGTGGTTCCGAATTTCGGGTGAGCCATGACATACACTTAGGTTTATAAATTATATAAATGTCATCCTTTGGAACCGACCGAATTTCGGATCACCGAGGATGAAATTTAAATATTTTCTAAGTGTATTTTGTCGGGGCATCCGAATTTCGGGAGAACCAAAATCTGAATGGGGTCCATTGAATGTGAAACATTAAAGTTTAAATTTGTACTAAGTGAAGGTCATCTGAATTTCGGATGGATCCGAGATTGGAACAATCATCCGAATTTCGGAAGTATCCGAGTTTACACTTAGAAAAATTCTGCATTTAATGAGTTCATGCACATGCAAACGTGTACTAGTTTCAAACTTCATAAAAATGCATGAAAATGCAGATCCTAAAGCTAAAAGTGGTAAGGAACATTTTATTTAACTGAACTAACTTATAAAGAACTGATTTAATATCCTCAAAATGTAAAAAATCAGGTTTAAAACCCTTTAAATTGTGAAAATTAAAAAACCCATAAATGGAAGTTAAAAAGCAAAATAAAGGAATAAATGGGTTACATGATCGTCAATTAGAAGGAAAATGCAAGAAAAATGAAGTGAAACGCTTGAGATTTGAGTTTGGTAGCTTGAAAGAATGTGGCTATGGCGGTGGGTTTTTGTTCGTCGGATTTTTGGAGAAGAAAGAGAAGGCGTAGAAGAGAAGAAACCAAATCCCGCCTATATATAGGCGGGTCGGGTCGGGTAAGTAAGACCCGCACGTAACATCACAACCAGTGGGCCAAACAACAGAAAAACAAACAAAAGAAAAATATTTGGGCCAGACTTTAAATTGATTAATTACACTTAAAAAATTGGCCCAACAAGAAAATGTTTTTGATATTTTCTATAAAAGTCTTAAGACACAATTAACTAAACAAAGAAAAATAATGAAAATCTTTTTGATTTTTCAATTAAACTACCAAGTAAAAATTAACTAAGCAAACATTAAACAAAGACTTAAAATAGAAATCTTTTTGAGTTTTTCAAGATATATGGCATATAAAAATAAGCAACAAACATCAGAATAAAAATAAAATCTTTTTGAGTTTTTCAGAGTACGTTAAAGTTGACTCAAGAATATAAAAAAATAAAATAAAATAAAATAAAATAAAGTAAGCTACATATCTTGATTTACTCCCCCTCAAATAAACTATCCTATTAGATTGACCCCAAAACCTTTTACCCTTTGAAATTCAGACAAACCTAGAGTTATTTAGCGTCCCACTCAACTTTGAACAATTCACATAGCAACTTTCAGGATCATTAATCATTAAAGATATACATAGATTAAGAAATACTGAACATAATTTTGTGACACGACCTTTAAATTTAAAAGTCAGATATTTTCTAAATAAAAGAATTTTAAACAATTACATGTTTAAAATAAAATGGTTTAAAGAATATCTGAAATTTAAATAGAAGGTTGATTCAACATGCCGATTTGAGATACTAAGAACTGAAAACGAGGTTCTTCTAAAGCCTTAGTAAAAATATCAGCAAGTTGAAATTTCATGCCTACAAATTATAATTCAATTGTTCCTTTTTCTACATGATTTTTAATGAAATGATACCTGATGTCTATGTGTTTTGTTCGTGAGTGTTGCACGGATTGTAAGAAATGACAATTGCGCTTCTGGAATCACTGTATATTGGGATGTTGGTGAGATAAATCCATAATCACATACCTATGTTCTCATCCACAGCACTTGAGAGCAACAGCTAACAACTGCTACATACTCAGCCTCGGCTGTGGATGTGTAAACACGGTTATGCTTTTTGGAAGACCATCTCACTGGTCTGTCACCCAAAAACTGAATCCCGCCTGAAGTTCTTTTCCGTTCTACTCTACAACCTGCAAAATCAGCATCTGAAAACGCTATAAGATCGAAATTGGTTCCCTTTGGATACCATAGACCAAGATCGGGTTTCACCCTTAAGATAACGAAAATGCGTTTTACCGCAGTTAGGTGTGATTCTTTTGGGTCGGCCTGAAACAAGTACAAAGACATGTAAAGAACATTATATCGGGTTTACTGGCCGTAAAATAGAGTAAGGAACCAATCATCCCTCTGTAAGTTGTGTTATCGACACTTTTCTCGGCAGGATAAGTGTCTAACTTACAGTTTGAAGCCACGGGAGTTGCGATAGCTGTGCAAGAGTCTAACTTATACTTCTTGAGAATGTCAAAAGTATATTTCGATTGGTTAACAAATATCCCATCTTCAAGTTGTTTGACTTGTAATCCGATGAAAAAATTCATTTCCCCCATCATACTCGTCTCAAACCCGGACTCCATTAGGGATGAAAAATCCTTACAAAACCTACGGTCATTAGAGCCAAATATAATATCATCTACATATATTTGGACTAGTATTATGTGCGGGCCTTCCTTTTTCGTGAACAGGGTTGTGTCCACCACACCTTTACTAAAACCAACAGAGATAAGAAAATTAGAAACACCATCATACCATGCTCGAGGTGCTTGTTTTAAACCATAGAGGGCTTTATCTAGCATATAAACATGGTCTGGTTTATGTGCATCAATAAATCCTTGTGGTTGTTCAACATACGCATCATCGTTAAGTTCACTATTTAAGAAGACTGTCTTGACGTCTATTTGGTACACCTTGAAGTCCTTGTGTGCCGCATACGCCAAAAAGCATCTGATAGCTTCAATCTGTGCAACTGGAGCGAAAACGTCTCGTCATAATCAATGCCTTCTTGCTTTCGGTAGCCTTTGGCGACTAGTCTCACTTTGTTTCTTACCACAATGCCATTTTCGTCTTGTTTGATCTTAAAGATCCACTGGGTTCCGATTATGTCTCGGCCTTTTGGTTTGGGAACTAACCGCCATACTCTGAGCTGTTCGAACTGGTTGAGCTCTTCTTGTATTGCTACTATCCAGTCTAGGTCTTTCAAGGCTTCATCCACAAAAGTAGGCTCTATCATACTAAGGAATGATGCAAAGAGACATTCATTAGCAGATGCCCTTCGAGTTTGGACCCCAGTAGAAATATCACCAATGATCTGTTCAGTTGGGTGATTTCGGGTCCATTTCGTCTCGTGTGGCAGGGGTGAACGTGATGGAATCTTAGTGGTGAGGGTGGGGATGGATGATGAGTTATGATCGATGGTTTCGAGTGAAGGTACCACTAGTTCCGGTTCAGGTTCTGTTCGGTCTTCTAGAGAGACAATGTTTGAAACTATGTGTAAGGGTACCAATGGAGTGGATTCAACTTGAGGAGTGTCTGTGGATGAGGTGGAAGGTGAAGATGATGAAGTAGCAGTGTATTGATGAAAGAATTGGTGGATCTGAAGGGGATGGTTGAGCAGCTGAATCAGATGAGGATGTGTTAACCGCAGAAGAAGAAACAAATTAAGAATTAATACTAGGAGCAAAAAATTCTGCATAAAAAGGATTAAATAAATTAACTAAATCAGAAAAAGAAAAAGAAGTGGATTGAGATGAGTCTCCAGGCATTTGAGTAATGTGTGGTCCTGATTGGTCAACTTCTGGAGCCACTTCAACCATTTCATCGAATGTGATATGCACACTCTCGTTGACTGTCCTGGTGCGAGTGTTGAATACGGGATATGCCTTTGAATTGGATGAGTATCCAATAAAGATCGCTTCATCTGCTTTCTCGTTGAACTTTCCGAGGTTGTCTTTATCGTCCAGCACATAGCACCTGCAACCAAACACTCGTAAGTACTTGATATAAGGAATTTATTTAAAAAGAGTTGATATGAAGTTTTATTGAAACGCTTATGGATTATTGAGCGGTTTTTGCGTGTAGCAGGCTGTTGACACGGCTTCAGCCCACAAGAATGGAGGTAGCTTTGAATAGTTCAGCATCGTGCGAGCGGCTTCCACAAGGGTACGGTTACGCCTCTCAACAATTCTATTCTGTTCGTACCGCTGAAAACTGGTGATGAATACCCTTGGAACGCAGGAAATTTTCAACTACCGAGTTCTTGAATTGTGTGTCGTTGTCAGATCGGATTGAGACAACTGCTGTTGTGTTTCGACACTCTTGATGAAGTTTATGATTTCTTGAGCTGTCTCATCCTTGGATCGAAAGAATTTTACTCAGGTATATTGTGAATAGTCATCCACGATAACCAACACATACTGCTTTCAGTTTATGCATTGCGTTCTCATAGGACAACAAAAATTCATATGTAGTAACTCTGACACTCTTTTTGATGATGGTTCGGGATTTGGCTTGTGAGATGATCTCTTCATCTTTCCTTTCTCACACGCTCCACACAAATGGTCCTTTTCATAGCGATGTTCTGGGAGACCCTTAACCAGTTGTTTCGAAGCCAGCTTGTTCAGATTTTCAAAGTTCAGATAGGATAGCCTCCGATGCCATAACCAAGAGTCCTTCGATGAGGCTTTTGCTAATAGACAGATGTTATCCTTGACCATAAGCTTAGCAACGTCTATGGTGTAAAGGTTTGAGTTGCAGGAACCAGTTAGAATTTCATTCCCATCACAGCTCTTAACACTACGGTTCTTAGCCCTAAAGGTGACTTCTAGCCCTTTGTCACAGAGTTGTCCTATACTAAATAGATTATGTGATAATCCTTCAACATAGTTAACATCCTAGAAGACTAGATTATTTAGAACTAAATCCCCGTATCGTTTGATTAGAGCGTGATTATCGTTACCAAACTTAACTGTCCCACAAGACTGTTCTACTATATTCGACAACAACTCTTTCCTCCCAGTCATGTGCTTTGAGCAACCCGAATCTATGTACCAAATGGAATTTTCCTGTAAAGAAAATTTGATACAATGAATATTCTTGAGCATATGAATCAAATCCATTGGAAAATAACATGCAAACCGTGTTCTGAACCGAGTTGTTCAGAAAACATAAAGTGTTTAGACCGGGTCCTGAGCTGAGTGCACAGAAGCCAAACATGTCGGTTTTAGCACAAAATTATACATTAACCGACAGACAAAAGAACGAGTCCTAGTCTGAGTTAACTAGAAGCCATTGAATTGAAGTGTGGGTCTTGAATAGAAGTAACCAAGAACCATATGCATTAAATCACACAACTTTGGTTACCCATCTTAGAACGGATCCTTTTTTGTTTGGTGTTCCAGGTGTATATGGCACATTCACAGTCTTAGGAACCCATATTGCACTTTTGTGTGGTCTATATGCAGAACCTTTTGGTATCCATTTGTGTTTGGACCCAGGCGATGAAGTTGCCTTTGGTTTTGGACTTTTTGAAACTTGTTTTGTATTTGCTTTTGGTGTGGGCCTAGGCAAATTACATGAACTAAATTTTGGTGAGGCCAATGATGCACTATTTTTTATTTTCTTTTTGCGAATTCGTTTTACAGTATAAGGCACAAATTTATTCATTTCAGGTACTTGACGTCTAATTCTAGTTGGACATAAAGTAAACAAATCCCAAATAAAATACTTCAAACAAGACATAGAATCTGTTACAGCAGAACAAACATTGTTTTCCGAGATTAATTACGTTCATCCTATCTCTAGAAACAAAATCACTTGGCATTTCAGCCTTATTCACTAAAAAACTTGAAAAATCTTGCATAGTAGTTTTGGGAACTCTTCTCACATGATTTGTAGGAACAAAACGATGAGAGTTAGTATGTTTGGAAGACTTAGACTTAGAGAAATTTCCTTGGTGAGTGGGTTTCTTGGAAGACTCAGATTGACTCTTAGCCTTCTTTGAAACATCAGCTTTTGAAGAGTTTGAACACTCACCTTTGAGAATGACTATAGGTACCTCAACCTTAGCTTTACCTTTATCTGATGATGTATGTGGGACTTTGGCAAAATGAGAACTTAACCTTTCTGAAATAGTGTCAAAATGTTCTTTTAAAATGGTTAGTTCTACACTTTGTTCAAAACCCTGTTTCACCAATTTTTCCTCGCTTTTGAAGAGAGCCTCTTGATAACCAAGTGCTTTCTCTCGAGCTTTCCTTAAGTCCTTTTTTAAAACATTTATTTTGTGTTGAAGAACTTTTGTAGGAATGTAAGGATGAGGGATTAGCTTAACAGGTTCGGCGTTCATTTTAGTTGATGAATAGCTATCAAAGAAATCATCCCTAGGAGTGGGTACTCTGTAATGATAACTCTCATTTAGCTTTTCATATTTAAAAGAAATTTCCCGATTTTCATCTTCATTCATTTCTCCTCCTCTTGGGTTAGGCCTTCTTCCGATGATTGAAGGAAGAAAGTCTGGTACCCGCGCCCCATGTATCTTCTATCATAATACATTGGTAGAACTGATATAGCCTTTTCCAATAACTTAGTATTTTTAAAATCAAATCCTTGTTTGGAATGATAAAACCTAGTTTCTTTGGGTTGATTTAGGTGAATAGTTTGTTCAGTTTGACCCTTTTTTATAAATTCATGTTGGGAAATAGTCTAAGTAGTTCAAGCTGTTAGTTAGACTTCTCAAACTGTTAGTAGAATTTCTATGTAAATACAAAAGTTCATGCTGTTAGTTAAAGAATCTCGAGCTGCTAGTGTAAAAGTTCAAGCTGCCAGAGTAAATCAACTCAAGCTGCTCTGATCAAGCTGTCAAGTGATTCAAGCTGCTCAAGAGTTTCATAAACAAAAAGTGCTGATATTAAGGAAAAGATATCTACAAGAAGATTCCAGCATATCTACTATCAGAGAAGTCATAGTCCTTCAAGGAAACAAATCAAGAAGCAATATAAATACATAGAATAGGTCTTTCTATTGTATAGGAGTTTTCTGCATATTCAATATTGTAATTGCTTTTTGTTTGAGTTTTCATAAGCCTCTAAGGTTGTAAAACCCTAAGAACAGCTTGTGTTCTTCGTCTAATCAAACAGATTAGAGGTGATTGTAATCATTGAAGTCAGCAATACAAGCAATTTTTTATTATTACTTTTGTTTATTTGCTATTGATTCTGAAAGCTTTTGTTAAAATAATTAAGTGTTATTCCGCAAACTTCTTAACTAAACTTTGATTCAAAGCAAGATTATTGATTTAGACTCTGATAAATTCAAATCAGTTAGTCTTGGTTAATTAGTTTCAGATCCTGACAAGTGGTATCAGAGCCAGGGGTCGTTCTTTGTTTTTCAAAGTCGAAAGCTTTTTTTTAAAAAAATTTTAATCTTTTGCAATGGAATTTGATAATAGCAGCAGTGGATCTGGGCAAGGACTCAAAGTGCCTATGCTCAAGCCCACTGAGTTTGAGATGTGGAAACTCAGGATTCAACAGCATATTCAATTCATTGATTATGCCATATGGGAAGCTGTTGAATTTCCTCTTGTAGTTGATCCAGAACTTGATGATGAGGGAAAACCAGTCAAAACTCCTCCAAAAACTGAACTTGAAAGAAAGGCTAGAATGCATGAAGTGAAAGCTCTTACACTTTTAAAAATAGCCATTCCTAATGCTTATCAACATCAGTTCAAAAAGTTTTATACTGCTCATTCTCTTTGGAATGCTTTAGAGAAAAGATTTGCTGGTAATGCCAGTACCAAGAGAAATCAAAAGGATCTTTTGAAACAGCAGTATGAGAACTTTTCTGGTGGCAAGAATGAAAACATTACTCAAATTTTTGACAGGTTCAACAAACTGATAAGTGAACTGGAAAGTGCAAAAGTCAGCCTGGATCAAGATGAAGTCAACAGAAAGTTTCTCAAATCTCTTGGAGAAGAATGGACAGTTTATGCTGCACAATGGAGAACAAAAGACACTCTTGATGAAATAGAACTGGATGATCTGTACAACAGTCTGAGAGTGTTTAAGACTGAGATTGATACTAAAAAGAAATCTCTTTCTTATAATCATAATACTGCTCTTCTGTCATCTGAAAAATCTAATGGCAGTGATTCCTTTTCAGGTGGTGATGGCAACTCTACTGAAGCTCACTATGAGGCTTTTGTTGTCAATGATGGACTGTTTGCTCTAAATGCTGAAGATCTAGAACAGATTCATCCAGATGATCTTGAAGAGATGGATTTGAAGTGGCAACATGCAATGCTGACCACGAGGGCCAAAAGGTTTCTTAAAAGAACAGGCAGGACCAACTTTCAAGCCAGAACAGAAGGCAAACCAGCTTTTGATGAGACAAAAGTTGAGTGTTATAAATGTCATAAGCTTGGTCACTTTGCCAGAGAATGTAGATCTCAAGGTCAACAGTCATCAAGGACTCCACAGACCAATCAGACATCATCATCAACAGCACTTGTCTCCCAAGAAGACAATGTGTTTGACTGGAGTGATCAGACAGAGGAAGAGTTTCAAAACCAAGCTCTAATGGCAGAAACATCAAATGTCTCCTCCACTGAACTACCATCTGAGGGCAACCACAGGTCACCTCATAAAACAAGATGGCATTTGGACAGTGGATGCTCTAGGCACATGACAGGCAATTCTGAGTGCTTGTCAAATTTCAAAGGATTTGTTGCATTTGGAGGCAACTCAAAAGGAGGTAAGGTTACAGGTAAAGGTACTGTTAATGCAGGCAACATGATTTTCCATGATGTTTTGTATGTTGAACAGCTTATGTATAATTTATTAAGTGTCTCTCAAATTTGTGACAAACAAAACATTCTTTTGTTTACAGATTCTGAGTGCATTGTCCTTTCAAAAGATTTCAAAATTCCTGAAAATCTTGTTTTACTAAGAACACCAAGAAAGGACAATGTTTACTGTTTGGACACAGATCTTTTATCCAAGTCAAATACTTTAAGTTGTTTGATATCCAAAGCATCATCCAATGAGTCTGCTCTTTGGCATAGAAGGATGTGTCACATGAACTTCAAGTCCATGAACATTTTAGTCAAAAAAAATCTGGTAAGAGGTTTACCACAAAAGGAGTTCATATGTGATGATCATTGTGTAGCATGCCTTAAAGGCAAGCAACACAAAACTTCTCATAAGGCCAAAGAAATAAATTCAATCTCATCTTCTCTTCAGCTGATTCATATGGATCTATTTGGTCCAACATCTGTTTTGAGTTTGAATAAAAGGGCTTACTGTTTAGTTATTGTTGATGATTTCACCAGTTTTACTTGGGTTTACTTTCTTAGGTCTAAAGATGAAACTGCTGAGCTAGTTAAGTCATTTATTCTTAAGATAGAATACCAATCCAACTCAAAAGTTAAGGTGATAAGATCAGACAATGGAACTGAATTTAAAAATCACATTCTAAACAGTTTTTATGAGTCCAAAGGTATTGCTAGACAATATAGTGCACCAAGAACACCACAGCAAAATGGTGTAGCTGAAAGAAAGAATAGAACATTAATTGAGGCTGCTAGAACAATGTTAGCTGATTCAAAACTGCCAATGACTTTCTGGGCAGAAGCTGTTAATACAGCATGTTATGTTTCGAATAGGGTTCAGGTTGTTTAATCACAAGGGAAAACTCCTTATGAGTTATTCCATAATAGAATACCCTTAATAGTCTTTTTCAAGTCCTTTGGTTGTCCATGCACCATTCTTCACACTAAGACTCACTTAGGGAAATTTGAGAGTAAGGCTGAAGAAGGATTCTTTGTAGGATACTCAATTCAAAGCAAAGCCTATAGAGTATATAACAGTGTGTCTAAAACCATTGAAGAAAGTGCCAATGTTGAATTTAATGAAAATACTGCACATGTCAAAGGCACTGGTCCTGATTGGTTGTTTGATTTAGATTCACTAACAAATTCCCTGAGCTTTGTTGAGTATACTGCAGAAGCTGATGCAAACAGGATTGAAGCTGTCAACACAAATTCTCATGCTGCCAATACAAATTCTCAAGTTGTTGTCACAAAGTTTCAAACTGCTGCAGATTCAACCAATTGGGATGAATACACCACTATACCACTTCTGTCATGTGACCCTCCAGGGGTTCTGAATGCTCAACATGATACAAATCCAGACACTGAAGTGTCACTCCCAAGTCCTGAGAGAACAGCTCCAACATAAAGGGAAACAGTCCCAGTTTCAAGCCAAACTGCTCCAGAAGCTGAACCATCCACTGGTCCTGATGGAGATGATACAAATCTTGGATCCTCTTTTCAGACAGAAAAAGAGCCTACACTCAGAGTTCACAAGTATCATCCTCTCAATCAAATACTGGGTGATCCAAGTACACCTGTCCAAACAAGGAAAATGGTTCACAATGAAACTGCTGCTGCTGAACAAACAGTTTCTGAATTCAGTCTAGCTGCTTTTGAACATGCCTGTTTCATGTCTCAGCTAGAACCTAAAAAGGCATCAGAAGCATTGAAAGATTCATCCTGGATTGAGGCAATGCAAGAAGAGCTTCTACAGTTCAAGATTCAGAATGTATGGACACTGGTTGATCTTCCTAAAGGAAAGAGAGCAATTGGTACAAGATGGGTGTTCAGAAACAAGAAAGATGAGAGAGGGATAGTCATCAAGAATAAAGCAAGGCTAGTAGCACAAGGGTACACTCAAGAAGAAGGCATAGATTATGATGATGTATTTGCTCCAGTGGCAAGAATTGAAGCCATCAGACTATTTTTGGCCTATGCAAGCTTCAAAGGTTTTAAAGTGTATCAAATGGATGTGAAGTCTGCTTTTCTATATGGGACAATTGAAGAAGGAGGTCTATGTATGTCAGCCTCCTGGTTTTGAGGACTACAAGTATCCAGACAGGGTCTACAAGTTAGACAAGGCTCTCTATGGTCTCCATCAAGCCCCCAGAGCATGGTATGACACTCTGTCATCATACCTTCTACAGAATGGGTTCAAGAGAGGCACTCTGGACAAAACCCTTTTCACTAAGTCCATCAAAGCTGAGATTCTGCTTGTCCAAATCTATGTTGATGACATCATCTTTGGCTCAACAAATGATTGTTTGTGCAAAGAGTTTGAAGCTTTAATGCACAAAAAGATCCAAATGAGTTCAATGGGAGAACTCACTTTCTTTCTAGGATTGCAGGTCAAGCAGAAGCCCTCTGATCTCTTCATAAGTCAATCAAAGTATGTTAAAGACATACTGGAAAAGTTTGGGTATCAAGACACCAAAGTTGCAAGCACTCCAATGGATCCTCACAAGCAGCTCCATACAGACAAAGATGGCATAGATGTGGACATTCATTTATACAGATCTCTTATAGGATCTCTTATGTATCTAACATCTTCTAGACCTGATATAATGTTTGTTGTCTATGTGTGTGCTAGGTTTCAATGCTCTCTAAAGGATTCTCATTTGGTTGCTGTTAAGAGAATCTTTAGATATCTCAAAGGCCAACCACATTTAGGCCTATGGTATCCTAAAGACTCTCCCCTTGAACTAACAGCCTATTCTGACAGTGACTATGGAGGATGCAACATTGACAGAAAATCCACAACTGGTGGATGTCAGTACTTAGGAGCAAGACTGGTCTCTTGGCAATGCAAAAAGCAAACAACTGTTTCCACCTCATCCACTGAAGCAGAATATGTAGCAGCTGCAAGCTGCTGCTCCCAGGTAATGTGGATTCAAAATCAATTGAGAGACTATGGTATGAACTTCTTATCCACTCCTATTTACATTGACAATTCAAGTGCAATCAGCATTGTGCAAAACCCAGTGAAATTCCCAAATAGACATCAGATTTCACTTTATAAGGGATTGTAATGAGAAGAAATTAATCCAAGTTACCAAAATACATACTGATGATCAGTTAGCTGATCTATTTACAAAACCTTTCGATGTAGGAAGGTTCACTTTCCTGGTATCAAATATTGGTATGGTAAACATAGATTTAATTGTTTTCATTATTATCTAATTCATATGCTTATTTAAGGGGGAGTCACTGTTTCATTAAAAGATGCCTAAGTTTCAACTAACAGCTTGAGTATTTTCTCAAGCTGCTAGTTCATTTTCTCGGACTGTTAGTTATTCACTTGATCTGTCAAAGTGTGCAGGGTACTTTGGTAATTTATTAAATGTGTGCGCGGGACCCAACCTTTTCAAAACCTTTAAAGGTCCCAGTTTCGTTCAGTTATAACTACCAGTTACATAATCTCATACAACGGTCTTCGTTTCTCTCTGAACGATTCACACACTCTTCTTTGAAACCCTAAAACCTTTGTTTAATCTTCCATGGAGTTTGTCAAAGAACACAACTGCCTACCCTACTCCATAAAGCACTCTGAACTTCAACTGTTCCATGACATGATGGATTTTCTTAGACACTCCCATATCCATCATGCCCTCAATATCAATCCTACAATATACATCTCTCATATAGAGCAGTTCTGGAACCGTGCTTCTGTACAAACCATCAATCGAGTTCCTTCTCTGACATCCAAAATTGATGGCACTCCCATCACAGTAAATGAGGAATCCATTCGTCAACATTTGCATCTTCAAGATGCCTCAGGTATTACAGACCTACCCCTTAATGCATTACATACTGGTCTTTCTGCTATTGGATATAGGGGTCCTGCTGATTCTTTTACTTTCTTGAAAGCACACTTTTCACCTAAATGGAAATATCTTGTGCATATTATTCAGCAGTGTATAAGCCCTAAAAGAACTGGTTGGTCAGAATTTTCTTCAAATATTGCCACTGCCTTAGTGTGCTTTTCAACGGGCCAATAGTTCAATTTTTCAAATATGATTTTTCAGGGGATGCTAAGGCATCATTCCCTAAAGAATGGGAAATTTTTGATGTATCCTAGATTTTTGGCAGAGATAATTGCAAAAACTAACACAACTTTTCATATACATAAGAGGATACATGTTTCTCATAGGCACTCACTATCTTCTATTAAATGGCTTTTAAAGCAAAGTGCCAATTTTTTGAGTATAGATGTTTCATTGCCCTCTGCAATGATGAACATCATTTCAAGAAACAGAGGAGAGGGTCCTGAGCAGGCTCAGCCTAACACTACTGCTTCACCCCCAGGACCCCAACTCACTCCTTATGATACACAAATGCCTTCAGTTCCTATTGTTCAGCCAACAGCCCCACTCAAATACCTATATAAAAGGAAAAGAGGACTAGGAGCTCCTTCCTCCTCAGCCCTCAGACAAGAGCCAAATAACCCTGTGCAGGAGGACATTTCTGCACAGAATATCCAAAGGGTACACATTGAGGACACTCCCATCCTCACTCAGGAGGTGGACATCTCACCAGAGATAGTCCATATGGGTTCTGTGGCTGACACTACTGCTGTCTCTGCACAAGAGGCACAGGACAGTGCCAACATCATTAAGACCACGCCCATGGCAACAGCAAGTGTGCAAACACCAGCTGGAAGTCCCCAGAACCAAGAACAGAGGGGCCCAGATGTTTCTACTTCTGGTATTCATGCCAGTGATAGATCACAAGCACCACATATGTTTACTGATCTTGAGGCTAGTCTGCAACTTATGTTATTAACGGAGCCTAAGCTGAAACCTGTTATAGCTATGTTGGAATATCAAAAGTCCATCATTGCTGCACAGGGAGCCCAAATCATTGCACTCAAGCAGGCAGAAGCGGCTCAGAATCAGAGAATGGATTATCTCCATAAAGGGTTTACCCTCTGTGGAAATAAGATCATGCAATTAGAGCGATTTATTCAAACACAAGTGGCAAAGGTTGTAGGTCCTCCTGACCAAACCAATGCTTCCAAAAAGGGGGAGAATCAGGAGTTTCCTAAAGCAGTCCAAGCAGCCCCAACAGTTCAACCATCTAGGCTAACAGTCCCAACAGCTTCTCAAGCTGTTAGCTTAGAAACTCAAGCTGCCCCAACAGTTCAACCATCTAGGCTAACAGTCCCAACAGCTTCTCAAGCTGTTAGCTTAGAAACTCAAGCTGCTTCTTCAAGACCAACTGGAGTTGTCATAAGAGAAACAATTCAGGCTCCTTTTTGGTACACCTTGTGTGACGATAGCAGTCTAAGTGATCCTACATTGTGATTTTAGCAAGTGTTTGTTATATATGTTTATATATGGTTGATATTTATTAGTGTTTGTATGTTTGAACTTGATGTAACATATTACAAGAAGTTCAAACATAAAGTACAAAGATAAAATCAATCATAAGGTAAAAACATAAGTTTCAATGCTAAGTTGAGTATGTGAATTAGTTAGATTCGAATTATATAAGGTTTGACATTCGAATCTATGATAGATTCGAATGTGGTACTAGATTCGAAGGAAGGCAGATTCGAGAGTGTCAATGTGGACAAACTCGAATGGGCCTTGGGCCGGATTCGAGTTTGGCCCATAACAGACTCGAATCAGCCTCTATAATTAGGGATAGACTCGATTAATTATTAGACTTTTTGCAGAATTCGTCAGTAATTAAGCATTAAGCGATCTCGAGTTTGTCATCAGTGTTAGTGCCGTTTCGGAGAGAATCAGTTCGTAGGATCGTTCGTGTGTCGTTCGTTCAGCCTCTGATAGTCTCCGTGTTTCTGAATGAGAGTTGTTTCCGTCTACCCGTTAACAAGGATTCCACACTCGTTGACGGCTCCGCGTCTAGATAGATCTGTGTTTGGTAGACCTTACAAGTGGTATCAGAGCCTACGGAGTGTTCTTGGTGTTCTTCGTGTTCGTCTAGATACATTCTAGGTTTCTTGACGCTAGTTGGACGGTTTTTCTCTCAAAATCGTGTTTTTGAGCTTAGCAAATTCTTATTCGGGAAATACTTTGTTATTTTTCACGTTTTTGATCGAAATCATTATTTTTCGTTGTAAAAATATTGATTTAATCTGCAAAACGTAAAGAATTCGAAGTGTTAGCCGTTTTTCGAGTTTGCGGTGCTCGAATCTATTAGGGGTAATTAGGGTTACACTTAGTCTCGAGTCTAACCAAATACGCTCCTTTCGAGTCTGATACAGAGGGTTTTCGAATCTATTTCGAGTTTGTGCTACATTCGAATAAGGTCTCGAGTCTACTTACTTTCGAGTTTAATTCGAGTTTGGTCTAGTATCGAATAGGTTTCGAATCTACTGTGTCTTCGAGTTTGATTGCCTTCGAGTTTAGTGACTTTTCGAATCTGACATAATTTCGAATTTAATTGAATTTCAACACTTAATCGAATTTAATCCCAAAAGATTTAATCTAAATTAGATTCGAATCTACCTAGATTCGAAAGAATTAGCCTAAGTCAGTTTCGAATTAAATTAATTAAGTTCAAATTCAATTCCTTTTGAAAAGATGTCAAATCTTCAAAAATTCCTGGAAATGGACCACGAGGTCGGGAAGGCAAACACTCCGCCTAAGCTGATGAAACTCGAGGATTACTATTGGTGGAAAGATCGGTTTACCGATTTTGTGCGTTTTAATGACATGCGCATGTGGGTATGTATCGACGAAGGATACATTCCACCAATTTCGGAAGTTGAAGGCCGTCAGAGAGTTCTATCTTATCAGATGATGAAGGAAGATGATAAGAAACTCTATGAAGCTGAGAACAAAGCGTTTCCGATAATTCGAATGGCGTTACCTCAAGATATACTACACACATTTCGGACACAAAAGACGTCTAAAGAACTTTGGGAGTCACTGGAGAAAAGGTGTGAGGGTAATCCAAGGGTACGTAGGAAGCGCACGGAATTATTGAAACAACAGTTTGCGATATTCAAGGCGTTAAAGGATGAACAACTGGATGATACCATCACTCGGTTCTATCATCTATTGACGGAGCTTGAGAGTCACGGGATTGAGTACACTGACACCGACAAGAACAATAAGCTTCTTGATGCCCTACCAGCCAAGTGGGCTATGTATGTGGCAATGATAAAGCTAAATGAGGATCAGTATTATACCCAATCTCTGGAGGATATCGTGGGAACGTTGCGGGCATATCATTTCGAGCTACTGAAGGCCGAAACGGATTACGACCAAGTACAGAATCCAGCAATGTATTTTGGTAAATCAACAAAACCTTCAGCGACCGCCGAACCGAAGACTGCTACAGCGTTTTTCACCGGAGAAACGTCATCACCAGCAGAGCCTGATGATACACTAAACAGAGAGTTCTTAGGATTAGGAAGATCGGAAGAACCTCAACCTCAAGCAGCACAGGCGACGACATCTCAGAGCTATTCAAAGATGCCAATGAGCGCAAAATCAGCGGAAGAACATTTGAATCTGCTTGCTTCATTTGTGGCCGCGTATGGGAATTGTGTTCAAGGGAAGATTAACGATCCTGCTCTCTGGGATGAGGACTACGATCAGGTCGACCCTGATGATCTTGAGGAAATGGATCTAAAATGGCAACTGGCCATGGTAACCCAATGGGTTAAGAGATTCATTAAAAGAACTGGGAGGAATCTGACAATGAACAACAAGGGGATTGGATTTGACAAGTCCAAAGTAAAGTGCTACAACTGTCAAGGACTGGGACACTTCGCCAGAGAGTGTCAGAGACCGAAGGTGGATACATACCAAGGGCAGAGTCAGCATCAGGGACAGTTTCAGACTCAGTCTCAACAACGATACCTTCCAAGTTCATCATCTGGTCAAGCCAATCTAGCTGGTCTACTATCCAATGTCACTTCAGACAGACAGCTAGATGGTACCTATGACTGGAGCTCACATCCAGAATCGAATGCTCGGGCTTTTATGGCAGAAGTCACGAAAACTGGGTGTGATTGGGAAGAGCAGACCACAAGGGACAGCAGTCCGATGTGGGTAGAGAAGACGAATGATCAGACAGTTCTGGAGTTTGCTGCTCAGATGGCCAACGTGGAATCTGATAACTCAAAGGTTAGTCTGACTTACTCTCTTTTTCGCTATTTATGTACGTTGTGTGTTAATTCTAATGATAGGTTAAATCTAGTCTTAGAATCACATAAATCCATAACTTCTCAAAATGAGAATTTAAAAGCTGATAATGCTAGCTTAAACGACATTAAGCAATACCTTAAGGAAAAGCTTAAGGCTGATGCTCAAGATGTAATAGTTCTGAAAGACAAACTGAGTGAGCAGTGCGTTAGGTTAGAGCTTATGTATGAGCACGTAGAGGCCTTGACCAAAAGTCTTAAGGACAAAGACATAGAGCTAGCTGAAACAAAGGTAAAGGTAGCCGAGGCGAATAGCAAGTTGGAAAAGTTTAGGAATTCAAGCCTAAACCTAGGGAAAGTTTTAGACGCCCAACGACAGTCTAAAAAGCCTGTAGGTCTAGGATTTCATGAAATTCCTCCACCTTTCAATGCAAACTATGTGCCTCAACCTCAGGAGAAAACTGTTAAATCAGTAGACTTAGAGGACCTACCTACACCGACACTAGAGCCTGTAAAAGATAATACACCTAAGGTGACTGACACAACCGTCAAGGTTAAGAAAGTCAAATTTGTGTCTTCCTCCAGTGAAACACCTGCAGGAAAACATAAAATTGACTGGGTTGATCAGGACGATGAGCCAGTCGCCATAGATGTACAAAAGGACCTAGACACTAGTGAGACACCTAAGTCTAAGGGAACTCACAAAAAGTCCATAGATAAGATGTCTTGCTTCAGATGTCACGAGAAGGGGCATGTTGCGTCTCACTGTCCGCTTAGGAAAGCCGAGGTTACCCCTAAGACAGTGAACCCAACACCTGTTAAGCCCTCAACCAGTGTGGCGAGCACCAGTAGTTCTCAAAGTACCGAGAAAACTGTGCAGGCCGCACCCAAATAAGTTGTGAAAAACACACCGGTAAAGGTTGGACCAAAGGAAGTGATTAGGACAAATTCACCGAATCGTGTCATTAATCAATCTAGGTCAGCACCACAACAAGTCTATAGAAGCACAACACCTAGCAGGGCACACACTCTAGTTAGGTCTCATACTCCAGTTAGACATTACGCACCGTTAAGAGCTCAGGGATCACAGTCCGAAATGCAATATAATAGGAATTATTCTAGAGCTCCACAACAAATGCCTACTCCAAGGCAAAGAGTGAACTTAAGTCACTCGGCACCACAACAAACTCCAGTTCAAAGGCCCAAGTCACCTGAAAGGCGAGATGGGTATTTGAAAGAGTTCAAGTATGTGGACGAGAATGGTATAACCAAGTCAGTTATGGCTTGGGTTCCCCGTGATAACTAACCTATTTTCTTTCATGTGCAGGAGATCACCACAGGTCCAAACAACAAGTGGTTCGTCGACAGTGGATGCTCCAGGCACATGACAGGGGAAAGAGGTCTACTTACAGACTTCAAGGGTGGGAATCGGGGATTCGTATCATTCGCGGGTAACAAAGGAGGAAATATCACGGGTACCGGAGTGGTCACTAATGGGACGATAAAGTTGGACCAAGTTTATCACGTTGATAAACTGGTTCACAATCTCATTAGTGTATCTCAAATCTGTGATAAGAAGAATTCAGTGTTGTTCACTGACACTGAAGCGTTAGTGCTAAAGCCGGGATTCAAGATTCCTGAAGAATGGGCATTGATGCGAGCACCAAGGAAGAATGACTTGTACATGCTGGATATGAACAAGCCGGAGACTTCGATGGGGCCAATCTGTCTATTATCCAAAGCTTCGGAGACAGAATCCGTACTATGGCACAGACGCATGGGTCACTTGCACCTAAGAAAGATGAACTACATAACGAAGAATGGACTGGTGCAAGGTGTGCCTATGAAGAGCTTTCAGTTCGAGGACAAGTGTCTACCGTGCATGAAGGGCAAGCAACATAAGAAGACTCACAAGTCCAAGACGCAGAACTCCATAACCTCAACATTCGATTTGTTACATATGGACCTTTTCGGCCCAATCAACAAAAGGAGTATCGGAGGTAGTTGGTACTGTTTGGTTATCACTGACGATTACTCACGTTTTTCTTGGGTTTTCTTTTTAGGTACAAAGGACGAGACGGCTTCCAAGCTCATCGGGTTCATAGACCAAGTGGAGAATTCCTACGGAACAAGGGTTAAAAGGATACGTAGTGATAATAGAACTGAGTTCAAAAACACTGTAATTGGTGTATATTGCCTATCAAAGGGCATAGTGCATCAATTCAGTGCACCATATGAGCCTCAACAAAATGGGGTGGCCGAACGTAAAAACAGGACACTAATTGAGGCAGCTAGGACTATGTTGTCGGATTCAAAGCTTCCTACCATGTTTAATGGGGAGGCAGTGAATACCGCATGTCACATTTTAAACAGGGTCCTAACTGTCAAATCTATGAACAAAACCTGTTATGAAATTTTGAATAAACGGCCACCTAATTTAACTGGCTTCGAACCGTTTGGGATACCATGCACTCTTTTGCGAACAAAACATCAACCTAAGTTTGGTGAAAAGGCTGAAGAAGGATACTTCCTAGGTTATGTTCCGAACTCACCAAACAAACGGGTTTTTAACAAAACAAATGGTACTGTGGAGATTGTGTATAATATTGAAGTCACAAGTTATACACATGAACCCCAAACTGGTCCGGAATGGATATTTGACTATGATAAATTATTTGAGTCATTTAACATTCCTTTGGATGATAATGCAGGTACAATCGAAAAGGACATGGCGACGTTGCATCTGAATGACGATGGCCATATCTTTCCGAGGACTACGTTTGAATCCACATCTGAGCCTACTGCGACTGTAGATAGATCTCCAGAAGTTGCTGATCCAGAAGCACCTACCACTGAGAATCAGACTCAAGCAACAAGTTCCAACTCTGAGGAAAATGTCCACGAGGAGGAAAATGTAGAAACTGAGCCTGTTCCCCCATTAGGTGAAATAGGATCTAACTTAGGAGATAATCTAAGGGTTGATGAAATAGAGACCTCTAGGATCAACAAGAACCATCCTATAGAAAGCATCATAGGAAATCCTAACGAGGGTGTGAGGACTAGGAGTAATGTAAATAACAACACTGTGCTGTTGTCGATGATAAACGACTCCGAGGCATATCACACATGTCTCTATTCTTGTTTCATATCACAAGTAGAGCCTAAGAATGTGCAAATGGCACTTAAGGATAACTCCTGGGTTGAAGCGATGCATGAAGAACTTTTGCAGTTTAGGAAACTAGAAGTGTGGGAGTTAGTTCCATTACCTCGAGGGGAAGTTGCCATAGGAACCAAATGGGTTTTTAAGTGCAAAAGGGACGATCGGGGTATAGTCACGCGCAACAAGGCTAGGTTAGTTGTAAAGGGTTTCAACCAAGAGGAGGGAATCGATTACAATGAAGTATTTGCACCAGTAGCAAGGCTGGAAGCCATTAGGTTGTTTCTAGCTTTTGCCTCCTTCAAGGGCTTTAAGGTATATCAGTTAGATGTTAAGAGTGCTTTCCTATATGGGAAAGTGAAGGAGTTGGTGTATGTAGAACAACCGCCCGGATTTACAGATCCAAAATATCCTGATAGAGTATATCGTTTAGATAAGGCTCTATATGGATTGCATCAGGCACCAAGGGCGTGGTATGAGACTCTATCCAACCATTTATTAGAGAACGGTTTTGAAAGGGGTAGGATAGATAGTACTCTATTTGTTAAGAGGAAGGGAGAACACAAGTAAGATCAGCTCTACCACAAGTAAAGCAAGCCATCAAGGATCTGAAGAGCATTGTTGATCCTGAGTCTATAAGGAACGATATAGAGGATGCAAATACAAAGGGAATGAAAATCAAGCAAGTTGATCTGTTTGTCAAATCAAAGACTTACAGAATCAAAATTACAGATGGATCTGGTATGTTCTTCAATTTTGAATTCTATGATCTACCAAAAGCTATGCTACTACAGATGAAATCTGTTAAGATATCTTGTGATAGAGAAGATATGAAGAAAGAGTTTTTGAAGGCTGTCAATCAGAAACTTGCACAGTTGTAAGTTTCTGAAAGCCTTGGTTTGTAAATAACAGTTTACTTATTTATTTCCTTATTTGTATAGAACTTAAAGTCTTGTGTAAAGAATTTAAGTTAGGCGGAGATTGTTGGGAAATAGTCTAAGTAGTTCAAGCTGTTAGTTAGACTTCTCAAACTGTTAGTAGAATTTCTATGTAAATACAAAAGTTCATGCTGTTAGTTAAAGAATCTCGAGCTGCTAGTGTAAAAGTTCAAGCTGCCAGAGTAAATCAACTCAAGCTGCTCTGATCAAGCTGTCAAGTGATTCAAGCTGCTCAACAGTTTCATAAACAGAAAGTGCTGATATTACGGAAAAGATATCTACACGAAGATTCCAGCATATCTACTATCAGAGAAGTCATAGTCCTTCAAGGAAACAAATCAAGAAGCAATATAAATACATAGAATAGGTCTTTCTATTGTATAGGAGTTTTCCGCATATTCAATATTGTAATTGCTTTTTGTTTGAGTTTTCATAAGCCTCTAAGGTTGTAAAACCCTAAGAACAGTTTGTGTTCTTCGTCTAATCAAACAGATTAGAGGTGATTGTAACCATTGAAGTCAGCAATACAAGCAATTTTTTATTATTACTTTTGTTTATTTGCTATTGATTCTGAAAGCTTTTGTTAAAATAATTAAGTGTTATTCCGAAAACTTCTTAATTAAACTTTGATTCAAAGCAAGATTATTGATTTATACTCTGATAAATTCAAATCAGTTAGTCTTGGTTAATTAGTTTCAGATCCTGACAATTCATCATCTAGGGTTTTGATCCGTGAGTACAAACCTATTCTCTCTTTTTCAATCATTTTGTATTTTCTCTCGTAGTCTAAATCTCCACGTGTAACATCCCAATTTTCAATTATGTGTAATTTACAATTATTAAGACTCAATTATTTGTATTAATGAAATGTTATGTCAATTTAAGTTATTTTGATCATTATATCAGTTAAAGTAGAAAATACGAAGTTGAAGGGTACAATATGCAATTGAGCCAAAATAGAGATAAAAAGGGAGAACCCTTTTATTTTTCACACTTCACTCTCTCACTACACTCTCTCTCTAAAACCGGTTTCTCTCTCTACTCTCTCTTCCTCTCGGCTCTAGTTCAAGAAAACTCAAGAATCAACAAATTGAAGCTGCAAAAGTTGGAATCAAGTGGCATTTAGGGAACTATAACAACTACAAGAATCAAATTAAGGTAAACATCATTCAATAATTCGGATTTTTGATATTTTGGTTCGGTTTTTATAGGAACCGATTTCTAAGATTTAAGTAACAAATGTTATTGCATGTTGGAATTTATGGTTGCAATGTTCAAATCGAGTGTTAAAGATGTTGTGTACAAAATTTCAGGTTCTAAATCCACTCCTAAGTATGAAATCTGTAATTGTGTGTGTTTTAGTGTGTGTGTTCATCGAGACACATAGAAAATGGACACAAATGGGTTGTTTTGGTATACAAATGTTATGATATAAGTTAAATGATAACATATAAGTTCATATCTGCAATTTTAGATACTCAAACATGAAAAAAGGGTCAAAAACATAATTCTGGAAAATGTTAGAATTTTACCAAGTATGAACTCGGACTGATGATCCATCCGAATTCGGATCATCATCCTAGTTCGGATATACATTGATTTCGGATCCACCCCAACCCATTTCGGACCAATGGACAATTCGGATCCTCATCCCAATTTCGGATCATGCCAATTTCGGACCAAGTATTTCGGACCACAATGACTTCGGACCAATAGTGAATTCGGACCGAGGACCCAATTCGGACCATCCGGATTTCGGACCATCCGAATTCGGATGTGGTCCGAATTCAACTAGGGTTTTATTTAAAATTTCAGAATACAATTTTTAAGCAATTACTGACATTAATTCACTATTACACTTACATTACAGATCATTGTGGTGTTATCAAAACACACATTGATTCAGGATCAAGTCACACTATACCAATCACTGTGAGTTGCAGATTATCATTCGAACATTTATTGTTTTTACATTCATGTTTATACATTCAATGGCATGTTCACATTGTTCATATACTTCATTTGGCACTCATGAAATGATTTGTTGTTATGATGCACACTCGTACTTGACATGTAACACACATGTAGCTTGCGTTCATTTGAAAGTGCATCTATTTACATCATGCTTGCACTGCATGATCATTACTTCATAATCTGATGCGACCTGGACTGGGGCTGACAGCAGGCCACTGTCGGGGACTGATCATCCCACTCGTATCCCATCAGGTTCGGCACATCCCCGATCAGCATATTGAACTGCCAACCCATGCTTGCACTGCATGGTTTTCACACACATTTGAGGCTTACACTGCCTGTACACACATACATGGGGCTTACACTGCCCATGGTTAAGCATTGCTTGTAAAGAAATATTTGTTGTTTGCATAATCTGTTATCTCACTAAGCATTTAGCTTACTGTTGACTCACATTGTTTACAGGCAAAGGCAAGTGTGTAGCTGGACCATCTACTTAAGCATATCAAATCAATATCCCGGAGACCTTAGTAGCTATTGGTACTTGAATGTAATAGCTTTGGGCTGGGATTTCTACTTCTAAAACAATTATGTTGATGTAATAGTTAGACTTTTATCACTGTAGACATGTATTCTATTGCTTTAGTGTGGATTTGCTTAATTCTAATTTAAGTATTCAAATTCAATTATCATGATTATTCATTGGGTTGTTTGTCGATCCTGGTGATTACAATTATATCATTAATCCAACAAGGACGTCACAGTTTGGTATCAGAGCATTAGTTTGAGGTTTCAAGTGTCCGCGAGGACTTGGACTCAAACTTAGGTTATGATATTAGAATGAACTTTTAAGTAATGATCTGAACTAAGATAGGATTGACATGCACATGGGGAAACACAAAGGGTAACTGTACACTTAGGACTTACAAATAAATGTTCTAAATATAAGTTGTTATATTTCAGAACATGTCAGGAGACGATATGACTCCTCAGCAAATGTTCCAGATGATGCAAGCTCTTATGGAACAGAACAATGAGCTACAATCCAAACGAATGGCTGAGCAGGCTCAGTCATTTGCTGATCAGTTAAGGGCCAGAGATGAGGCCGAGGCAAAACGAAAGGCCGATAAGCGAAAGAACAAGGGGCAACAACAGGACGACCAGGGAGAAAGACAAGATGATACTGGGTCTTCCAACAGATCAAGGGGCTGTAGGTTTAAGGACTTCAAAAGTAACGGAGCGGTTACTTTTGATGGGACTGGAGACGCCGTTACTGCATTGGAATGGATCACCACCACGGAGAGAACTTTCAGAATCAGCGACTGCGCTGACAAAGACATGGTCCGCTTTGCAACCGCTATGTTTGCAAGGGACGCTGTTATGTGGTGGGATGCAATGACACATGTGCTGACGATGGAGGTAGTGTCACACATGTCTTGGAACGAGTTCAAGGAAGTATTCTCCCAGCAATACTGTCCTACTGATGAGAAGCGCCGTCTGGAGGCGAAGTTCCTGAATCTGACTCAAGGAACGAAAACGGTTACACAATATGCCGTTGAGTTCACCCGATTAAGTCTGTTCGCACCGCATCAAGTTGACACGGAAGAGAGAAAAATAGCCCGGTTTGAGGCCGGACTAGATTATGAGATTCGCCGAACCATGAGTGGGGTTCGGTATACAACTTTTGCCGGTTTACTTGAGGCTGCTCGGAATGTGGAGCAGATCGTCTTATTATCCGGTTATGTCATCGGTTCAGCTGCCGCATCACCGACTCAACCGTCGCCGCCAAAAAGGCAGCGGGAGTCTGGATCTTCCCGATTCTCTCCCCAATCTCATCAACAATCTTCATCACCCAAGAAGGGAAGGGCCTTTTCGGCCAATTCTGAAATGAGGGACTGCAGACGATGCAGAAAAGCGCACTCTGGGGAGTGCAAGACTCAGGATATGTACTGCTTCTGCTGTGGGCAGAAAGGCCATCATTGGGAGCATTGTCCACGAAAAGATGATGCATGCTACAACTGCCACAGACTTGGCCATTTCTCAAGGGACTGCCCGAAACCCCCACGAGATCTGTATGCTCCACAATCAACAGCAAGATCTTCTGTAGCTTCCACAGCTCGCAGGGATCAATCTCAAAGGGCTCCAACAAGGGCATTCCAAATCACGGCTGAAGAAGCAAAGGATGACCCGGAGGTGGTCACTGGTACGTTCTATGTTAATTCCATTCCTGCACGTGTATTGTTTGACTCTGGAGCAAATCGTTCATTTGTCTCCACTGCATTTACTCGTCAATTCAATATGCCCACTTCGAAACTACAATTTGTACTTGATATAGAGACTGCTAGCAACATGTTAGTTAAAGCAGACAAAGTATATAGGAATTGCACATTACTTGTAGAGGATGTAGTGTTCAACATAGATTTAATCCCTATGGAGTTCGGGGAGTTTGATGTAATAGTAGGCATGGACTGGTTAGTTCACAATGAGGCCCAAATCGTATGTAAGAAAAGAATGATCAAGATTACCACTCCCGAGGGCCGAGACATATGCATTTATGGTGACAGACACAAAGGCGACATATGCCTTATTTCAATTGCAAAAGCCCGAAAGCACGTTGCCAAGGGTTGTTCTGCATACTTAGCCTACGCTGTTGATGCAAAGGCTGAAGTTCAATCTCTTTCTACCGTTCCTGTCGTTTCCGAATTTCCAGATGTCTTTCCAGAAGATGTCTCGGGATTGCCACCTGACCGTCAAGTGGAATTCCGTATCAATCTCGTTCCCGGAGCTGCTCCAATAGCAAAGGCTCCGTACCGTCTAGCCCCTGCTGAAATGCAGGAAATGATGAAGCAGTTACAGGAGCTACTTGACAAAGGTTTTATCCGCCCAAGTTCATCTCCTTGGGGTGCTCCTGTTCTGTTCGTCAAGAAGAAAGATGGCACATTACGTATGTGCATCGATTACCGAGAACTCAATAAAGTCACAATCAAGAACAAATACCCGTTGCCCCGGATTGATGATCTCTTCGACCAGTTACAAGGCGCAAGTTACTTCTCGAAGATTGATCTTCGTTCGGGTTATCACCAACTCAAAGTACACCCAGATGACATTCCAAAGACGGCTTTCAGAACTCGTTACGGACACTACGAGTTTCTGGTAATGCCGTTTGGTCTCACAAATGCGCCGGCTGCTTTCATGGATCTCATGAATCGAGTCTGCCGACCAATGCTCGACAAATCTGTCATCGTGTTCATCGATGACATTCTCATATATTCAAAAACCGAAGAGGGTCATGCAGCACATCTGCGAGAATTGCTAGAGTTGTTGCGCAAAGAGCGACTTTATGCCAAATTCTCGAAGTGTGAATTCTGGTTGAGGCAGGTACGTCTCAACATTCCAAACAATTTCATGATCCTTATACTTAATCATAAACTCGTTGTTAGCTTGTACTTACTCAAAATTCAAATCAGATCCAATTCTTGGGGCACGTGATATCTGGTACTGGGATTGCTGTTGATCCTGCAAAGATCGAAGCTATCCAGAACTGGGAATCACCCCGCAACGCCTCAGAGATTAGGAGTTTTCTGGGATTGGCTGGTTACTACCGCCGATTCATCAAAGACTTCTCCAAAATCGCCGTTCCTCTCACTAAGCTTACTCGCAAGAACGCGACCTTCTTTTGGAAAGAAGAACAACAAACGGCCTTTGACAACTTGAAGAATCTGCTAAGTGAAGCACCTGTGTTAGCCCTGCCTGAAGGGAACGAAGACTTCGTAGTCTACACAGATGCATCAGGCATGGGTTTGGGTGCGGTACTAATGCAAAGAGGAAACGTCATAGCTTATGCTTCTAGACAACTCAAACCACATGAGCAAGACTACTCTACTCATGATCTAGAGCTAACTGCTGTGACTTTCGCTCTCAAATTATGGAGACACTATTTGTACGGAACCAAGTGTCAGCTCTACACCGATCACAAGAGTTTGAAGTACATATTCAGTCAGAAGGACTTGAATATGAGGCAAAGAAGGTCAATGGAGCTGATCAAAGATTACGACTGTGAAATTCTATATCACCCGGGGAAGGCCAACGTAGTGGCCGATGCCTTAAGCAGAAAAGCGTATTGCAAGGCATACTGCTATGCCTTGACTTCCACGATACTGACTTCAACGATCATAGACGATGTAAGAGCTGCTCAGTTGCAGGCCTTAAAGGAGGAGAATGTAAAGGATGAAGATATCAGAATACAGTTGCCATTAATGCAAGATGATGGAACTGGATTAAAGGGTATTTATGGCAGAGTGTGGGTTCCTAAGTTCGGGAACATGCGGGAAGTGATACTTGAAGAAGCTCACCAATCCAAATTCTCGATTCATCCTGGTAGCACGAAAATGTACAACGACCTGAAGGCCGACTTCTGGTGGCCAGGATTGAAAAGAGACGTCGGTCAGTATGTTGAAAGGTGCAGAACATGTCGTCTAGTCAAAGCAGAACATCAACAGCCCTATGGTAGTATGCAACCTCTTCCTATCCCAGAATGGAAGTGGGACCATATTACTATGGATTTCGTAACAAAACTTCCCAAAACACGTCGTCAACATGATGCCATTTGGGTCATCGTTGACCGATTAACAAAATCTGCACACTTCATTCCAATCCGAGAAACCTACTCACTGGACCGCCTTGCCCAGATCTACGTAAACGAAATCGTTATTAGGCATGGTGTGCCTAAGTCTATTGTCTCCGACCGAGATAGTAGATTCACTTCTAACTTCTGGGCTGCTCTACAACAGGGTCTTGGTACTCGTATCGCAATGAGTACTGCCTATAGACCTCAATCTGATGGGCAAAGTGAAAGAACAATTCTGACTCTCGAAGACATGCTCCGAGCCTGTGTCATGGATTTGGGTGGTAACTGGGACGATCACCTCCCACTGGTTGAATTCTCCTACAACAATAGTTACCATTCCACTATCAAGATGGCACCGTTCGAATTTCTGTATGGCAGAAAGTGTAGGACTCCAACCTGTTGGAGGGAAACAGGAGAAACTCCAATAGCCGGTCCTGCTTTGCTGCAAGAAACCAATGAAAAGATACAACTCATTCGGCAGTACATGAAAACGGCACAAGATCGGCAAAAGAATTACCACGATCGCCGTCATAAAGCAATAGAGTTTCAAAAGGACGATTGGGTATACTTGAAGGTATCCCCAATGAAAGGTGTTACAAGATTCGTTAAGCGAGGAAAGCTATCGCCTCGATTCATAGGACCCTTCAAAATACTAGAAAGTGTTGGAAATCAGTCCTATCACTTGGACTTGCCGGAAGAGTTATCAGGAGTTCACCCGGTCTTCCACGTTGGGTACTTAAGGAAGAGTCTGGTGCCCGAGAGGGAACCATGGACTGATCACTCGGACATTAAGATTGACGAACGGCTAAGGTTCGTTGATGAGCCGGAGTGCATTTTGGAGACAAAAGTCAAAAAGCTACGGAACAAAGAAATTAGAATGGTGCTGGTCAAGTGGAAGCATCATAAGGGAGCTAATCACACTTGGGAATCGGAAGAAGAAATGAAGATTAAGTACCCAAGTTTGTTTAGCGCAGCATGACTTCGCGGACGAAGTATAGGCGTGGTGGAGCCCATGCTGTAACATCCCAATTTTCAATTATGTGTAATTTACAATTATTAAGACTCAATTATTTGTATTAATGAAATGTTATGTCAATTTAAGTTATTTTGATCATTATATCAGTTAAAGTAGAAAATACGAAGTTGAAGGGTACAATATGCAATTGAGCCAAAATAGAGATAAAAAGGGAGAACCCTTTTATTTTTCACACTTCACTCTCTCACTACACTCTCTCTCTAAAACCGGTTTCTCTCTCTACTCTCTCTTCCTCTCGGCTCTAGTTCAAGAAAACTCAAGAATCAACAAATTGAAGCTGCAAAAGTTGGAATCAAGTGGCATTTAGGGAACTATAACAACTACAAGAATCAAATTAAGGTAAACATCATTCAATAATTCGGATTTTTGATATTTTGGTTCGGTTTTTATAGGAACCGATTTCTAAGATTTAAGTAACAAATGTTATTGCATGTTGGAATTTATGGTTGCAATGTTCAAATCGAGTGTTAAAGATGTTGTGTACAAAATTTCAGGTTCTAAATCCACTCCTAAGTATGAAATCTGTAATTGTGTGTGTTTTAGTGTGTGTGTTCATCGAGACACATAGAAAATGGACACAAATGGGTTGTTTTGGTATACAAATGTTATGATATAAGTTAAATGATAACATATAAGTTCATATCTGCAATTTTAGATACTCAAACATGAAAAAAGGGTCAAAAACATAATTCTGGAAAATGTTAGAATTTTACCAAGTATGAACTCGGACTGATGATCCATCCGAATTCGGATCATCATCCTAGTTCGGATATACATTGATTTCGGATCCACCCCAACCCATTTCGGACCAATGGACAATTCGGATCCTCATCCCAATTTCGGATCATGCCAATTTCGGACCAAGTATTTCGGACCACAATGATTCGGACCAATAGTGAATTCGGACCGAGGACCCAATTCGGACCATCCGGATTTCGGACCATCCGAATTCGGATGTGGTCCGAATTCAACTAGGGTTTTATTTAAAATTTCAGAATACAATTTTTAAGCAATTACTGACATTAATTCACTATTACACTTACATTACAGATCATTGTGGTGTTATCAAAACACACATTGATTCAGGATCAAGTCACACTATACCAATCACTGTGAGTTGCAGATTATCATTCGAACATTTATTGTTTTTACATTCATGTTTATACATTCAATGGCATGTTCACGTTGTTCATATACTTCATTTGGCACTCATGAAATGATTTGTTGTTATGATGCACACTCGTACTTGACATGTAACACACATGTAGCTTGCGTTCATTTGAAAGTGCATCTATTTACATCATGCTTGCACTGCATGATCATTACTTCATAATCTGATGCGACCTGGACTGGGGCTGACAGCAGGCCACTGTCGGGGACTGATCATCCCACTCGTATCCCATCAGGTTCGGCACATCCCCGATCAGCATATTGAACTGCCAACCCATGCTTGCACTGCATGGTTTTCACACACATTTGAGGCTTACACTGCCTGTACACACATACATGGGGCTTACACTGCCCATGGTTAAGCATTGCTTGTAAAGAAATATTTGTTGTTTGCATAATCTGTTATCTCACTAAGCATTTAGCTTACTGTTGACTCACATTGTTTACAGGCAAAGGCAAGAGTGTAGCTGGACCATCTACTTAAGCATATCAAATCAATATCCCGGAGACCTTAGTAGCTATTGGTACTTGAATGTAATAGCTTTGGGCTGGGATTTCTACTTCTAAAACAATTATGTTGATGTAATAGTTAGACTTTTATCACTGTAGACATGTATTCTATTGCTTTAGTGTGGATTTGCTTAATTCTAATTTAAGTATTCAAATTCAATTATCATGATTATTCATTGGGTTGTTTGTCGATCCTGGTGATTACAATTATATCATTAATCCAACAAGGACGTCACACCACGCTTAAAGACTCAAATCTTTTGGTAAGAACAGACAGTTCTAACTTCAACGAATTCTTTTCCTCAGTGATTGTATAAATACAATTCTTAAGGAAAATATTTCTATCCTCAGCCATTAGTTTTTCACGTAAAAAGGTTTTAACCAAATCAAGCTCGTTTAACCAATTCTTTTCAAACGTGTTCGATGTTTCTTTTAGAGATTGGGTCACTTTTCTTTTTCAGAATTGTACTTAGCTACTAAGTCATGTATTTGTGTGTGCAATTTACATTCATTTTGTACAGATGTAGCATCTGAAGACTTATGAACGTAGAAGGAATGTACCTCATTTGTCTCTGAATCTGATGTGGAGCATTCAGAATCCACGGACTTGGCCATCAGACAGGCTGTAGGATCTTCTGTATTCTCCCCCTCTACAGTCGTGTCTGATTTAGATTCTGAAGTAGTAGCATATTCAGCAATCACAACTCTGTCGGCCATATAACAATTTCTGTCCCTCTCTTCTTCGTCATCAGATTCCTCTTCTACCCAGTAGTCTTCTTGTGCTACCAGGGCCATAGCATTAACTCTCTTCTTTAGCACCTCGACCGTTCTCTCATAATAACCCAGGTCACACTCGAATTGGTTCTTGCATTCACGGCAAAATGACCCGGTTTCCCACATTTATAGCAGCTTCGCTCATCGGATGTCTTAAGCTCATCATTTCTAGGTCTGTCCTCTCTATGTTCAGCAGGCCTTTTGTCAGCTCGACGGGAGTCCCGACTATCATCACGGCGATTATACTCCCGCCTATCATCATTCCTCATATCGTCACGCCTTTCATAACGACGATCATCTCGATAATCTTACCTATCATCTCGTCTCTCTCTCCTATCATCATAACGCCTATCATCACAATCATATCTCCTCCAGTCGTCACGTTGGGGCCCTAACATCCCTATCATCTCTCCTCCTTTCATCACTGCGCCTGTCATCCCTTTCATCCCGTTTGTCGTCTCTACGGTCATCAGAATACCTACGTGGACCAGTGTCATATCTTAGGTAATTGTTGGTCTTATTCTAGTAGAAACGCTTTTGTTGGAGACGATTAGACAAGAAAGTCATTTGTTCATGAATGTCAGCCTCTTCAGCATCCAGAGGCTCAGACATTTGGGGTATGGGATAGGGATATTGAGATGAAGAACCAGTTTGGTGGTAGTAGGGCATGAGTGAAGGATTTGGTAGTGGTTCAGCAATCTATGGGTTTATTGGGTGGGTTGACAGTCAGCAACAGAGAAGCCAAAGTGGTTTTCATCTGTTTATGAGCGTCTACATCGCCTGGTATTTCTTAAGTTCCTTGAACACCACATTTATGGAGACATATGGGATGTCCAGAGCTCTTTTGGATGCTCTACTTGCCAGTGCCTATTCTGGAGCTAAGGAAGATAGGAACCGGATGTTGATGTCATCTTTTTTCCTTTTTAATGTGCAGTTTGTTAAGCTCATTAAGAACAACACAGAACCTTGTATAGGTACTCTGAAGGGATTCTCCATCCTTGGCTCTGAACTCGGTGAATTTGGCCTTTGCTTCCTCAATTTTGGCCCTATCATCTAAGTCTGCCCCAAGCATCTGCATCTCCAGCTCATCCCACATTTCTTTAGATGGCATTTTGCTGTCAACCCCGACTAGAATATCAGTAGGAAGGGCTTGATAAATAAGATACTCCGCCCTGCGATCTGCCGCTTGTCTCTCTCTTTCTCTGCCTCATTCTCAGGACCTCGAACTTCCTTGGCTGGGGGAATTGGAGGATTAGCAGTTGTAACTTCGGGAAGGTCAGCATAGAAGATAGCTGGGCCTTCATTGATGAATTGGATCATGAGATGACTCATTGGTTGCATGCCGATGAACTTTAGGAACTTCTTCGTCCATCGCTCATATTCATCTGGATAGAGAACTGGTGGTCTGTTCTCTGATCCAAGGACAAGATCTTCTCTAGACATTATCATTTAGTGAGTGCTGATTATGAAAAGGATCTTTGGAAGTGGAAACTGATATCTGGATTGAATGCACTGAAATCGGATGGAACAGAACTCGGATGAGTCAGAACTCGGTTGAGTTTAGAACTCGGGTGAGGAATCGAAAGTTGGGTGATGCAGAATTCGGGTGAAGAACCGTTTGAATTCGGATGATTCAATTCGGTTTGAAATATGAAATTCAGGTGGATGGAAATTCGGGTGGTGGTCCGAAATTTCGGGTGATCAGAATTTCGGATGATGATCCGAAATTCCTTATGAAAAATTCTAAAATGAAGGACAAGTGTTTTTGAGCACCTGAAATTGTTTCAACCGAAATTCAAATGTACTTTGGGACAACTGAATTTCGGATGTAAACCGAAAATTGATCCGAGTTCTTCAAAAAATTGGTCCGAGTATGTCCGAGAATGGATCCGAGATGATCCGAGTTTTGATCCGAAATTACACTTTATAAAAAAAACTCAGATTAGCAGAATTAAAATAAATGTGTTTTAAAAGCTAGAAATATTTTCTAAATGATTGGTTTGAATTTAGAAATCAGTTTGTGTAAAACAAGTAACCATAAACACTTAAAAATATAGATTTTTAAGCAAAAAACTCTGTTTCAAAATTATAATATTTCCGATTAACTATTTCGACAATTAAGCAATAAAAAACTTGTAACGATTGAACAAAAAATGCTCGAAATCAATACCAGATTTTGTTGATTATTATCGAATGAAAAACACATAAAAACATAATATTTAAAGAGGATTAAGAAGAAAAACTGTGGGTTTTTGCAAAGAACACAAAGTACACTTTGATGAACACCGATGAAATCAGTTTAAATCCTCTTCCCTGGCTCTGATACCAATTGTTAATTCATCCCTTTTAGTAATCGTAGCACTCACAATAATATTCAAACAATAAGAATTAAGAACTCAATCACTGTTGAAATGTCAGAGAGAATTCTTTCACAAATGCGGTGGCCGTATATTCTCAAAAATGAATATGACAAAGTTGTGAAAAATCCTAATAGGGTTTCCCTTAAATATTAAAAGCAAGTTTGAGGAGAAAGGAAAGCAGGCCAATATTCATGATAAGACCCTCTTTACGCTCTCTCTTTCTGCTCGCTCCTGAGATACCATAAGGGCCCAATATCTCAATAGCACCTTTGTCTAAAGCTTCGAATGAAACTTCATATCCGGAGTTTACACACTACACCCATCAACTTCTAAATACAATAATTAAATTACAACGGAAAGAAATAAAATTACATGGAAATAAAATGCAACTAACTATTACAAAATAAACTCCACAAAATTGAAATTTAGAATGTAACAAATTATATCATCATCGTCATCATACTTATTTATTTTGTAAAATAAATCTATATTTCTTTACTAAAAATTATTTTTATTTATATACTCAATTAGTCAAGTTATGCATCTTTTTATGTATTCAATTTATTTATTAAAGTTTTATTCATTTATATTTTATTGGTTAAACTATTTGTATAATTTTGTTATTTATACTTTTCAATCAAACTATTTCATTATGTTAATAAATTTTGATTTAACTTTACTAATGTAATATTGATTTAAGTTTACAAATATTTTGTTACGCTAATATGTTTTTATTTAAATTTATTACTTTATTTGTTTAGATTTAAATATTATGTTATGCCAGTACGTGTGGATTTAAATTTATTATTTTATTTGTTTGGTTTTAAAAAAATTCCTTAAAAGTTATTAAATTACTAATATATATTAAAATAAATAGTTTTAAAAATCATTTTATAAATAAACAAATAATATATTTTTTTAATTAGATTTATAGATAAAGTACATATATATAAGATATAATTTGAATGTAGATTTAAATCTTATCTATTTATTAATATTTAAAGATGTAAGAAATAATATATTGTATTTATGTTTTATATTTATTAATTTTTATAGATATTAGGAATAATGAATTATATTTATCTTTTAGTTTATTTGATCTAAAATAATGTAAGGTCACCTATCTACGGATCCTATCTTGACGCGACACCGTCCAACGAGTGCGGAATCATCGTTAGCGGTTTGACGGAATGATCACGCACACGGAACACGGAGACAGACACGATGATAGACGCAAACTAGAACGTCCCGACACGTGATTCTCTCCAAGAACACACACAAACGCCTCCGCAAGTTCGTAATCGCGGTTAGCCTAATTCTGCAAAAGTTGTTAATCAAAACTGATTAACCCTTAATTATAAGGCTCAGATTCGAACTTGCCTTGGACAAGTTCGAGAAGGCCCAAGCCCACGAACTTGTCCACCATAAGTTCGAATCAGGCCTTCAAACTTATTCTAGAACTTGTCTTTGAACTTGTTCTAGAACTTATGTTTGAACTTATTGTAACACATCAATTACAACCAAGTTCAAACATATATACAATCAATATCAGACATATATCAAACATATAACAAACACGTATTAATATGCAATTACGAATATTTGGACTAATACAAAATATCATTGACACTTAGACTGCTATCGTCACACAGGATGCACTAACAGACTCACCCTTGACGATAGCTTCTAACTATATATATTTTGTCTAAGTACTAGAACTATTCAAAATACTACCAGCATACAAACCCTTCTCTATACACACATTGACTACCTTCTGATACTTCCTGTCTTTCGATTTCCAACCTTCATGGAAATAGATTGGTTGTTCATGAAGCTTCTGCAGGTCGCTCTGAGATAGGTTTACAAGATGTAGAGGGTCATATACTTTCAAAATCACCTTGTCCTCATGATCCTCCATGACTGCCTCTGCTGTTTCGTTGTCAACGAACCACCACTTCATGTTCGCAAGAACGTCCTGTGGCATTGTCTTCAATGGAACTTTCTTTAAGCATCGGACTAGTTTATAGAACATCTTCATCCAAGGTTTTCCGGTCAGTGGATCTATTCTTGATTCATCAATTACTCTCTTTCCTTCCCTCGGCTTTATCCTCTCAAACCTTCCGGATCGACCTTCTTTTCTTATAATTCGCGCTATCACTTCAGCGTATTGGTCATCTCCTAGGTTTACAAATTCTTCCGTGCCAGTTCTTTGACTTCGCATTTAGGCAGAGTATTAAATACTTTCAACGCTCTCCTTAGATATTGCAGCCCATCTCGTCTCTTCATCATAAAGAGTTGTAGCTCTCTATCGAAAAACCAGCTAAGAATGCCTCCAGACAACTTTCCTAGACTAGGAAATCTCATATTCTTCCTCACAGCTAGCTCAGTTCTTTTCTCTTCCTTTCTAAACCACAGGTGTCTTTTCTCATCATTTGTAAGTTCTCTTTCAGGCTCCTCACTCTCTGATTCAACATTAAAAGCATCTTTAGAAGCATCGATGTCTATCAAATTCTGTTCAGCTGTAGTGTATGTAACTGTGATAGGTTTCTGTTGAATAATGATCTCATTTGCCTCATCTTCTTTGTCAACTAAGACCTCATCATCAGATTTCCAGTCTGTAACGTCTTCTGGCACGAACTCCCCTTCTTCAAGGTCTTCAATTTCATCCTCAAAATCAAACATCACCTCTTCATCTTCAATATCCATTAAAGCTCCAATCATCTCGTGCTCAACAGTCTTTGAAGTTTCACCTTCACCTCCTTCTCCTATACCAGACTGGCTAGGCTCCCCCTGAATTTGTGCTTGCCGAGCAGTCTCTTGAGAAAGATCTGCTAGCTCACCTTCTTTTTTAGCATCTGGATCATCGCCTTCGTCATCTTCTCTTCTCACTTTCAGCTAATCTTCCTTGCAACTACACTCCCCCTGAGCTTGCAGATTTTTCAATAATTGCTCCAGGAGAGTCTTCATCGTCTTCAGCTCAGATTGTTGATCAGCCACAGTTGTCCTTAACTCGGCATTCTCTTGATCAAGTCTAGCGTTATGTTGTTGCAGCTCTTTCACAGTAGTGGACAGTTGATAAATTTGGACTGTTTGGAAGTCCACTTTTCCTTTCAGCTCAGTGAACCGCTGATTGTCTGTGTAAGAATTTGAAGTTGATGGAATGGAGGCGGATGTAGTTGGAGCTGTTGTTGAAGTTGATGTAGCAGCCGGTAACACTGTCTGAGGAGCTGAAGTGGATGGAACTCACTGCATAAATCTATGCCTCCTCGCCCTATGCCTAGGTACGAGTGGAACTTCCTCTTCTTCTTCAAAATCTGAGTCTTCTGCCTCTGCATCCCTATTTCCTTCTACTGACCACTAATCTCGATCCATATCTGCCAATTGTCACAGCCGGATCAGCAGCCTCTATCTCCTCAGAACTAGACTCGGAGTCAGACTCGGAGGCGGTCTCTACGTGACCCTCAGCCTCAGTCTGTACTCTTTTTCCTTCTTCTTCAGCCTGGACTTCTGTGTCCATAAACTCAGCTTCAGATGGCTGGTATTCATCAATCTCTCTAAAAATATCATTGAACTCAGCCGGAGGCTCCAAGATGTCTTGAACTAATTCTGCAACAATATCTTGCTCGGCAGCAGTTCCTTGAGCCCAAATCTCTTCTAGAGTTTTCTCCCGCTCGTCATACTGTGGAGCTGAACTAGATGGCCCAGCAGCTTCCGAAGTTGGCTGTGGGCGAGGAGTGGGTCTGGCAACCGGAGCTCTTCTAGCCGGAGCTCTTTGCCTCTGACGCTGTTGTGGCTGTTGCTGTTGCTGTTGTTGTTGTGGCTGTTGTTGTTGTTGTTGTTGTTGCTGCTGCGGGACTTCACCTGTCCAATTTTCACCCTCTGGGGCTACAAAATCAGGATCAATTGCGACCCCGAACAGAGGTGCCACTTGGGGCCTGACCTGCTCAGCCCTTCTCGCATTGTAGGTCTAGCAGTTAGCAAAAATCCTTTTATCGATCAAGGCCACGCCACTTAGATCTGAAAGTGGTGGCAAATTCGACAAAAAAATGATGAATGATCATCATAGCAAAACGAGGGTACATCAAAAATCTTTCCCTCACCGGAGCTGTGATCTGGTGCACAAACTCCCCAAAAAACATCTCAGAGAAACTGAAGCGCTTGTTGTACACCAAGGCAATCAACGCCGATTGCAGTTTAGACACCATTGTGTCAAATCCCGCCTTCTTCGGCGCAAAACATACCATAATGACGTGTACAAGGTAACGCCATTGGCCAATCAAGCCACTCTTCACATACGAAGCCTTCGTTATGTATTAGGCATATCCCATTCTCAAAAACGCTGCTTGCCGAATATGTAGCGGAAAATCTATTGGCCCCGCTTCTTGGTCCTCCGATCCCAGCTGTAGGATTTGTCTCAACATATCAGCCGAAAAGACGATTAGCTGTCCACCCACACTTGTTCTTAGAACAGTAGGTGTAACCGAGCAATCCACTTGTAGATGCTCCCAAAACTGTCGCACATAAGTCAATATGATTTGAAGATTGTGAGTGAGAGCGTAGGAGACTCGGGACTGGGTCAGGAATTCTAGCATCTGACGATACGGCTGTGCTTCAGGCAATTCACGATCCACGGCCATAACCATGTTATGCTTATTATAAAATGCCCGATCACCAATATCTACACACAGAAACAACAAACAACATTAGTAATTAAAAATAAAATGAAACTTGTTTATTTCGATAATTTCGAACTTACATAAGTTCGAAATCAAACACATTCGAACTTAGACAAGTTCGAAATCATTTTAAAAACATTCCAATTTAAAGAAATTCGAGGAATATGTTCGAACTTGACTGACTTCAAACTTGTAGATATTTCAACAAGTTCGAACTTTCTGACAAGTTCGAACTTGAAGAACAAGTTCGAAGTCGGTCACTTTCAAACTAAAAACTAAGATTTTAACCTCATTTGACTTAAAAAACAGTGTAATCTAGTCCTATTGGGTTCTAATCGAAGTTATATATGATTTATTTCAACATTTATCCGTCAAAACTTGTGATTTTAAACCACCTAGTTTCAACACTCAAAAACATCAAATATAGTCGATTTTTTGCCTAAATAAATTCCTAAACTACACATACTTTGTATAATACTGGTTACTATACCTAAGTATACGTGTATGTTCGAGCAATGAAAGCAAAAATTCGAGGAATAGGAAGAAATTCGAATGACGGCAAGTTCGAAGACAAGTTCGAGATCGCCGGAGCACAAGTTTGAATGAAGAAATTAGAGGGTAGGTGCCTTAAATGAAGTACTGTTGACCTATTTATACCAACTGCCTTCGGACTTAGCATAAGTTCGAACTTCCTGACAAATTCGAAGTTAAGTTCGAATTTGTCTGAATTTCGAACTTAAGTGAAAATTCTGAAAATTCTTGAATAAAATTCAACTTTTTCAACTTTTTCGTGTAACGGAATTTTACAAACCTTGCAAAATCATTCACACCAAGCAATAGATTTTCATGCAATAGTTGTTTATTCAACCAAAAATGCATCCTAGTAACTTTGACCGTTTTCCTACTTAGAATAAAATAAAATAAAATAAAAATAAAGTAAAATAAAGTTTGAATAAAATTTAAACTTAAGCTACTCAAAAATACTTTTACAAACTTTACGACCAAAACTAAAAGAATATTTTTGCGAGAAAGTCAAAGAAGGTTCAATCAGAAAACGATGTCAAACGCACTTTCAGTATTACAGTTTCACACTTAGGAAGCTTTTATTCCTTTGATTGTTTGTTGTGATATACATTCCAAGTTGATTGTTGGTACGATTTTCCCTTTAAACATTTTACACTTTGGAATATCCCTAGGCCTTTTACTTATCAAGAAACTACCTTACGTGTCCCATACTTAGACATACTTCTATGATCAAGGCAGACACCCATGATTATAACTTTTCGGTATTGCAAATTTTCTTTAAAAGGCAAACGTCGGACACAATTTTGTATTTACATACAACAGAGTGTCTTAGTTTGTCTTAGAGTTTATTTAAAGTTAGCAAGATAGCGGTGGCAGGTCTGTACTTACGTACAACAAAGCGACTTATTTTGCTAACTTGAGTCAAAACAGAGGTGACAGGTCTGTACTAACGTACAACAAAGCGACTTGTTTTGACTCCCTCCTTTTTATCAAAAATTTTTCTTTTCTTTTCTTTTAAGATGTATTTAATGTTTCTATACATCCCCCGGAAAATTTGCATACCTCATTTAGAATCATTGTCTGTATGTCTCTAACATAGAAATTAAGACCATTTGGTCATACATCTAAGTTAGTTACATATGTGACTTTTTCTTGAATATTTTATTAGCGGTTAGGATTTCCTTTGTGTATTATGCCTACCAACACATCAAACAAGAAAGTGTATGTCAGTTAGAATTTAAGGTGCATTACTGTGTTTTTAAATTCCATTCCATTATCACTCCTGATACCTTTTACCCTCGTCCCGTATGAGTTTTCGACTTGATCTAAGCACCCAATCAACTTTCCAGTTGTTTCGTCCTTCGTACCTAAAAAAACCCATGAAAAACGTGAGTAATCATCAGTGATAACTAACAGTACCAACTACCACCTATACTCCTTTTGTTGATAGGTCCGAATAGGTCCATATGCAACAAATCGAAAGTGGAAGCTATAGAGTTCTGAGTCTTTGACTTGTGTGACTTCTTGTGTTGTTTTCCTTTCTTGCATGGTACACACTTGTCGTCGAACTGAAAAATCTTCATCGGGACACCTTGCACCAGTCCATGTTTAGTGATGTGGTTCATTTTCCTCAGGTGCAAGTGTGCCATGCGTCTGTGCCATAGAATGGATTCCGTCTCTAAAGCTTTGGATAGTAGACATATTGGTCCCATCGATGAATCCGATTTATTCATGTCCATCATGTATAAATCATTCTTCCTTGGGGCTCTCATCAGTATCCACTCTTCAGGTACTTTAAATCCCGGTTTCAGCACTAATGCCTCAGTTTCAGTGAAAATCACTGAGTTCTTCTTAACACAGATTTGAGATACACTAATGAGATTGTGATCAAGTTTATCAACATGGTAAACTTGATCAAGTTTTATAGTCCCATTAGTAACCACTCCAGTACCAGTGATATGTCCTCCTTTGTTTCCAGCGAATGATACGAAACCCTTGTTCCCTCCCTTGAAGTCTGTGAGAAGACTCCTTTCCCCAGTCATGTGCCTAGAGCAACCACTGTCGACGAACCACTTGTTGTTTAGACCTGTAGTTATCTCCTGCACATGAAAGAAAAGAAGTTAGTTATCACGGGGAACCCAAGCCATGACTGACTTGGTAATACCATTCTCATCTACATACGTGAACTCCTTCAAATACCCATCTCTCCTTTCAGATGACTTGGGTGTTTGATTGAGAACCTTTTATGGTGCAGAGTGATTTAAATTCACTCTTGGCCTTTGGGTAGGCATTTGCTGTTGAGCCCTTGAATAATTTCTATTATATGGCATTTCAGATTGAAATCCCTGGGCTCTACCTGGAATCTGATGTCTTTGAGGAGTGTGAGACCTAGCTGGAGTGTAAGCTCGTCTAGGTGTTGTACTCCTATAAGCTTGTTGAGGTCCTGAACTAGACTGATTAGGGACTCTATTCGGTGAATTAGTCCTAACCACTTCATTTGGTCTAATCGACACAGGTACTTGTCTAACAGCAGTCTTTGGTGTGGCATTCACAATTTTCTCAGTGTTTTGAGAAGCTACACTTGGTGATGGTTTACGTTGTTCACGCTTTCCAACAATAGGTGTAGACTCTACCTTCTTATATGGACAGCTAGACGCAACATGCCCCCTTTCATGACATCTAAAACAAGACATCTTATCAATCGATTTCTTATGAGTGCCCTTTGACTTTGGTGTCTCAATAGTGTCAGTCTCTTTCTTCTCAACTACCGTGACTACTTCCTCTTTCTGATTATTAATTTCAGGTTAGCTTCTCCTAGAATTTTGTCACTAGAAGACTGCACAAACTTGACTTTCTTAATCGTAGCATTATTTTTAGTCACTTTAGTTGATTTATCCTTATCAGATTCAGATTCAGTTTCAGCTGCTTCCCGTGACTCGACTGGTTTATCAGTTTTATCCTGAGGCTGAGGCACATAATTGTCGTTGAAAGGTGGAGGACTCTCTTGATAACCTAAACCTACATGTTTCTTAGATTGACGTTGAGCATCTAAGATTTTCCCTAGATTTAATGAAGAGTTCCTAAACTTTTCTAACTTACTATTTACCTCTGCAACTTTAACTCTTGATTCAGTTAGCTCGACCTCCTTAATCGTAAGTTCTTTGGTTAAAGCTTCAACATGCTCATACATCAGTTCTCAACTGACACATTGCTCACTTAATTTGTCTTTTAGAACAACAACATCTTGAGCATCTGCTTTCAGCTTATTCTTAAGATCTTCTCTAATATCTTGGAGACTAGCATTATCTGATTTTAAGGATTCTATCTGAGCAGTTAGATTGTTATGTGTTTCTAGAACTAAATTCAATCTATCATTGGAAGTAGCACATAAAACACATAAATCACGGAATGTAGAAAAGTTCAGAATTACCCTTTTGTGATCCGATTCGCCGTTAGCCATTTGTGCGGCAAACTCTAGAATGGACTGATTGTCTGACTTCTCCATCAACACAAGACTTGTATCATTCTGTGCGTTGTCCTCTGTTACTTCCTCTGCTCCGTCATCCTCAGTCTCAGTCACTTCAGCCATGAAGGCTCTAGAATTAGACTCAGGATGTGAACTCAAATCTTACGTCCCATCAAGCTGTCTGTCCGATGATACGTTTGTTAACAGACCAGCGATGTTCACTTGATTACCCGAACTACCAGACTAATATCTTCCCTGAGATTGATTATGATAGTTTTCAACTTTGGGTCGTTGACATTCTCGTGCAAAATGGCCTAATCCTTGGCAGTTATAACATTTGACCTTGGATTTGTCGAACCCAATTTTACTATTTCCCACATTCAGATTTCTGCATGTTCGCTCCATGAACCTTTTGACTCGTTGAGTCACCATGGCCAGTTGCCATTGAAGGTTCATTTCCTCCAAATCATCAGGATCCACCTGATCATAGTCCTCTTCCCATAATGCAGGATCGTTAATTTTTCCTTGTACACAATTCCCATATGCTGCAACAAACGAAGCCAAAAGATTCAGATGAGTTTCGGCTGATTATGCACTCATAGGCATCTTTGTGTACTGTTGAGAAGTAGATGCTGAGTGTGTCGGTTTATCTTCCGGTTTAGAATACCCTAAGAATGCCCGACTGCTTGTTTCTTCTACGTCCACTGGAATAGACGCTTCACCCGTGAAGAAAGTTGTAGCTGTTTTCAGTTCACTCACGATAGAAGGTTTTGACTTTCCAAAATACATCTCTGGATCTTGGACTTGATCATATTCCCTCTCCTTCTTAAGTATCTTAAAATTGTAAGCCCTCAGCGTACCAATTACTCCTTCGAGTGTAAGAGTTTCGAATTTTTCTTCATCATGCTTGATAAGCGTTGTGTACATTTCCCACTTCGCCGGTAAATCATCAAGAAGTTTCTCTATCTTCTCAATTTCACGATACTCGACATCGTGATTATCCAACTCCGTTAGTAAATGATAGAACCTTGTAATCGTCTCTTCCAGCTTTTCGGTTTTCAATGCTTTGAAAATTGCGAACTGCTGTTTTAGCATCTCTGTCCTACCTTTACGAACCCTCGGGTTACCCTCACACCTCTTCTCGAGAGCATCCCATAGCTCTTTAGAAGTACGATGATTCCGTAAAGTGTGCAGAATCTCCTGAGATAGTGCCATGCGAATAATTGAAAAAGCTCTATTCTCGGCCTCATACAGTTTCTTGTCATCATCCTTCATCTTCTGATATGTCAAGACTCTCTGACGGCCCTCAAACTCCTGAGTAGGTGGAATGTATCCCTCATCGATACTGATCCACATTCGCATGTCGTTGAAACACGCAAAGTCAGCAAACCTATCCTTCCACCAGTAGTAATCTTCCAACCTCATCAGTTTTGGCGAAGAATTTGTCTTGCCAACCTCGTGGTCCATTTCGATAAACTTTTGCAAACTAGTCATCCTTTCTAAACTTTTTTGTATTCGAACTTAGGTAACTTAATTTAAAATTAACCATTTCGAACTTAGGTAAGTTCGAACTAGTTTAAGATTAAATTCGTTTGAAATTAAATTCGAAATTGATTAAGTTCGAAATCAACAAATTCGAAGGACTGACAAGTTCGAGATTTCTGATAAGTTCGAAGTCTGACAAATTCGAATGCTAGCAAGTTCGAATCTCAGCCAAATTCGAATGAAACCCTAAATTAAGTTCGTAAGGAGCGTATTTTCTGACAAGTTCGAATTTTTAGACAAATTCGAATAAACCCTAATACCCCTATGTTCGAGCGCCGCAAGTTCGAAAAACGGCCAAAAGTTTGATTTTTTCAAATTTTCAGTTTAAACCAAAGTTTTTTAGGACTAAAAACTATGATTTCGACTAAAATGATCAACTAATTAGAACTTTTCTCCGTTATCTTGCTTGTATAACTCGAAAAACTAACAAAAGATGTGATTTTTCCGTCCAAAAATGCCAAGAAACCAAGAATGTTGATTATGAATACGAAGAACACCCTTATGGCTCTGATACCACTTGTAAGGTCGCCTATCTACGGATCCTATCTTGACGCGATGCCGTCCAACGAGTGTGGAATCCTCGTTAGCGGTTTGACGGAATGATCACGCTCACGGAACACGGAGACACACACGATGATAGACGCAAACTAGAACGTCCCGAGACATGATTCTCTCCAAGAACACACACAAACGCCTCTGCAAGTTCGTAATCGCCGGTAGCCTAATTCTGCAACAGTTGTTAATCAAAACTGATTAACCCTTAATTATAAGGCTCAGATTCGAACTTGCCTTGGACAAGTTCGAGAAGGCCCAATTATTCTAGAACTTGTCTTTGAACTTGTTCTAGAACTTATGTTTGAACTTATCTTTGAACTTATGTTTGAACTTATGTTTGAACTTATCTTTGAACTTATTGTAACACATCAATTACAACCAAGTTCAAACATATATACAATCAATATCAGACATATATCAAACATATAACAAACACGTATTAATATGCAATTACGAACATTTGGACTAATACAAAATATCATTTACACTTAGACTGCTATCGTCACACAGGATGCACTAACAAATAATATATTTTGTTACGTTAATACGTTTTGATTTTAATTTAGTATTTTTTTATAATTTTAATATTTTGTTATGGCAATACGTTTTGATTTCAATATAGTATGTTAATCTTTTTGATTTACAGGTTTATACATTAATATGTTGGGTTTGACATCAAACCAACTGCTCAGAAAACATTTTGATTTCATTAACCATTGTAGATTAGTTCATGAGATTAGATAAATTGTTACTCGGGTTAAATTAAGTGGACATATTTATGATCATAGAAGTATACAAAAAGCTTTGTTTCATTACTTGATATTACCTTGTCCTGTTTTAAACGAGAACATACATTTGAATTTATGTAACTTTGTGCAACAAACATAGCTCTATATCTTAAATGTTCAAATTCGGCTATAGAAGTGAAAGGACATTAGGTGCTTGAGAGTGGCAGGAGAGCAAGAACCAAACACACAAACACAGATGTTCGTGTAAATTCAAATGTTCAAACACACACATAACCAAGAATCTATGATGAACAAAACCCAAAATCTGAACCCAAATATAACAAAGATTCGTACCGTAACTCACATTCAAACAAAAAGCCTAACTTCAACAGATTCAAAAAACAAAACCCATTAACAGATGAAACTGAAATCGGTAGCAATGATTTTGAAATTAGGAGTGAGCTCGATACCGTACCGAACCGAACCGGTACCGATCCCGAACATTACCGAAACCGAATTATTAGTTTTGGAAGAACCGAATACCGAACCGTATAATTTTATATAGTGTCGGTTCGGTTCCGAATACCGAATTTTAACTAATTTAAGAACCGAATACCGAACCGAAAGTACCGTATACCGAATTTTAGCTAATTTAAAAACCGAATACCGAACCGAATATATTAATTCGGTATCGGTCGGTACCGGTACCGGTTCGGGTTCGGGAAATGGTACCCGTCGCTCACCCCTATTTGAAATCAAACCGTTGAGGGCGAGGACGACGGCGAGTGAGAGCAGCGGCGAGGACGACGGCGTGTGAGAGCAGCGGCGAGGACGACAGCGCCGGAGGGGAGGAATCAACGATCACCAGAGGGGAGGAATCAGGGGATATGGAGTTTTGATGGGTCACCCTGATGCGCGTTAGGTTTGAGAAGATATCAGAGTTCATATAAAAGCAAATTTTCAGATCTATTTTAAACAGATGACGGTAAGACTTTAGACGTCTGATTTAGAAAAAAAAACAAACAACATTCGGTCACTTATGTCTGACCGAATCAGAGGGTAGAGGCAAAATAGATAAAAGAGGAGAAAACAAACGGGTCCTATTTTAATTTTCACTTAAGTATCAACGTAACAAAATTTTAAATAAAAACAATCAAAATAATAAATTGAAGTCAAAACAAACAGACATAACAAAATATTTAGACCAAAACAAATAAAATAATAAACTTAATTAAAAATATATTAGCGTAACAAAGTATTTAAATCAAAAATAATAAATTAGTAAACTTAAATCTAAACGTAATGAATTAGTAAATTTAAATCAAATTTTACACAAATTCAAAATTTTTTAAAAGTAATGAAATAGTTTTATGGAAAAGTCTAAATAATAAAATTATACAAATAGTTTAACCAATAAAATATAAATAAATAATACTTTAATAAATAATTGAATACATAAAAAATGCACAACTTAACTAATTAAGTATATAAATAAAAATAAGAGTAAATTACATAAATGGTCCCTGTGGTTTGCCCAAAATTACGGAACCGGTCCCTCAACTTTCAAAATTGCATAAACGGTCCCTCAAAACACTGTTTGCTTGCAAAAATGATCCCTCATCGGTTAGTCATCCGTTAATATTTTCAAAATGACAATTTTGCCCTTTCAGTTATGGTCCCTCAACTAATTAATTACTTTCAGTTTTGGTCTTTCTAACCAATTTTATTTTTGGATTTAAATTTAAGTAGTTATTTTAATAAAGTATAATTTAGTTAATAAATATAAATTTATAAATACAAAAAAATTAATTTAATTATTATTTGTATATTTATTAAATTTTTTGCTTTATGTGTTCCTAGTATATATATATATATATATATATATATATATATATATATATATATATATATATATATATATATATATATATATATATATATATATATATTCATATTTTAATATTAAAATATTTATTCTTTTATGAAATTAATGTTTTTATTTGCTTTAATAAACCTAAATATGTTATCAATTTTGATTTTTTTTTTTGTTTGGTTATAAAATTTTCTTATACCTTTTTACTTATTTATTAACTAATTAAAATCACGAATCATTTAAATTAATGTATAAGAACAATATTAATTATTATGAGTAATTATTAAAACTAGTTAGTTATAAAAAAACACGCACATATATACATATATAGATTTAGATTCAAGTGAGTGTCACCTATTACGCAGCGCACCAGAATGTAGCACTCTTAAAAATATATTTTTTGAAAAGATTTCAGGTTTACAGATAATATATAAATTTATATATCATCTTTGTAAATCATAAATATGTAAATAAATGTTAAAATTCATTTCTTTTTTTTTTTCCTTTGAACTGATAGAGAAATTTGTAATGCTTAAAAAAATTCAGAATTAAGAAATCTGTGGGTTTTATATTTCAGTTTCGGGAATTATTTTTCTCTTTCTATTGTTCTTTACCAGATTTCTCTTGAAATAACTTATATATATTTATAACCACATACACACACATATAAAAAATAAGTTCGACAGAGTACCTTTAAAAATTTAGTGAACCGAAGGTATCTTCCTTAAAAATAATATTGTTTAAAAAAAATTCATAACCATGTTTCAAATAACAATATAAGGGCTACTTGAAAAAATCACAAATAAACATACCTTGAAACTATGTGATAATTTCGATGAATGTTCAAGCATTTACTTTAATTTTGTTTAAATGATATATCGTTTACATAAATTTTTTGTACATTAACTGGATTTTATCTTTCGAAAAATACATTCTTTAATGTAAAATTTATATATCATCTTTGTAAACCTGAAATCTTTTTAAAAAATGTATTTTTAAAAGTGGTACATTCTGGTGCACTGCGTAATAGGTGACACTCAATTGAATCTAAACCTATATATGTATACGTGTGTGTTTTTTTTATAACTAACTAGTTTTAATAATTACTCATAATAATTAATATTGTTCTTATATGTCAATTTAAATGACTCGTGATTTTAATTAGTTAATAAATAAGTAAAAATGTATACGAAAATTGTATAACCAAAACAAAAGAATCAAAATTAATAACACATTTTAGTTTTCTTAAAGCAAATTAAATACATTAATTTCGTAAAGGAACAAATAATTTTAATATTAAAATATGAATATATATACTAGGAACACCTAAAGCAAAAATTTAGTATATATACAAATCATAAATAAATAAATTTTTTTGTATTTATAAATTTATATTAATTAACTAAATCATACTTTATTAAAATAACTACTTAAATTTAAATCCAAAAATAAAAATTGGTTAGAAGGACCAAAACTGAAAGTAATTAATTAGTTGAGGGACCATAACTGAAAGGGCAAAATTGTCATTTTGAAAATATTAACGGATGACTAACGGATGAGGGACCATTTTTGCAAGCAAACAGTGTTTTGAGGGACCGTTTATGCAATTTTAAAAGTTGAGGGACTGGTTCCGTATATTTTGGGCAAAACACAGGAACCATTTACGTAATTTACTCTAAAAATAATTTTTGGTAAAGAAATATAGATTTACTTTACAAAATAAATAGGTACAATTAATAATAATGATGATGATGATGATGATGACGATGATGATGATGATGAGAACAATAATAATAATATAATTAATAATGAATCAAATCATAATTTATTAAATTGATATTATAAATTTAAAACCAAAAATGAAAAAATTAAGAAAACAGATCAAAATTGAAATTACCAAACTTGTTATTGATAGAACGACAAAATTGTCATTTTTAAAAATTTTAGAAATAGAAGGACCAATTCTGCAAGTAAAAAGTGGTTTGAGGGACCGCCACTGCAACATTAGAAGTTGAGGGACCATTTCCATAATTTTAAACAAACCACAGTGATCAATTCTGTAATTTACTCTTAGTAATATTAAAACTGAAAATGTTTAAAATTCGATTTGTTCATCATTTTCTCTGTTCGAAATATAAAATGACTTTTTTTTTCCTTTTTTCCATTCGGATATATAGAAAAACGAAATACTTTGTTGTTTTTTATTGTTTGAAGAAATTGAAAATATGAATGCTTTGTAAGTTTTTATTTTGACAAATTGAAAATCATAACAGTTAGTTGTTTTTTCTGTTTGGAAAATTAAAAAATACTAACCAATCCAAAATTTAATGAAATATTGTGATTTTTATTTTTTTTTTTGAATAGAAAAAAGACAAATCTATGTCATTTTTAATTTTTTCATACGAAACAAATAAATATCTATTAGGATTTTTTAACTTTTCTAAACAGGAAAATCGACGAACCATTATGATTTTTAATTTGTTCAGACGAAAAAGAACAACATGCATAGCTTCAATTTTTCCAAACAAAAATAATAACGAACTGTTTTGATTTGAATTTTTTTAAATGTAAAAAAAGACAAAAAAATTTTGTTTTTTTTAATAATAATAGTAATAATATTTGGATTAAAATTATAAAAAATTAACACATTGTTATTTTGTGCATTATGTTGCCATTTTAGGACTACTTTTATTTTGTAATATGTTAGTATTTTATGAGTACGTTATTATTTTGTGCAAATGCAGTGCTGACATGGTAGATTACGTGGATGTTTAATCAGCACCCAATCACGTTTAGTCATCAACAGTTGCTATCATGAAAGAGTTGTTTAAAGTTCTATGCTTTAATAAAAAATGTCAAGTGGTAGAATGTTATTTTGGACGAAATCTTTGACAGGTTGTTGTAATAAAAATTTTGCATCTAGTTGGTTGCTATTTTGTGCAAAATTCCCTTTGCAAAAATCACACTTCCTAGTTCTCTCCCTACAAACCTCGTTGCCCCCGCAACCCTCAGCCGTCCGCATAACCCCTCGTCGCCCCTGACCCTCGCCGGCGACCTCCCGTCGAGATCTCTCTCTCACGACCTTCTCAGTGGCGGCTATCCCTATCTGTCGACCACCGAACGGCGGCGTCTCTCTGGACCATCTCTCTCTCCATCGAACGGCGACCTCCATCAAACGCCTCCATCTACTGCACTCCCGATCGACATCACCACAGGTTCGTCTCTTCTCTTTATTGATCTTCATCTCGATCTGTTTTCAACATATTCATCGATCTTCTCTTCTCTTCTCTTCTCCATCTGTTCATCTGTTTTCAACATATTCATCTGTTCATCTGTTTTCAACATATTCGTCCATCTGTTCATCTCGATCTGTTTTCAACATATTCGTCCATATCTGTTTGACTGTCCTGCAACGAGTTTATTTTTTATTCATCTGTTCATCTGTTTTCAACTCTTTGTTCATTCCTGGCATTTAACCGGTAAACAACAAAATTGTTTGTGTCATGATGTCGATTAGGTTGGGTAATTTTACATGTCTAGTACTCCATGTATCCCATTGATTAGATAGTTTTACATTTACCTTCAAAAATCAGCTTTCTTGAAGTTATGAATTATGTCCTTGTCCAAATCTGACTATTTTTGACCCTTAGGATTAGAATCAGTTTGATTCCAATGCTACAAAACCAATTTTTAAGTCACGATTATCTGTTTTGCAGCACATCTAAGCATCCCCCACTTCCTAGCATTATTATTACAACAGTTATGTCTGCTTATGGATTGAAAAATGATGCTAGCTTGAATAGTGAAATTTGATGATGTTGAGATGCATAAAACATAATAACAAAAAACCAGAAAAAGTTGTGTTTTTTTTGTTTTTGTTTTGGTCATCCGTTCTAGGACAACTAGATCTCAAAAGGTATCAGAGCCTCAGAGGGGTCTAAAGAAACTTGGATTTCACCTGGATATTCTTTCTGATATCCAGGAAAATCCCACCCAAGCCAACATTGTTGGCATGGCAGGGAAACCGGGGGCCCATTAATACCCCGCAAACCCATAAGACGGGGCAAATGACCCATCCGGGACGGGTGGCCTCCTGAAGGTTGAAGCCGGTAGGAAATGAACCTGGGACTCCTCATTTGGAGGATCTTATCTTCAAGTATTTCACCTGTATATCTCTGATTCACATCTAATGTATCAATTTTCTTTATCATAAAAATTAATGAAGGTTGAAGACTATGGCTGCCCATGATGACTCAAACGTGTCTGGAAAGAAATCAAGTGAAAAGGAAGTACCAACTTTCAATGCCGAGAATATGCAAAGCAACATGAAGATTATATACTACAGGTTCGTTTTCATACTTTGACCTAAGGTAGTGCAATTCAGATCTCTGTTTTTCTATTGTGCTTTGCATCTTACCTAGTTTTCTAATGTACACTAATCCTAGTGTAGCAAGGTTTATCATCAATATTTGGTAACCAACTATCAAAAGTAGTGTTTTTTCTCTCGTAATTATTTTGTGCTCAAGCCCTCAACTATTTTTATATGTTCTTTTCTTGTGAAAGAATTATTTTTATTCATAAATTTAGCGTTTTAGTCCATTATCTATAAAAACTGATGATGATGAGAGAAAAAATAGAACTAAATATAATCATATTATGCAAAATAAGAATGAAACAAAGAATGATACTTTAACGACAATGGAACAAATAACAATAGTTGAGGACAACTATGAGGGACAAAAATAGACATATGCAGTAGTTGGTTACCCAAAAATGATAATAACCCTAACGTAGCATGAGTTATTTCTTATTGATTTAAACAATGATATGATTAGTTTTGATGGGTTGGAGTTGGATAGTGTGATATTTATATATTATATGAATGATTCAAAAAACGTTTTAAGAACTTCCGTGATTCTAGATTTCTATCTCATGAAATCAGTTTTACGATTCTTGATTTGACTATGCCATTGATTTTTGTACTTGTCATCTTGTGACCTCAAATCTATTGCTTCTCTCATTATGCAGTCGGACATTCATGTCCATCATTGGTGGAGTGATTGCCGGAATTTTGGGATTTACAGGCTTGATGGGGTTTGTCATTTATTTACTTGTCATGGCTATTACGTCCGTCTGTCTAACAGCCAAGGCAGGTTTCTCGATTCATTCATACTTTGATAGCTGGAATAGGGTTCTACTTGATGGATTTCTAGGCGGGCTTTTGGTAAAGTTCTCATCTCTATTGATCGTTTTATTTAATTTCGATACAATATATTGACCAGCTAAACAATTTATTTTATTTATTTTTTTTTTTTTTTGCAGTCGTTCGTGCTATTTTGGACGTATCCTATTATTCATGCTTTTTTTTTAACCGTACACTCCCTATAAGAAGTGATTTCACCTAAATGTTAAGTATGAAGATCATACAAGTCTGATCAAGAAATGTCAAATTTATGAAATTTAGTATACCAATGGACAAGCCGAGTGGGTCAGGTAACGGGTCAAACAGGTTGAGTTGACTCTTTTGAATTTTTATAAGTTATATATATCTTGCCCCAGTTTTTTTTTAAATAAAGTAATTTAGTAGGTTGTTAAACACTTTTGTATGTTTTGGACAATCTTTAAACCGTTTAACCCCTCTTTTTAGCAAAACTTTTGACTTTTACCTATTTGATCCATTTCCTTCTCGGGTCTTTCGTCTATCCATTACATAGGTATTGACAATTTATCGTGATCTGGCTTCACACACACCTTAACATGAATACAGATTTGCGTATGATATCGTGCACATCTTCTAAACAATCCCTCTTCAATACACAAAGCAAATTGGGTTCTGGTTTCTGGTTTCTGGTGCTGCTGCGGATGCTGCTTGTTTCCTCAAGTTGCAAAACTAAGGTTTTTGATCTCTTGTAATCGCTGGAACTTTTACTTTCTAGAGTCCATGAAACTATATAACTGTCTTAGGACCAAGATTTGATTTCAAAGAGTATCATGATATTAAGATTTTAATAGTTTTGTATCACCTGTGGTTTCGTTGAATTCGATTATAGATTATGATTTCAGCCGTTTTGTACCCAACGAAACCAGACTTGTCAAGATGGTATTTTCACTTTTTTTCCTTCTATGTTGGTTGAATTCAGTTTGTTTGAATCAATATTTGGTTTCGACGGACGGGCATCACAGTTCTCATCGGCACTTAATGCGAGTGTCTCTTTTGTGTTAGCGTTCTTGAGTGATACCGAAAGTGTTTCCCCACTATTCATATGGTTAAAGCTCGACTGTTGACATAATTGGTTCAAGAAACTAAATATTTTTGTTGATGCAAGTGCTTACGTCGATCACTTATTGTGTGCCTGTTCTGATAACAATTTGCTTTCATGATTGTACTTTTACTTTCACAATTTGTAAGAAGTTCTTTGAAGAAACATATTAATGATCAAACATTCAAACTAGTATAATGATGGTGCGTAATCTTTATGAGTTTATTTAAGGTCTTGGGCCTCACTTTTGTACTATGGCTTTCCTTTATAACACACTAGTTTATATATATTACGCGGATTTAATGTATAAAAATATTATTTTTAAAAATAAAATAAAATATATATTTATTATTAAAGTATTCTTTTAGGGTATGTTTGGTATAGGGAATTAAGAGGAGAGAAATGGAAATACAAATAATTCCATTGTTTGTTTGAAGATGAAAATTGTTAGTTGAGAAACCAAACAATTTTATTTCTCTATATCATATTCTCTCTCAAATTGAGAGAATTGTAGGGACTTGTCAATTCTATTTCTCCTGGGAGTTGAAAAAAAAAAAGCGGAGATTTGAACACGTTTTTCGTCCACCCCCAACCCTGCATACCATGATACCAATTCATTTTCTCCCACCCACAAAAATTATCAACGCTCTGTCTCTCTAACCTATCGGCGTCTCTAACCTACCGGCGACGTCTATCTCTCTAACCTACCGGCGGCAGCCTCTTTTACTCGAGTTCCTTCTTCTCCGACACACCAAAGGTATCTGTCTCTCTATTGTTTTCTTATCCTTCTTCTCCGGCATTGCTTACTCGAGCGCCACCCCCTTCATATGTATAATTATAGGCCTGCTAGTTCATTATTAGCCTTATGTTATGATGGTATAAATTTCAGATTTTTACAGTAGGGTTTTTAATTGATAAGTTTAACCCCTTTAAGCCCATCAATCTCAACACTGATTTTGAGGTTGCTTCTGTGAAATAGAACACGATCAAGACTTATTTGAGTAGATTTACTGAAATGATATATATAAGCAGATTTATTGATTTTTTTTGCAAGTTTCAATTAGTGAGCACTTCAACACATCTTAATCCTCATATTATCATTCAGAACACCAATTATATACAAACAATTTTTAGTTGCGTTCATTATGTAATCTGAATTGAACTTGGATGTAAGTTATACAATTAGTTGCATTCATTATGTAATCTGAATTTTTAGTTATATACATACAATTAATTATACACCAAAGGGACATCAAATATTGAACGAGTTTCATACATAGATCAGTATGACCATGTGTACCAAGGCAAGATTCACCTGTTTCTGAAACTGCTGCTTTGCTTTCTTCTCTTGAATTCTCCTCTGTCGGTCCTCATAGAAATCAAAATCAAGGGTGTGTTTGGTGTGGGGAATTAATATTTTATTAATTCAAGAGAAATGATTTATTTGCTTGAATTCTTCTTGAATTAATTGATTATATATATAGAATTGGGTTCAAATGAGTACCACTAGGTTTGCGGAGTACCGGAGGTACCTCGCTTAAAACCATTTTTTTTGAAATTTTTTTTCATAATCATGTTTAAATTAATAATATAAGACTACTTGCAAAAAATCACACCCAAACACACACTATAACTATGTGAAACGTGCAAGTTCACATGAACTGCACTGTTGTGAATGTATGTTCACAGCTAAGCATGTTCACATGAATTTTTTCACGTTCACATGACTTTTAAGAGACTAGAAATTGTGAATGTGTGTAATTCTTTTACGAATAGGCTTATATTATTTGTATCTAAATTAATATGAAAAAAAAATTAAAAAAAAACTTTTTTTCGGAGCATGTTCACATCTAAAACCCGTGTGTTCACAGGTACTCACGGTACTCTGCATTTTTTAGGTACTCACACGAACCATATTCTATATATATATATATATATATATATATATATATATATATATATATATATATATATATATATATATATATATATATATATATATATATATATATATATACTAGTTGAAGTACCCGCGCGTTGCGGCGGCTAGACGATCTTATACATGTAATGTGTATAAATTACGAAATGTGAAGTGATAATTTGCACATAAGAACTTTTCCTTGTAGAGGTTTTTTACTTTTCGCTTTTGTACAAAATTGAATTTATATATAAAATGAGACATGCACGTATCATCCAGCAACTTAACTAACATGATAACCTAAAAAATAAAGTGGGAGGAAAAGAGTTGCATGCCAAATATATATACCTATGTATGTGCATTTAACCATCATTTCAGATGCGTGAAAGGAGAGGAGAAAACTTGTCTGAATATGGAAACGGATGGCTCATCGAATCACTTGATCCAGTTCCATGCTTCGCTGACAACTTCCTCGAACTAATACTTCAAACATTTCATCCAGTTCCAGAACCAATAATCCCAACATTTAACCCAATGGAACCACGTGAAGACTTTGAAATTTCTGACGCAAATAACTACTTCACTCTCACATACCCATGGGAGGAAGAGAATTGGCAACAAGAGAGGTTTACCTCACAACCTCGTGTTCCCCCTCCTTTTCGGAAGTGGAAATCGTGCAAGATAATTTTCAGGTTTCAGTGAGATTAACTTGGGCCGATTTCAATACCTTACTGGATCAAATAATGGAGGCAAATCATCAGTGTGCCATCGCTCAAGAAGAGCTACATATTGAAAGATTTCACTATATGGCTACTGAAGCACAACTGAGAGAGGACTTGGAGAGGGCCGCTCAACTCCTAGACACCGCCTACGCACAGATTCACTACTTAGAGGAGGAGTTGAACTAAACCCGTCAAGCAATGTTTTTTTGAAAATGATAATAGAAATTAGAAGCTTGAATTAATTATATAAGAAATCATACTAAAGGGGTTAAGAAGGGAAAATTTTCTTATTTCCCTAAATTTTGTATAACACCCTAAAACGAATGGTTAAAAGTATAAGAAATAGACACTTATTACTTTTCGAAGTTTGTAATATATATATATATATATATATATATATATATATATATATATATATATATATATATATATATATATATATATATATATATATATATATATATATATATATATATATATATATATATATATGTATATAATTTCCTTACCTCCTCTTTTACGTTTAAATGTTTTCATGTTTTTAGAAGATGGCAGGTACCTCATTGAATAATTATGAACAAATCGAATATGTATACCTAGACGAAACTGAAATGATGGCGCAAGAAAACAAAAACTGGAAGCCGGGATATATACCTATTGAAGAATACGAAAGAATCCAGGACTACGTAGCTGAAGTAGATACTCACAACTGGGAACTCGAGACAAGATGTGGAAAGTACGAACAAGACCTACGAATTGCAAAAAGAATCATTTCGATTAAGGTTAAGGACCGAGTACGTCTTTGGAAGGAAGTGACTATTGGATGGTCCAAAAGAATCAAGACAACGGAAAATCAATAAGTCTAATGAAGAAAATTCGATCCAATATCCCTCTCAAAATTTTAGGGAACTGCTAGAAGAATGATATACTCCCTATAATTTCCACCCTGAGTAAACAGTGCGGGTCTGTTTCATCTATATATATTGGGACAAAAAGGAACCTAAATAACTTGTTACACTTTATGTTCCAAAATCTTGTATGATGCATGTACTATATATATAAAAAGGATATATATTTAAGTTGGTTTTCATGAGTTGATCTAACATTTTGTACAATGAATACTCGGAGGACGTGTAGAAATCATTCTGAAAATACTAGACCGCCCACACAACGAAATAGGCGCAACACAAACCATGTAAATCCCGTGGAAAGAATTAATAAAGCAACTGAAGTCTCGTGAGCCATCCATGAAAACTTACCCTCAATAGTAGCTCAAGTTCAAGCATCTATAAATCACAACTCAACCCACGAAGCAAATACCGAAGAAAATCAACTAAGGCACAAACCAAATAATGGCCAAACGTTTCGATGTGACTATGAGGCCTTCAAAACCACTAGTCCCTCTACATTCGAGGGAAAAAGGGGACCCATAGCCGCTATGAATTGGCTCGATGACATGGAGAACTATTTCGAGACATGTCAATGCGCCCCGGACCAACGCGTAAGGTTTTTTTCAACAAAGTTAAAGTCAAATGCACTTTACTGGTGGAAGACTATTCAAGCTAACCGAGGCATCGCAAGAGCAACAACAATGTCCTGGGAAGAGTTCAAACAATTGATAAATCAGAGGTACTGCCCAAATACTCGAATAAAAATAATGGAGGAAGAATTCATCAAACTCGAACAAGGAGATAAGACTGTCGAAGAATATGTGGAAGTATTCATTGAAAAATCCTGATTCGCAACTGATATGATAGTAATGGAATGGCGTAAGATAGATCGCTTCATGAATGCGTTAAGAAAAGAATTACGACAGTTGGTTAATATGTCAAAACCAAAAACCTTCCAAGAAGCAATAGATTCGGCAATTCTGGCTGAAAAGGACAGTTATCCCCATCCTCCAATTGAGAAAAGGAAGTTTGAAGGTAAGAATTTCGGTAAGATGCCCCAGAAATCAAGAAACACCGGTACAAGGATAGTTGAAAAACACTTTGCCCTACTTGCAATAAAAATCATATTGGGGATTGTATGATGGACAAAAACGTATGTTATAAATGTGGACAATCTGGGCATATGGCTAACCATTGTCCTACGAGGAAAGCATGTTACAATTGCGGGTTAACGGAACATCTATCTCATATATAATTGTCCCAAGCCAATAACTATACAACCATAAAAGGCTATAACCAACAAGAATAAGCCCGAAGCCGGAAAAGCCAAAGGAAGAATATTACAAATTTCTGCTGAAGAAACCAAGGAAATGCCAGATGTGGTGACAGGTATCTTGCTAATTAATGAAAAACCTGCCAAAATATTATTTGACTCTGGTGCAAACAGATCAATAGTATCTACAAGGTTTTGCATGCATCTAAATTGTATACCTAAGAAATTAAATCAAAAAATAGAAATAGAGACGGCGGATGGAAAAGTTACGGACATAGACGAAATTTATGAAAATTGCTCCTTAGAATTCAATGAGCACAAATTTCCTATCCAACTGCTACCCCTACCTCTAAATGAGTTCGATGTGGTCATAGGCATGGACTGGTTATCAGAAAATCATGCCCATATAATTTGTCACAAGAAAATAGTAAAGATTAAGGATGAGAATGTCAAGGAAATAATCATTTATAATAATCATAGAAAGAGTATGTGTAACCTTGTTTCTTGCATGAAAGCAAGAAAGTATATACTCAAAGGGTGTGAGACATACTTAGCATACTTGGTAGATACTAAGAAAGAAATGGAACGTATAGAGAATATACCAATAGTCTGCGAATATCCAGAAGTATTTCTAGATGAATTACCTAGATTGCCTCCTGATAGACAAGTGGAGTTTCATATTAACTTAGTACCTGGAACAGTACCAATGGCCCGCACACCTTACAGACTTGCACCATCTGACATGCAGGAACTTATGAATCAACTACAAGAGTTGTTGAATAAAGGATTTATCCGCCCAAGTACGTCACCTGGGGGGGGGGGGGGGCACCAATACTCTTCGTTAAAAAGAAGGATGGAACTATGAGGATGTGCATCGATTACAGGGAACTTAACAAGGTGACCATTAAGAATCGATATCCGTTACCTCGAATAGATGATTTATTTGATCATTTACAAGGAGCAAGCTTCTTCTCAAAAATAGATTTACGATAAGGGTATCGTCAACTAAAAGTACGGGAGGAAGACATACCCAAGACTGCATTCCGAACTCGATATGGGCATTTCGAATTTCTAGTAGTGCCTTTTGGGTTAACAAACGCTCCCGCTATGTTCATGGATCTTATGAATCGGATATGTAAACAGTACTTAGACAAGTTCATTATTGTATTTATTGATGACATTCTCATTTATTCCAAAAGCAAGAAGAGCATGAACGGCATTTAAGGACGACCTTGGAATTATTAAAGCATGAAAAGCTCTATGCCAAATTCTCGAAATGTGAATTTTTGCTACGACAGGTCCAAAATGTAAGACATATCATAAGCAAAAAGGGTATCATGGTAGACCCAAGTAAAATCGAATGTATACAAAAATTGGAGGTCCCACAATCTGCAACTGAAGTACGAAGTTTTCTTGGTTAGCCGGATACTACCGATGATTAATTCAAGACTTCTCTAAAATAGCAACTCCACTCACCACATTAACAAAGAAAAGATGGTAAGTTTAAATGGGGGGATGCACAAGAAGAGGCCTTCCAAGCTTTAAAAGATAAGTTATGTAATGCACCAATCCTAAGTCTGCCTTAGGGAATCGAAGACTTTGTAGTATACAGTGACGCTCCCAAACAGGGATTAGGGTGTGTGCTTATGCAAAAAGGTAAAGTAATTGCCTTCGCCTCACGGAAATTAAAAGAACAAGAAAAGAAATACCCAACCCATGATTTAGAACTAGTAGAAGTGGTATTCGCTTTAAAAAATTTGGAGACACTACTTATATGGTACAAAGTGCACTCTTTACACAGATCATAAAAGCCTCAAATATTAATTTAGTCAAAAAGAATTGAATATGAGGCAACGAAGATGGATAGAATTACTAAACGACTACGATTGTGAAATCAAATATCACCCAGGAAAGGCCAATGTGGTAGCAGATGCCTTGAGTCGAAGAGAGGTCAATTAAACCCGTTCAAGTTAAAACATTAACTCTGACTATCACAAACACCTTGTTTAAGGAAATTGAAAAAGCACAGCAAGAAGCCTTAAAAGAAGAAAATCAAAAGAAAGAAAGATTTTTTGGACAAACTTAAATTCTAGAAGTTGACGATAAAGGGATCAAAAGATTTCAAGGACGCATCTGGGTCCCGGAGGTTGGTAGCTGTAGAGAAGTGATTCTAGAAGAAGCTCATAAGTCCAGGTACTCCATCCACCCTGGGACTCATAAAATGTACAAGGACTTAAAAACCTTATATTGGTGGCCAGGAATGAAGAAGTCTATAGTAAATTTCATCCAAAAATGTCTTACACAGAGACCCTAAGGACAGCTACAACCACTAGATATTCCCGTATGGAAATGGGAACATATCACTATGGACTTTGTCACAAGACTACCAAGAACACCGAAAGGCTTTGATGCTATATGGGTCATCGTGGACCGATTAACAAAAACGGCACACTTCTTACCGATAAGGGAAAAACAAACCTTGGAAACACTAGCTAAAATATATATGAACGAAGTTGTTTCCAGGCATGGTGTGCCCTTATCAATCGTATCAGACCGAGACCCTCATTTTACTTTGAATTTCTGGAAAGTTTCCAAGAACAACTAGGAACCCGAATTAAATGAGTACATCATACCACCTTAGACTGACGGTCAAAGTGAAAGAACAATCCAAACTTTGGAGGATATGCTATGTGCATGTGCACTTGACCTCAAAAGGACATTGGGATAGTCATTTACCTCTTATTAAACTTGCCTATAATAATAGTTATCATAGCAGTATTAAGGCTGCGCCCTTTGAGGCTCTATACGGGAGAAAGTGTAGGTCGCCCATCTGTTGGATGGAAACAGGCGAAAAGCAATTAACCGGCCCTGAAATCATCCAAACAGCCAATAAAGTTATTCAAATAAGGGAAAGACTCAAGACTGCACAAGATAGATAGAAAAGTTACGCTGATAGAAGAAGAAAACCCATCGAATTTCAAGTGGGCGATATGGTATTATTAAAAGTGTCGCCTTGGAAGGGAGTTCTGCGCTTTGGTAAGAAGAGTAAATTACGACCTCGATATATTGGGCCCTACAAGATAACCGAAAAGGTTGGGACAGTGGCATACCAACTGGAACTGCCAGATGAATTGAAGGGAATACACCCTACTTTCCAGGTGTCCAATCTAAAGAAATGTTCTACCGAAAAAGATGTTGTAATTCCCACTGAAGAAATTTCGGTTGATGACAAGCTCAATTTCGAAGAAAAACCATAGCCGTCACCGAACGTAAAATTAAAAAGCTTCGTAACAAGGAAGTATCTTTGGTCTTGGTCTACTGGGACTGTTACCATGGAATGGAAGCTACGTGGGAAGTAGAATCGGAATTTAAAAAGAAATATCCCCATCTTTTCGAATAAATTTTCGAGAACGAAAAATATTAAGAAGGGGAGACTTGTAACAACCATAGTCCCTTGTAAAATTTTAAAATAACTTTAATTCATTTTATGCAAAAATTAAACAACAAGTAATGCTGAAAAGAACAAGACAAGAAGAAAGAAGAACCAATGAATAAAACCAGCAAACACAACAGCCCTATTAAGCTTGACATGACAATCTAATTGGCATGACACAACAGCCCTACTAGCAGGACATGGCAAGCCTATATAGCATGACACAGCAGCCCTATCTAAGCTTCACCTGACAGATCTATTCATCATGATATGGCACTCTAATTGGCATGACCTGACCCTAGAATTATGTGTTGTCTTACCTCTAAGGAAGGTGGCAAACCTACAAGTCCTACTAAGCAAAGCTAAGGGAAGCGAGTAAGCTACTTACAACTTAGACAACTTGGCAAACAAGCACCCTAAAGCAATGCCTAAACATTATAAATAGAGGCTTAGGGACACTCTTCCTTTTCACTCCAAAACCTTACCTAAAAAGCTTAGAAGAAAATTTGAAGCCCCAAGACAAAGCAAAGTGAGTATTTATGTGCTTTTAATGAGATGCCTGTGTGCTATATAAATTTTTTATGCATGTTTATGTCATTTCTATGATTTAAAACATAAAACTCTTATGCACCCATATATGAGAAATTTATACATGTTAAGAATATCATTTACGTATATCCGGAGTATACAATTAAGGGACGTCTTGCAAACGAACCTTATTGGGCAGCCCTCATGTGGACCCAAGGCTAAGAAACCTATGATAAAGTTGATATGCTTAACATGAAGTTTGTAAGAAAATACATTTTACGCATAAAAGCTTACTTTGGGCATATTAATCATGAAACCATATTTACTCACTAAGCCTAAGGCTTATGTATTCATGTATGTATCTCAGGAAGGAAACAATGACTAAAAGGGTGATGAAGCATAGATTATAAGATTTTTTTTCTTTATTACTAAAATGTAACTTTGGACTATTGTAATATATCAAATAATAAAGATGGAGCTTTTATGTAGCTAGAAAAATGGTAGTTACACTAATAGTTTATAGACAATCGAAATAAAATTTTATCACAAAACCTAGATTCTATTAATAATTTCATAAGATTTGGGCTTGAATTAAAATAATTGTTTTGGGTTTGATGAAATGGACTATATTTATAAATAATAATGGATATTGACCATATTGGGTTTGATTGTGTTTCTAAGTTTCATAAATCTTTTTGCACATTAACTCATTAAGTGATCAAGTGTTTATTGATGATCCCATTCCCATAGGATCTAGGTATATACCGTGTGATTTATCTATTTTTATATTTTTCCGAATCCCAATACTCCATCTTTCTTTGATTCTCTCGTCAATCTTTCGATTGCTGTTAAGATATATGTAAAGTTCAAATGAAAACTTTGTAAGTTTTCATTGTGAATACCAAACATGAAGATATATTCAAGTTTGATAAAGTATTGGTTATATACTTATTCAACTACTTTTTCTTATATTATCGTTTAGAATGTTTTTAATGCAATATGTATTTATTTATGTAGATGGCAAGACCACCTTTATGACGACAACTAGTTGTCACAGAAGCAGTTTACGCAATGTATAATGTTATTCGTTGGTGGATGATGTGTACTTTTCATTTGCATCGTTTGATTGAATATAGAATGTTACGTAGAAAATATTTAATGAGTTACCATAATAGGCGTGAAATATGATGAGGATGGTTTACGAAAGTGATGTTACGAGTGTGGTTAAGATAAGAATGAATATACATGCATTTTCAACACTATGTAATATACTAGAAAGTAGGGGGGACTAAAGAATAGTAAAAATATATTAGTCGATGAGCAAGTTGCTATGTTTTTACATACCCTTGCTCATAATGCAAAGAATAGGATATTAGTAAATAGATTACATCGGTCTGGAGAGACTATAAGTCGGTATTTCAAGTTAGTCTTAGATGTTGTATGTCTATTACACAAAAAATTCTACAAGACACCTGTGCCAGTGCCAGATAATGAAACGGACGAGAGACGGAAATGGTTTAAGGTTAGTCAAACACATATTTTTAATACTTGTCAGATAATTAAATTTATTAAGGAATGTTTTTTATGAAGGGTTGCCTAGGAGCATTAGATGGAACATATGTAAAAGTCAAAGTCCTTGATAAGTCAAAGTCCCTGTTATTGATCAAAAACCTTATCGAACACGAAAGGGGGAGATTTGTACCAACGTCCTTGGAGTATGTACGAGAGATCTTTTATTCACGTATGTATTAGCGGGATGGGAGGGATCTGTAGCTGATAGTAGAGTTTTACGAGATGCAATCAGTAGACCTAATGGTCTTAAAATAGCACAAGGTATGTGATGCATAGTCTTCAAAGAATATAAATACAAGTAAATATCTCAATTAACATAGGGTTTATGGTTTATTGTAGGAACATACTACTTATGTGATGCTGGTTTTACAAATGGTAAAGGATTTTTAACACCTTATCGAGGTCAACGTTACCATCTTAATTGTTAGATTGTATTTTAATTGATGGAAACAAAGTCTAGGGGTTGTTTTGTATTTCTTTAATAGTTGTCATATATGTATATAAATAGTATGTTTGACTTTCAATAGAAATAGATCTGACATTTGCACTTTTGTACGGAAATATAGCAGTTACTGGAATTGGAATTATTCTCTCATCATTGTAATCGACATTCTCTAATATTCAATCATTCGGTTAGTAATTTTGATTACTGAATTGTTATTGTTCTTGATTTGTTGCATGATTGATATGAAACTGTAATTCACAATTGGTATCAGAGCTTTAGGGGTGAATATTCTGATCTGAGATTGAATTTTTTTTTTCGAAATTACTCTCTGTTCTTGAGAATTTTTTTTCGAAAAACCCTAAAATCACTAAGGGTTTTTAATCTGTTGATCATTGACAGTGAAAATTGGATCGAAGGTAAAGGATTGATAGACGAATCAATTGAGTATAAACTTGAATTGATTCACAAAACACAGAAAAAGATCTAGGCATTTTTGTTAAAATTTGAAAAATACAAAAACGAACACTGTTCTATTGAAAAAGTCCAACCTAGATCTATTTTTGCACAAAGGTGTTTCACAAAAAGTGTTTGTATTCAAAATCCTCACATTCGATTGCAATTTGAGTGAAAATAGGCAAATTTTTGGATTTAATTTGAATTTCAGACTTGAAAACTCAGAAAATATTAAGAAACTCGAAATACACATATCCTTTGTGTTATTCGAGTTGAATACCTGTGAAATTCGAGTTGACAAAAGTGTCAATCGAGTTGACAATCATTGTAAATCGAGTTGACAATCACTGTCAATCGAGTTGACAATCACAGTCAATCAAGTTAGATATAAAGTTCATTCAAGTTTATTTGAAGTTTGAAATTTATTGAAGTTACAAAGAAGACAAATTCGAGTTTCATTTTAAGCAAATTCGAGTTTCATTTTAAGCAAATTCGAGTTTCATTTTAAACAAATTCGAGTTTCATTTCAAATTCATTCGAGTTTCCTTCCAAACTCACTCGAGTTTCATACCAAACTCAACCGAGTTTCACATTAAACTCAATCGAGTTTCACATTAAACTTAATCGAGTTTCACATTAAACTCAATCGAGTTTCACATTAATTTCAATCGAGTTTCACATTAAACACAACCGAGTTTCACATTAAACTCAATCGAGTTTCACATTAAACTCATTCGAGTTTCAGTCTACACTCATTCGAGTTTCATACTTAGATCATTCGAGTTTCATACACACATTAATCGAGATTGTTGCAATACATCAACATCAAGTCTATTCAGTGTCTGAGTCAAGATTGATTATTGCTACTAACAAGTTACTGTGTTGTAGATTTCAGTACTAATCTGTGTTTCCAAGTTTGATCAAATTTTCAATCTCAATCAAAGTTCATCAGATCTTGGACAGTTTCCCATATATCAATAAATATGTCTAAAGACGCTCTGGCAATGGGATCAGAAACCAAACCTCCAATTCTATACAGGGGTGAATATGTTCAATGGAGGGAGAGGTTTCTTGAATTCATTAGTTTTCATGATTTATCAGAAGAGATGCTGAAATCCTTAACCAAAGGACCAGCCACTTTCATGGAAACAATCCTTGGAGTACCAACTGGTAATCCCCCAATTCCACCAAGAATAGTCGAGGTCACCAACCTGACTGAAGCCCAAAAGAAGAGAAAATTAGGGGATAAAACTGCCAGGAAGTTACTTCTGATATCCATCCCCAATGATATCTACACATGCCTCACAAACACAAAAACTGCTAAGTCAATTTGGGATGAAGTGTGTAAAATCATGAGGGGATCTGACAGAGCTGCCACAAACAGGGCTAGGAACAGCCTAATGACGTTTGAAAATTTCAGAGCCCGTGAAGGTGAACTACTGGAAAACACTTACCTAAGGTTTGTGAATTTGGTAAATGAAATGAAACGAAACGGAGTGACAAAGTCCAATCTGGACATAAATGTCAAATTCCTAAATGTTCTGAATCCTGAATGGGAAAAATATGCTATGATTATCCAGCAAACAAAGGATATTGAGGAAATGGATTTTCATATGATATTTGAAAACCTCAACAACTATCAAGAGGTTGTGTTGATGATTATATCAGGAAAGAAGAAAGCCGAGAAAGAAACTGCTGATCCATTGGCTCTACTGGCAGAGAAAAAGTACAAATACAAGATGAAAAAGGAGAAAAGAGCCGTAGTCAGCAGTACATCTTCCGAATCAGAATCCTCATATTCATCTGCTGATTCAGAGATAGAAGAAATGAAAAAGCAGATGGCACTGCTTACAAAAGCATTTCAAAAGAAATTCTACAGAAAGCCAACCAACAATAAGATGCGCTATAAAACAGGCTCGAGGAAAATTGAGAAGAAGGACAAATATGAGAAATCTGGAGAAAGCAGTGGAAGAAAGACTGACAAATATGAAAAGTTAGACAAGTCAGCAAAGAAAGAGTCAGAACAGAAATGTTACAATTGTGGAAAACCAGGTCATTATGCCCGAGAATGCAGATCCCCAGTAGTCAAAAACTCAGACTACTATACGAGAAAGGCTCTCTTAGCCAAAGAAAAGAGTCTGGCAAAGCTCTTATGGCGGAGGATGACCACTGGTTGCAGTTATCTGAAGATGATGATATTTTGGATGAAGATGCTCATATTTGCCTCAAATAAGAAATTTTCAATGAGTCAGAATTGAGTGAATCAGCATTGATAGCTGAAGATGAAGTATGGATTGGATTAACTGATGAAGAGGATGCACAAAGACAAGAATCTGAGGAGGAAGAGACAGAAGAAGTTGCATTGATGGCAACTGGCAAAAATGAGGCTGAAAATGATGAAGATTCAGAGTCTGAAAAATCATATGGTTCAGATAAGCTGGAGGTACATTCTAATTCTGACTCTGATATTGATGAATCATGTGTATTAGAAGAAAAACTAACTCATATGACCTTTACGCTTAAAAAGTTTGAAAAATCTTTAAAGGCGGAAAAGAAAAATGCTCATTCTTTGGAAAACAAATTTCGTAATGAACACAACTTAGTTTTAGACTTTTCCAAAGATAAAGCATTAGCCTTACGAGCAGTTTCAGACTTACAAGATAAGGAAAGAGAACTACAAATCAATATACTCAATCTTAATCACAATATATCTGATTTACAAGAAAGACTGCGAATGGCAGAATTAGAAGCTTCAAACTTTTCTGTAAAATATCATGATATTTTTGAAGAACGAACTAAACTTTATGAGAATATAAAGAAGATGGAAGATGAATTTATCAAAAGAGGACAAACAGATCAAACAATTTATTTAAATCAACCAAAAGACACAGAAATTCTTATAATTCTAAATCTGGAATTGGTTGGGAAAATCCAAAGTATCTGACAAAAGCAATATCTAGTTCACCAACATTATATGATGTCAGATACATGAACTTAGGATTAAAAATGGCATTTATGAAAGCCTCTGAAGAAGTAGAATCTAGTGAAGAAATAAAAAGATTACGATCAGACAAAATGCAAAATTCTGGTAATTATACCAGAATAAATGAAACAAGTAATATTCATGATACTAAAGAAGAGTACATTCAAACATATTCTGAAAAGGATTTGTCTGAATTACCTACTCAATCTCAAAAATTATATCTGCCATATTCAATTTTTGAAAAGATAAATTCTGATCTAGAAATTGAAAGTTAAAAATTTTGAGACAGAGAATGGAACTCTCAAGGCTGAACTAAGAACTATGGAACAAAAGTTGCAAGATCAACCTAAAAACATAAAGTTGTCTGATCCACAATCCTCTACTTCTCTAGATTCTATAAATTCAGAAAAGGAATTTGATCTGTACATGCACTCTGACTTTAATTCATTAGAGCAAATGTTTGGTAAAATTGATGAATTTATCAAACCTTTGCATAACAAACAATCAAATGATAATAAAGAACCTGTTAAAATTCTGCAAAGAATGTCTACAGATTCTTTAAAATCATCTGAAAATTCACCATTATTACAACAAAAGAAGGAGAAAACAAAAATTATTGTTAATACTCCTAACTTTGAAAAGGGTGAATCATCTTCATCAGCAGACTCAATTGCACTTAAAGTCCAATCCAAAAGGTATGAGAAATTTACAGAAGAAACAAGTATCTAAATCTACTAATTCTCATACTTCTTTTATGTCAGATATCATTGTGAACGGTTCGAGAAAACAAGTTTGGCGAAAGAAGAAAAGAGAACAGAAAAACAAGAGTGGCGCGTGAAGGACAAAATTGTTACAGATAGAAATAGCAACATTGAACATTCTGTCTGTAATAATAAACTTGTTAATAATTCTTATATAAAGTTTTCAAGAACGGAGTTAATTGCTTTGAATTCTTGTGCTTGTAAGCCTTCAATTGTTAAATCTAATAAGCTCGTTTGCCAACCGAAGAAAAGGGACTCATTTTATGAACAGAAAAAGGTTCCACAGAAAAGTATTTCAAAAACAATTTCACCGCGAATTGTACAAAAGTGGATACCTAAAAGAACAGTTCAAAAGTGGGTACCTAAAATAACTTCAAATGATAAGCTAAAAGCCATATCTGTTAGAAAAACAAATAATATTGTGCATGAATTAGCTAAAACAAAAGTACCCAACTACAAGTGGGTACCTCATGTGCTACTTCGTCTTATAGGTAAACCATGTCTGGTATCTTGACTCCGGATGTTCCAAGCATATGACCGGACAACGAGACACACTCACGGACTTTGTAGAAAAGTTCTGTGGGACGGTCAGATTTGGAAATGATCAGTTTTGTCCGATCAAAGGATACGGAAGTCTCAAATACGACAAAATTACCATCCAAAAGGTTTTCTATGTTGATGGTCTTGGACACAATTTGTTTAGTATTGGACAGTTGTGTGATAAAGGTTTAGAAGTCAATTTCAAAGCCAATCGGTGCAGCATCAGATCCGGAGAAGGAAAGGAAATATTGGCAGGAAACAGGAAAACAAATTTGTACTCCATTGATTTAGCCTCGATTAATCTGAAGAAAAATGTCTGCTTAATGTCAAAAGCTACATCTAAAACAGCATGGTTGTGGCATCGTCGCCTTTCACATCTGAACTTCAATGAGTTAACCAACCTAGCAAAAGGAGGGTTAGTTAAAGGGCTACCGACTCCCAAATTCCAAAAGGAGCAGTTGTGTGCCGCATGTGAAAAAGGAAAAATGACAAGAGCTACTCACAAATCCAAAACAGAACACTCATCAACGAGAGCACTGGAATTACTGCATATGGATTTATGTGGACCAATGAGAGTACAAAGCATTAATAAGAAACGATATGTATTGGTGATAGTTGATGACTATTCACAATACACATGGGTTTTCTTCCTGAGGTCCAAATCAGATGCAACCGAAACGATCATAGACTTCATCCGGAAAATACAAGTGAAGTTGCAACTCACAATTCAAACAATCCGCTCAGATAACGGGACAGAATTCAAGAACAAATCGCTTGACTCATTCTTGAATTCTATAGGAATTACCCATCAGTTTTCAGCTGCTCGAACTCCACAACAAAACGGTGTCGTTGAAAGAAGAAATCGGACACTAGTGGAATCAGCTAGGACGAGCTGGCATATTCAAATTTACCGTTATTTTTATGGGCAGAAGCAGTTGCAACAGCTTGTTTCACACAGAATCGTTCAATCATAAATAAGATATTCGGAAAGACTCCTTATGAATTGATTAATAAACGAATACCTAATATTAAATTTTTCCATGTCTTTGGTTGCAGATGCTTTATTCTAAACGACAAAGATAATCTTGGAAAGTTTAATCAAAAGGCAGATGAAGAAATATTCATCGGATATTCAAAGGAGTCGGTTGCCTTCCGAGTGTACAACAAGAGAACCAAGATAGTCAACGAGAGCGTGAATGTCAAATTTGATGAAGGAGTGGTAGTGGCTTCTGAACACACCAGTTCAGGACCCAAACCTAAGACGCAGACTTCATTGGAGTCATCTGAACAAAATGCTGAACACTCAGAATTACATAAGGTGTTTGAGAATTTTTATGAAGACTATTTTGAAAAGCCCAAAACTAATGTTCTAAATTTGGTGCCTGACAGGATTACTGAAGATCCAGTCGTAGTCTCTGATCTTTCTCAACAACAAGTTTCAGAAGAAACCGGAGAAGCCTCAACAGCAAATGTGCAGTCGACTACTGAGATTGTACAACCCATTGAACCTCCAAATTCTTCTGAAACCCCCCATTACTTCTGAACATTCAGAAGCTCCTACCTCAGATGTCTCACCTACAACACCTGAAGTAACTCCCCAACCATATCTAGATCGTAATCCCAATCAAGACCAAATAGAACCATTTCCACATACTTTTAAGTGGACAAGAAATCACCCAATAGAAAACATTATTGGTGATCCATCCGCGTCAGTCCAAACCAGAAGGGCAACCATAAATGAATGTCTATTTTCAAATTTTCTAAGTAAAATAGAGCCCAAGAATGTAAAAGAAGCACTTCTGGACGCTGATTGGATTGTGGCGATGCAAGAAGAACTGAACCAGTTCGAACGGTTAAAGGTCTGGAGACTTGTTGAGCGCCCAAAAGACAAATCCATTATAGGCACGAAATGGATCTTTAAAAACAAGAAAGATGAACATGGAGTAATCATTCGGAATAAAGCTCGTCTCGTTGCCAAAGGATACGGCCAACAAGAAGGGATTGACTACGATGAAACGTTTGCACCAGTTGCACGAATTGAAGCCATTAGAATGTTTTTAGATTTTGCCGCTCATAAAAACTTTACAGTCTATCAAATGGATGTTAAAACTGCGTTTTTAAACGGGGAACTAACAGATGAAGTATATACATATCAGCCCGAAGGTTTTACTGATCCTTCGAGACCTGATCATGTATATATTTTAGATAAGTCACTGTATGGCCTTAAACAAGCACCTCGTGCTTGGTATGATGCACTTTCAACATATCTGTTGAAATGTGGATTTACAAAAGGTGCAGTTGACACAACCCTGTTTATAAAACGTCAGGGGCCGGATATCATAGTTATACAAATATATGTAGACGACATAATATTTGGGTCTACAAATCCAGAATTTTGTAAGAAATTCGCATTTTTAATGTCCCAAAAATTCGAAATGAGCATGATGGGGGAAATAAATTTTTTCTTAGGATTACAAGTAAAACAATTAGCTGATGGTATTTTTATCAATCAGTCAAAATATATACAAGAGATGTTAAAGAAATTTAACATGGTCAACAGTACTCCTATGAAAACTCCCATGGCTCCGGATTCAAAGTCAAAACTCGATGAGGACATCTCAAGGAAACCTGTAGATGTGACTCATTATCGAGATATAATTGGGTCATTAATGTACTTAACAGCTAGTAGACCAGATATTATGTTTGCTACATGTGTCTGTGCAAGATATCAGGCAAATCCTAAAGAATCACACTTAACAGCTGCGAAACGAATTTTAAGATATCTCAAAGGAACTCCAAATCTTGGTTTGTGGTATCTTAGAGAATCTTCATTTAATCTAACTGCTTTTTCTGACGCTGATCACGCAGGTGATAAGATGGACAGAAAAAGTACGTCTGGAGCAGTACAGTTCTTAGGTGACAAACCCGTATGCTGGTCATCCAAGAAACAACATTGCGTCTCATTGTCTACAGCTGAAGGAGAGTATGTTGCTGTATCTTCTTGCTGTTCTCAGGTGTTGTGGATGAAGAGCCAACTGCGCGATTACGGGTTTACACCAAAGAAAATACCAATCTACTGTGATTCTCAGAGCGCAATAGCTATTGCATCAAATCCGGTGCAACATTCAAAAACAAAACACATTGACATTCGGTATCATTTTTATAAAAGATCATGTAGAAAATGGAAATATAGAATTATATTTTGTGCCTACTGAATATCAACTAGCTGATTTGTTTACCAAAGCGTTAGATGAAAAACGGTTTAATTTTTTGGTATACAAATTAGGTATGTTGAATCGTTAAGATTTAATAATTCAGTAGTTTCAATTTATATTTTAAAATTTTCATTTTTTTATTGATTTTTATCTGATGTTAAATTCCTGAATCATAAAAGTTTATATTCTTTGGAATTTAACAAGATCTGGATTGTCATGTGCAGGGAGAGCAGAAAAATAAATTTATCTGATTTTGAGTAAATCTGATAAAATTTTATCTGTTATTTTGTAGGGGGAGCTCAACTGAGAAACACAATACATATTTGAGGGGGAGCAACATTCAGAAATAAAAGGGGGAGCATTTTATTTTATTATTTTTTTGTGTAACTTTTTGGTTATGTGTATTTTTAAATTTTTTTTTAATTTTTCTTGTTTTATTTTTGTTTTATTTTGTTTGGTATTGTTGATTGTGTTTTTTATTTTTTTTATCAGGAAATTTTTTTTGTTTGTTTTTATTTTGTTCAAAATTTTCTTGAAAAGATATTGAGTGGGTTTTATTTGTTGTGGATGATGGGCCGGATAAATTGCAAATCACAATGGGCCGGTTCATTCGAATATAAATTTGAATTTTCAAATTCAAATTCATTTTTTCGAATATTTCCTATTCATCATCTTCCCCAAATACATTTCTTCACTCTTAAGAAACCGAAAACCCACAAACATCATCGACTCCATGACGATATCTTTTCATCAAAATTGTGAGTAAATGTTCTGTTGTTTATGCTTATAGTATTTCTATGTTGCTTATTTCAGTTTGGGATTTATGTGAATCTGTGTTCTTATTTTTTTGTATTTGAGAGTTCATGGAGATTCATGATATTTGTTCATGAAAATGAAATTAAATGTGTGATGGGTTTCGTATTGTAATCATGAACATGAATCTGAAATTTCATGAGTCATTTTTTCATCACACAAACAGATTGTTTGATTTTGGTATTCATCAGTTTCGAGTTCCAAGCTTTTCTGAAATTTGAATTTTTAACAACTTAAATGTTGTTTATAATCGAAGCTCAGTAAAACAAAAGTGTTTAAAATTGATTTTCGAAGGGGATACAAGTTTTAAATCACTGAAAAAGATCCCTGAAATTAAATTTGAAAATTCAATGTATATTGGACTTGTAATAAAAACAAACAGGAACTTCTCGATTAAAGCTCTACTCGAGAAAGCCCAAGAGTTAATCGAGTTGGCTTAAAAGACATTCGAGAAAGCCTAAGACTGATTCGAGTTGAATACCATGTGACTCGAGAAAGCCCAAGAGTTAATCGAGTTGATTCAAATGATAATCGAGAAAGTCTCTGTGTCACTCGAGTTGACTAAGGGTTCATTCGAGAAACTTTATTTGTGATTCGAGTTGACTAAGTTTGATGGACTTGGAAAATTTCAGAAATTAAGACTCGATTGCTACATTGTCCGAGAACACTTATAGTTTATTCGAGTTGGGGCAATGTGGTTATCGAGAAAGTGTCTTCTTCATACGAGTTGAGTATTAGACATAATAGAGATAGTCCACATACTCTCATGTTTCATTCGAGTTTAATACTTGTTTATTCGAATTTAACATGTATTTCATTCGAGTTGGACAAATTGATCATTCGATAAACTACAAGACTCATTCGAGTTGAATCAAGAACTATTCGAGTTGTTTCATGTGTTATTCGAGTTTCATACATATGTAATTCGAGTTGCATATAGTCTTATTCGAGTTTATTCATAGACTAAGTCGAGTTGTTTCATATGTCATCCGAGATTAATCAAGAGTCATTCGAGAAAGTTGTAGTTTCATCCGAGTTTTAAAAGAAGTTTTTTCCTAAGTGTTGAATTTTTAATGTTTTAAGAAAAATGTCACATTTTTTTAAGAAATTGTTATAAATTTGTGTTTTTCTAACATTGGTCTCTAAACGATTGACTCTGGAGTCCTCTCAATAATAGTCTATTATGTCTGGAATCCCGATGCCTTAAACAGAAAATCACAATTTTTTATAATTTCTGATGAAATGTTACAATTTTTCTACAGTTGAAGGATTGTCATTTGTATACCTGGTCTGACTAACATGATTTTTATTTGTTTACAGGTGTTCAAATGGCATCTCCAGTGCAGTCTCAGAATTCCAATTCATCTGACTCCCATTCATCATCCAATCATATTCTTGTTTCCACACCTGTTCGTTCTACTTCTGTTGCCCGTCCCTCACAGTCAAATATCATCCCAGATAACCAATTGGTTAAACCTAAACATTGCCTACCTTTTAGAGATAATAACCATCGTCTGGATACCAAGGTTATTAAAGTCAGTCATCCTATCATTGTTGACATCCTCAAAGGCCATCCATTAGGTTATCTGCTTCAATATAAACCTTCTATCCCACAGGTATACCTACAACAATTTTGGCACACAGTCAAATTTGTTCCTGCTGACGGCAATCACCATTTCAAAGTAACCATAGACCAATTCAAAACCAAAATCACTCTAGCCAGACTTCGTCACAATCTATTTCTTCCAAGACGTATAGACACAGTTAACTTTCCAGAGTTGGCTGATTTTGAAGATTTTGTGTCGGATGAGGAGCTGGTTCATGATCTGATCTGCCTGGGCTACTCAAAGCCACTACCAAAGAGCTCCAAATTCCATAGGAATGGCTTGAATGGGGAATGGTACACACTATTTGGAATTATCAATAGGTGTATGTGTAGGTCCCGAGAGGTTCCCAAAGTATATAGCTTTAAGCTGTAGAGGGGGGGTGAATACAGCTATTTAAAAACTACACATTATTTTCTCAATGTTTGTATGTATTATCAACAATTTGTTAATTACAAACAAGCTTGAATGCGGAATAGTTCAAGCTGAGATGACAGATACAACAGTATGTTCACTAGTCTAAGACAAACTCAAACTAGAATACAATGAATACACTCACTAAGAAGCACTCACTGTGTTTACAAGACTTAAGGGAACAGCTTATGTAAAACAGCTTAAACACACAGATACTGATTTACACAGAAGGCTTGCATGCATGAAAAACACACTTGCACGTTCACTCTTGGTTTCAGCACTTAGCTATCTTCACACTTCTTTCTGTCCTTAGAAACTTCCTTTTATACTCATTCAGAGGATCTAAGAGAAACATCTTCATTGGACGGAATGAAAAGGAGAAGTCTTGTTGAAAAGACAACATAACCTTTTCTGCACTTTTCTGAAAAGCAGACTTGTCTTCACATGTGCAGAACTTTTGTCTTTTTACTTTGTCTACTGTTGCATTGCCTTTAACTAATTTAGGAATGTCAACTTTGCGTCTTTCTTCCTTGAAAAGGCCTATTTTGATATAAGAAAAAGGTATGTCACCCTTTTTCAAATAACCTTTTGTCTTCATGTTACAGAACAGCTTGGGCAGGCTGAGCAGTTCTGTTTTCCACTTTGTCTTCGACTTTGTAAACTGATCTTGTAGTAAAAAACAATACATGATGACTTGGAAACATATTCCATAAAGTGTTTAGCCTGTTCACAAAGAACAGGTTCTGTTCACAAAGAATAGAACACTTTAAAAATGCCCAAGCTGCTCACCAGTGTAGAGCAGCGTAGACAGTTTATGTCCAGCCTGTTCAGCAGATAGAGCAGCTTGGACAAACTGTCTTAGTTGCAACACATGCAACACATAGAACAGCTTATGACTAATATTGCAAATCATTTTCAGGCTTCAATAAGGCATATAACAGGCCTTAAATTCAACTTTCAAATGCATCAACAGGTTTGATTATCAATCTCCCCCTCAGATGTAGAACAGGTTTGACTGAGGCCTTTTTGTGCCTAACAGTATGACGTCTAAGCACACAGGCATCGACAGACGCAGCATTCATTGTCTAAGGATTTTTCATGGAATCGCGTTTAACAAGCATTATGAATATGCTCAGTGCATATGGGAGGACATAAAGGAGATTGTTCTTGCAAAAACTACAAATAGAGCAAGAAAATTTGTTCCGCTCCAGAGGTTTATACAAATTCTTATCCGAGGAATTCTTCGAGCAAATGAAAATATTCCGAAGCGAGCCAATTCACAGCGATGTCCAGATTATGTGATGATGAGCTTACACGAAGTGCCGGATTCTCCAAATGCAAATATTATGCCAATCCCGGAGTCGTTGTTAAAATATGCGGATCAAGAGAGTGAACATGTGAGATTGTATAGGATAGATCATGCTCCAATAGAGACCCAGGAGTCGGGATCTCTTACCCAAGGAGCCTGACTAGAGGAACCTCAGCAATGGGCTGAAGTTCAGGGTGCCCAATCTGTGAGTGAGGGAGATGTTGTAAGGGGAGGTGAGGAAGAGACTGAGAAATCTGATTCCGAGAGAACTTTGTCGGATATCCAAGAAGATGAAGGTGAAGGAGATGATAATGATGATGATGGTGCTAATGGCGGTGATCATCATGAGGGAGGAAGTATGATGATAGATATAGTAAGCATTACTGAAGAGAGTGTGAGAGATACCGTAAACCTAGAAAGCCGGGGTATAACCACATCTGCTGTTAGCTCTCCTATGAGAGTTAGCATTGAAGAAGTTAGTATCCACTGACGACTGCACACCCAACCATGATGAACCTTATAGTCTATCCGAGAGTCATTTGGACTTGATGGATATTGAAACAAGTACACAGCTGCCCGAGTGTACGACTTCAATTCAATCACTGAGTATAGATCCTATACAGCCTAGGACACTCGAGTCAACTTCATCCGTTGAAGTTAGTGTGGGTGAACTTTGTGTTCCCACTGGAACATCCTCAGCAACGGAAGCATTTGTTGCTCCGTTGCTTATAGAGGGTGGAAGTCCAGCAACTACTTTACCAACTCTGAGTACTGGCCACACAGACGTACTTTTTACAAGTTCGACTGTCGTGACAACTGGAAGTCTACGTGACCCAGTGGTGACTTTATCCCCGTTTGTAACTGAATCAACATTAAATCAAGCGTTGAATGAAGCTGTTGCTGGGGTGAACATGCATGTATCTGCTCAATTGTCTGAGGTAATGGCACAGATGTCAAACATTCACAAGTTCTTAAAGGGTAAGTCTGTTGCAGAGGAATCAATGAAGCAATCTGAATCTAATCAAGCTATCAATGAATTGAAAGAAGAATTGAAAGATTTTGTGTTCGAACAATTTGATGAAATGAGAGGACGCATGATAAGTTTAGAAAGCACAGTGATAACTGCATTGGGAAATTTATCAGAAAGGGTTGCAGCAGTTGAGGAAACCTGTAAGGCTCAAGCTTCCTCATCCAAGAGGAAACATGATGAGCATGATGAGGACTCCGATGATGCTCCTCATGAGGGGGAGAAGAGGAGAAAGCTTGATGAAACTACACCTGGGGTATTGATGATCACATACGCAGAAAAAGAAACTGAAGTTAAAGAGAGAGAGGCTGGGGGCTCAAAAGAATCGGCTGGTGAACAAAGTGAGCTGGGATTGATTCTTCATGAAGATGTTCCAGTTCCTTTGAACATTCAGTCTGATATTTACAATTTTGTAGAATATATTGATTCTGATGAAGATGTTCAAGATAAGCATCATGAGTTGAGTATTCAAGGAGTAGGAGAAGAGAGAGAGAGGAATACATTGAAGTGTCTGAAGATGATGATGTAATTGCTTTGACTGATATTGATTTTAGAGCTGAAAGGATTGAAGAGGATGAAGGTTTAGTTCAGGAGATCTTGAAAGATACTGAATCGACACCAACGGTTGAAAAGCCTGAGGTGGTTATTCAAGTAAAGGAAGAAATTGAAGAGTTTCCAGTTGAAAACGTGGTTGTTCAAGAAAAGGTTGAATTGAATGAGGTTGAGGTGATGAAAAGGTTCTTCAATGAATATGTGCTTGCTAATGAGTCTCAAAAGCAACATAGACTCAGATTTGAAGCACAACAGGTTGTTCAGAGGGAAATTTAAGACATGCTGACATTGTTAAACAAAGATGAGATCAGCAAAAAGAAAGTAAAGAAACTTGAGCTTCCAGAGAATAGATCGGCAGAGTTTATCAGAAAAAGGAACAAGATGCCATACATCGAAGATATTCTTGAAAAACGTATATTTTGCAAGAAACAAGCACCATGTTCGTTTCTCAAGTTATTTAGGGTTTTAGAGCCGAATATGCCGAATCTGGTCAACTATGCTAGCTTTCTGAGAAATAAGACACAAGAAGTTGAGAAGGTTAGGAGTGAGTTCAGGATAGTTGATCTGGTGAAAATTGAAAAGGATAGATTTGTTAAGATCTTCTATCCAATGTTCACTATTACTAGAGCAGATGGAAACACCTATACGTTCACAGAAGCAGATATGTTCAATATGCACCTGGTCGACATTGAAGATCTATTTGATGAGTTGTGCAGAAACAAACGAAATGAACACTGCAGATTTGCACTTAAGACACTGTTTCACTTCATGCATACCAAATTGGTATTGATGTCAGTGCAAGATCTACAGATAGGTGTTGAACGGGGTATGAGGAAGATCAACATGACAGCTCCTCACAGAGATATCAAGTTTGCTGGAGAGTTGAAAGAATTCCAAGTTATCATGGTAAAGCATCCAGCAGTCATGTACAGAGATAGAAATAAAAAGTTAAGAGCTATGAGAAGTGTAGAGCTGAACAAATTTTCAGATGGGACTCTGAATAAAGTTTTGAGTGGTTTAAAAGGAAAGCTTGCAGCTGATAAGAAAAGAAAGACGAAGAAAGGAGCTCTATCTGTAAATGACCGAAGACTCATGGTTGAGTTTATTTCAAAGATTGAATGGAGGCTCTCGGATCGTAAAAGCGTTAGAAGATTTGAACAAAAGCTGGGTTTATCAATTTAAAGACTTTGGTCTTTCCATCAAAGGAGGAGAATGTTAGATTGTATTTTAATTGATGGAAACAAAGTCTAGGGGTTGTTTTCTATTTCTTTAATAGTTGTCAAATATGTATATAAATAGTATGTTTGACTTTCAATAGAAATAGATCTGGCATTTGCACTTTTGTACGAAAATATAGCAGTTACTGGAATTGGAATTATTCTCTCATCATTGTAATCAACATTCTCTAATATTCAATCATTCGGTTAGTAATTTTGATTACTGAATTGTTATTGTTCTTGATTTGTTGCATGATTGATATGAAACTGTAATTCACATTAATGATTGGTCTCGTCCTCCTACAAATGCCAAGGAGTTATTTAATATTAGAAATTCATCGGCAAGGAATGTTATGGAAAGATGTTTTGGACTAATCAAAAAAAGATGGGCTATCTTCGGTAAGGATAGAGCGACAGGAAGTCATGCAATTGATCTTGGAGGGAAAGAATTAGTTCAAGAGACACAAAGAAGTTCTCCTACTGATATTGATGGCTTTGGTTTTATGGAAGATGTTGGTCATGATAGTCGATCTGATGGACCAGCAACTAGTGTCACAAGAAAATGGAAAAAAAGCCAAAATTAGTGACAGTGTTGAGCTATATCGCGAGTCTTGTCTAAGATGAAGGAGTCTTTTGATAAATTTAGAGAGCTTGTAGGTGAATCTATGAATGCTGAAAAGTTAGAGGCTTGTGAAATATATGACAAGGTTAGTGATGCAATGAAAGCTTTACCGGGCATCAGTATGAGTCAACGTTTCAAAGCAGCTCGTATAATTGGTAAGGATGTGGTGTTAGGGAGATTATTTCTTATGTTGACTCTGGAGAAGAAAATTTGCATGATTGAAACGTACACGGATGGATCAACATCATAGTTGTTTGTGTATGCTTGTGGTACTTTGATAGTTCCGTAGTACTTCATATGGTTTGTTTGGTTTGATTCACGTTGGTTTTTGTTTAGTTTGGTTTGTTCATGTTCGTGGACAATTTAAAACATTGCATGTAGTACGTCATGTGGTTCGATTATTTTAGAAGTATGATATATAGTTTAAAACTTTGCATTTAATATTTTATTTATTTTGATTGTGTTTATAGTGTTTTATTTGGTTAAAAAACAAAGTTTATAGACATATGTTTGGTTAAAAAATATGTATATAAAAATTGTATTTATTATATATATAAAATAATAAAAATAAGTTTCAAAGTAATTTTTTAAAAATAAATAAATAAAATCATCAAAAGATGTATTAAAGAAATGTATTTTTTTTATTTTTTATATGAATATGTTATAAAAAAAAACTTTTACATTATATTTCTCTATAATTCTCTATCAATTCTTTGTCTTACCAAACAAGAGAATTGATTGTCAATTACATTTCTCTACTTAATTCTCTATTCTACCAAACAAAATAATTAATTCCCATTCTTCAAACCATTTCTCTTTCTCTACAATTTCATTTTCTATTCTATTTCTCTATGATTTTATTCTCTGTACCAAACACAACCTTATAGCATTTTAAATGCGCGCACGTACGCGCGCGCGCACACACGCACACACACTCACACACACACACACACACACACACACATATATAATTTGGTTCCACATCGTCCCCTTAAAAATCCTGGGTATCCAGTGTACCCCACATAAGCAAGGGTATTTTCGTAATTACAGCGACCATTCACATTCCTTAATTGACCATTCACATTAATTGACCATTCACATTAGTTAATTGATCATTCACATTACTTAATTGATCATTCACAAAACTTATTTAACTATTTATACTTCTTGTACACTTATTTGATCATTCACAACACTTATTTGATCATCAACAACACTTATTTGGTCATTCACAATTTTTCAACACTTAATTGACCATTCACATTACTTAAATGATCATTCACGTTACTTAATTGACCATTCATATTACTTAAATGATCATTCACATTATTTAATTGATCATTCACATTACTTAATTAACTATTCACATCACTTAATTGATCGTTCACATTACTTGATTGATCATTCACATTACTTAATTGATCATTCACAAAACTTATTTGATCATTCACATGAACTATTTGACCATTTACAGTATTTATTTCATCATTCATAATAATTATTAGACTTTTACACTTCTTCTATACTTATTTGATCATTCCCAATAATTATTTGAATGTAGATCTAAATAATTAGTTAAACAAATGTAGATCATTCACATTACTTAATTAACCATTCACATTACAAAATTGATGGTTCACATTACTTACATGACCATTTACATTACTTAATTGACCAATTACATTACTTAATTGATCATTCACAACACTTATTTGATCATTCACATGAATTATTTGACCATTTACAGTATTAATTTCATCATTCACAATAATTATTGGACTTTTACACTTCTTCTACACTTATTTGATCATTCACAACACTTATTTGATCATTCACAATAATTATTTGACCATTCACACTTTTTCTAAACTTATTATAAATGGTCAAATAATTAATGTGAATGATCAAATAAATACTATGAATGATCAAATAATTCTTGTGAATGATCAAATAAGTGTTGTGAATCATCAAATAAGTGTAGAAGAATTGTGAATGATCAAATAAGTGTAGAAGAAGTGTGAATGGTCAAGTAATTATTGTGAATGGTAAATAAGTGTAGAAGAAGTGTAAATAGTCAAATAATTATTGTGAATGGTCAAATAATTCATGTGGCGATCAAATAAGTGTTATGAATGATCAATTAAGTAATGTGAATGGTCAATTAAGTAATGTGAATGATCAAATAGTTATAAAAGAAGTGTAAATAGTTAAATAATTATTGTGAATAATCAAATAAATGTCGTGAATGATCAAATAAGTGTAAAAGAATTGTAAATAGTCAAATAATTCTTGTGAATGATCAAATAAGTGTTGTGAATGAACAATTAAGTAATGTGAATGATTAAATAAGTAATGTGAATGATCAATTAAGTAATGTGAATGACCATTTAAGTAATGTGAATGGTCAATTAAGTAATGTGAATGATCATTTAAGTAATGTGAATGGTCAATTAAGTAATGTGAATGATCAAATAATTATACAAGAAGTGTAAATAGTCAAATAGTTATTGTGATTTGATCAAATAAATGTTTTGAATGATCAAATAAGTGTAAAAGAATTGTAAATAGTCAAATAATTTTTGTGAATGATCAAATAAGTGTTGTGAATGAATAATTAAGTAATGTGAATGATCAATTAAGTAATGTGAATGATCAAATAAGTAATGTGAATGATCATTTTATATGTATTCCCTCCCGCAGGACTGGAATTCTGAAAAGAAGGAATGTCTGGCTTTTCCTATTCTAGTGCAGGCGGTATAAATCGCTTCACTTTGAGTTTGTTAATGTCAGAGTTGATATCAAGATGAAAGGGAAAGACAATAAGAAAGATTCAAGATAAAGACTAGAAGAAGGGGCTTTCTTAGAAGAATTCACTGATCGTACTGGGATTTCGAGAGGCACTAAGGTGTTGGCTATTTAAATGTATTGTGAATGATCGCTGTAATTACGAAAATACCCTTCCAGCTAAAAAGAAGGGGACGCGCATGTAATTTCATTTTTTGATCACAACCATTGATTTATTTTCTTGTGGTTTTGGATAGGTACCCTTGGTACACTGGATTTTTAAAGGGACTCTTTTGAACCTATATATATATATACTAGTTGTAGTACCCCGCGCGTTGCAGCGAGAAGACGATCTTATAAATCTAATGTAACATTATAGAAAGTAAAATTTATATTTGAACATGAGAGAAATTATGTAATAAAAAATATTAGATTTAAAGACCCAATATCAAATATATATAAACAAAACATATGAATGGTCAATCCTAATGTAAACCCTTAAACTTGGTAAATAAAGACATGGTACCATTTCCATGCAATTGGTCAGCATATGATAATCAGCTTTTGGCAAGGCCGTTCCTATCATTTTTTAGGCCTGGGGCATATACTTAAAAATGGGCCCTCTATATATATAAGCAATATTCGTATAAAAAATTACAATTAAATAATATTGATTTTGTTGCACTATTGTCAATGTCATGTCTTTAAAAAATTCACAGTCTGTCATCGTGTAATGGTTTCATGGTGCTTCTCTGAATTTTTCCTTAATCCAAAAACCGCAAAATATATATATATTAACATTGTATGATTATAAATTATGTAAAATTGCATACAATATTAAATTATATATTTATTAGTAAATTGAAAAAAAGAAATTTAATGTTAAATGATTCATAATATAAAATAGTAACATATGTGTCAAAAAAAACATCTCAAGAAATAAATACATATCTCATTAGTATTTTTAATAATTGTGTAATAAATAACACAAACCACGTGATAAACAAAAATAAAAAAATCAAACTCATTGAAAAACAAAAGTATGAATATTGAATTTGATGGATTGTATATTGATATAAAGCAAATAGACGATATCTATATATGAAAATCTAAGTGATAGTGATGAAATATAAAAAAATAAAAAAATGCATACAATAGGAATCAAACCCATGCCATTAGAGTTTCAAGGTGAGATGACTACCAGCTGAACCAATACATTGTTTGTGATTTTTTTTTTGCGCAAAACACATATAACCTAATACTGGATTGCTGGACTATATTAACATATTAAAAAAAAATTTGGGCCCCTTAGATTGATTGGGCCCTGAGCCGTGGCCCAGGTGGACAGGCCCGGGGCCGGCCCTGGTTTTTGGTATGTAGATTTCACTCTTTTGCCTTGTGGAATGGGAATATGGTTAACAAAAAGTCACAACATGTAATAGTATAAAATATCGATTCATATAATGAGATGGTAGAGAGGGAGGGGTGGAGTACTCCAACCTTGCTTTAGCCATTCAATTTTCGGGTACATATCTTTCATCATTGCGGATTTCATCTTCAGATTAAATGGAAATATCGGTGAGACAAAAAATAAGAATGTCTTAAAAGAAGACAAGATTTGCTAGGACTATTAAACAACTATCTTCACATCCCAATACTTAAAGCTCATCCACAACATTGTGGAAACCACCCTTAAAACGTCCTAAACATCACAAAAAAAACACCATTAAATTGTAGCCTACATGATTAGAAAACAAACCCAATTTGCATTCCCAAATAAAGTCGATTGATGAAACAAAATTTAGTTCAACTAAGAATCCATAATTTCTCATGGCCATAAAAAAATGTACCAAGACAAAGGATCCAATACTCCTTGAATGGGACGGACAACCATCACATAATTTGAGAGACCAAAACATGGAGTTCATATGGATCCAAACACACCAAAAACACTCTTCTGACCATATTGATGCTTAATTAAATGTTATTTTATAATTAGGCATTTGAAGAAAAACCTAATGTACATTTTTTGCAAACAGCTAAATCAGTCCAGATGCTATAGTATTATAATGTCATATTAGGTTCATAATAATGCAACGAACCCATGAGTTCACCATATGTTAATGAAAAAAAGTCATTAGACTATTCAATGACAATTGCAGCATGATCAAATTTAGGGGATAAGCTTCTTATATAATATCTTGGCAACCACAATCTCATCAGTGATCTTTTATCCATATGCCCATCTCTAAATAAAAGTTTCCCCAATAACAGCTTTTACATTATCTAACAATCTGCTTTCTTAATGTGGTATTAAGTGAAAAGAAAAAGATCAGCCAGAACAAGTACAATTTTGCTTACAATGAGTCTCCTGATGGATAAGAATGATCCGAGGTGATCAAATAGGGCGCTATATGTTAGTCTGAATAAGAGAAAAGTTAAAAGCTACTACCATACATTTTTTTGTTTCTTCATCCACAAGGTTGTGGATGAATTTTATTCAAAAACAATCATTGTATTTTATAGCTCTTGTTGACGGTACAACTCCTCCGAAATAACAGGTCCACCTCTACAATCAGTTCTACCTTGGGGATCTCCTGATGGAAAACTAAACCACCAATTTTAATGATCATATACACACATTTAAGGCAAACAATTTAATAAAATCATTAAGTAATTGGAAAAAAAAAACTGAATGTAATTCACATACCTGAGAAGCATGGACACTTCTACACGAGAGCTTAATAAAATCCATAAATTCCATTATACTACATGGATCCCCTATTCTGGTTGTGGAAACAGTGATGGTCCTTTAACCTGAAACATCAAGAATGATTTTAAAAATTAGTTGTAAGAAAATAAAAACCAAACTCTGAATACAATAATCAAAATACCTTGATCACAAACCAAATCCATATCGCATGAAAATCGATGTTCTTTCAAGCAAACTGCCTTCATTCCAAGAACGTCACACTTATTTTATCCCCAGTGGTCAATGCCTCATTGTCCCATGGCTTTGGCTTGTCATGGTACCCTTCATGTCCATTTCCATCAACAGTGTGCCATGGTCGTTCCTGAATCCACAAAATTAGATTCTAATATCAAAACAAAATGTATCACTAACAAAATTTATAAACTAATCATCATTAAAGCCATGAATCATTGAATCCTAAATAATCAGACTCATCAAGTGATCAAAATTTCATATCTAACATCCCCCAAAGCTCATAAATTGAAAAACTTTCATTCATGTTACCTTTTTTAATAATGACTCATATTCAATGAACCTAGTGATAGTAGTTGCACCAGATTGATCATCATTGTCCCCCTCTCAAAAGTCTCTTGTAATTTCTTTCACATTCCGCTAAAGCCATTTTAACTAAACAATAACCCATCTTAATTGTAGGGCCCTGAATGCTTCACATGACACTCATATAGCTCCTCCTTGAGGTTTGCATAGATACGTATTAAAATATTTCACAGAACATATATTCATTGAGCAGTCATACACTAATGATACTAAACAGAACATATTTTTAAATCATATTCTATTCAAATATGCATTTATGAAACCAAAATAGAATACCAGTGAAAATCTAAAATCTACACAATAAAACTCAAATCATATTCTATTCAAATATGCATTTATGATGCCAAAATTGAAAAACTCTACAACTTGATTACAAAATAATAATAATAATAATAATAATAATAAGAACAACAACAGCAACAACAATAATAACTTGATTCAAAACTAATATCTACCTAGATTAAAGTCCAATGGTATAAAGATTCAGACTCCAGAAAGAGTGGACCAAAAGACTTCTAGGAACACCAGCTGGGATTTAGCTTCATACACAAAAAGAGAGTGATGTCCACACTACAACCAACAATGAACAATTAAAGGATTTTTATAATAGAGTATTAGATAAATATAATATAATAATTTTAAGATTGCAGACACCAAACCAATTTGTGCACTGTGATAGAGTCCTTCCACATCTAGGGTATGGTTTGACATAGATAATTGGGGACGATGTAGTATGAGAATCTTGATATGACGATTATGCTGAAGAACCGAAAAACTGCAGTTTTGACAAACCTCTTTCTCGACTCTTTTTCTCACAAAGGTTATAGGTTCATAGTAATTGTTCCCACAAATGTTAGCCATTGTAATTAAACCAACCAAGCCTTATTTTCAATTTCATATTTCAGATCCAGATGAAATGTAATATTAAATCATAGTGGCAAATACCTCAAAATACAAACAATTTTCAGCTACAGATGATAATTATATGAAATGGATGTTAATTACAACAATAAGTTTTTTTTTTCAGTTCTGAAAGACACAAGCTTGTAAGATACGAAATATTGTAACCAAAAGCAAAACTTAAAAATGGTTAAGTTTTTATACCTAAAACTCATTGTTAGACATTCCACCAAAGATAGACCAAGGAAGCTTACAAGGAAAAAAGAAGCAAAGTTCATAAATAAAGGAGGTCAAAAATCAGCTTTTAGTTCATTCCAACCAAGCTTCATTTCTCATCTTAAATTTTAGATGTAGAGAAACTCAAAGTTTCAATTCTATTGTCAAATACACAAAAAGCAAGCAGTTTTCAACTATATATGGTAATAAATCAAATGAAATTTAATTAGAACATTAACTTTCTTTTTAATTTGGAATACCAAGTGTACCATATGGTAAAAGGACCATTAATTAGAATCCTGTAATCATAGAAAACTAGTTTATAACCCACGTATTACGTGGATATTTTTAATTAAATTTATTTATATAAAATGTATATAAGTAAAAATAAAAACATACAAAAATAATAATTGTGTTTATTTTTTATTATTTACATATTAAAAAATAGAGTATATTTATCTTTTTAAAAAATATTAAATTGTATTTATCTTTTATTTTTTATAAGTTGTAATTATCTTTTTGGTGAACATAGAGGTGACACGTGACATTTGATTTTTTTCTTTATTATACATAATAATAATAATTTCCACAACTAATTCAAATTATTACATTTGGATCTAATTACGATTATTATGGATAATAATGATAGATATTTATTTAGGTAAACATTAATTTTAAATGTTACAAAATCTAAATTATTAATAATTAATTAATGAAAAAAAATAAAGTCAAAATTTAATGCAATTAAGTTAATGTGTTAAATTTGAAGTGGAAAAATAAAATTTTCTTGTATTTTAGAAGTGACATGTGACATAAATTGTTTTTATTATAATGTATAGGTTAATTAACCCATGTATTACATGGGTTGATTTAGAAAATACATATTTTTTATATTTAAATAATTTATTATAAAATTTATATATAATTAAAATAAAAAAAATTAAACTCTAGTTAAATTAAAGATAAAAAAATATTTAGTTGTTTGATATTAATTAAAAAAATATTATTATATTGTATTATTAAAAACAAGATAATATGTGTTTGCAAAAAATATTTCTTTTAGTTTTTATTAACTTCAAATATGAAATATCAATGTAAGAAACAAAAAACTCCAATTATGTGAATGTGTATATATTTTGAAAATGATAAAATATAAAAATGGAATATCTGAAAATCAACAATCAAAATTTATCATATTCACAATTGAAGTTTTATCAATTGAATTTTAAATATTGTTAGCAAAATAATTAACAAAAAATTTTAACTTTATTTACTACACTTCTACATTTAAATTCAAATTTTTACATTTGAATTTAACTATGATCATTATACTTAATAATGACACATATTTATTTTAGGTAAATATTAATTCATTAATTTAAAAATTAAAATAAAAATTTAATGTAATTAAGGTAATGTAGTAAATTTGGAAAATGAATTAAAAAAAGGCATAGATATAATTATTGATTTTAATTAAGGGTATAAGAGACATTTCATAAATAATTATGAGTTGTCATTAATCTGGACCATTGATTTCTTTCCATCCAATGGTCCAGAAACTTCAAGTGGTTTTCTTATTATATATAGTATAGATATTTATTAAAAATCAAAGACGGAAAAACAAATCAATTGACAACATTATTTAACTTTCAAATATGCAGACTTTTTATTGTTGGGTGGCTAGTTTGGTTAGTTCGGATTTAGAGCATATTCAAAATCCTTCAATTTCTTTTAGGTCCCCTTAGTTTTTGTTTGTTGTTTTATTAAAGAAAAAGAGTCTTAAAGCGTAAATGAAAATACATTTTTTGGAAGAAAAGAGTGAACCGATCTATTGGATAGAAACCAGATAAAGCAGCTTGTGATGTAAGCACTTTGTGAGACATCGGGCTGAGCGAGCAACATGTTACAGACTGTAAAAGATTGAGATAACGTGACAAATGTTGATGGAAACCATAAATACAAAAATAAGAATGGCTGATAAAATGAAAAATAACAGCTAAAGTTTAAGTAACAAAAATTCCACATCAAAAGATCAATGAGTCAATGGGATAAACTATAATTGCAGTCATTACCCCCCTCCACTTTCATCGGATAAAGTTCTCTTTGGCAACATGGTAAATTATTTGAACCATTACTGATGTAGCATTTGCGCTTGCACAATAGCATAAGAATAAAAGAAAATGGCTTGTGAAGGAATTAAAATTACATTGCAGATAGATGTAGCAGGAGAAAAACATAAATGTGCCAGTCACAGATTAAAATCACTTAATACTCAACCTACTACCATGCCTTCAAATGTAACAATATAATTTGACATTTTGTGTTATATTAATTTGAAATAATGATACTACATAGAAGCCACGCAAATAATCCAATCATCGGATATCATATTATTAATCCATAAACGAACCAAATCTACCATTCAATCAGATTTCATATTTCCAAAACTAAAGTTGGTTACCTTTCTCTCATGGGAACATATACCCATAGTTTGATACCAAATCAATCAAATCTTCAATGCCTGCAATTATAAGAAGAAAAAAAAACCCATTGGCATCAAAGTCAAAGTAGTCTTTCAAACCAAATTACACTTCGTACTTTAATAACCAAGAAAAATCACTTACCAAAGGAAGTATAATCGCCACATGTAGTCAGTCAAAAATAAATCCGGAACTATTGATATCGTGAAATAAAAAACCCTTGATTTGCCCCCCTTCGTCGTTCATCCTGAAAAAGAAAACCAAATACAGAGAAATTAGGTAACAACATCTGCAATAAATTGGTTAAAATTGTTTAACTTACTTGAATGTGATAAGGGATAAGGGAGAAGCGAAATCGCCCCATGAAGCCAGACAAAAAGAAATCGGGAACTATTGATATCGTGAAATCAAAAACCCTTGATTTGCCACCTTCGTCGTTCAATCCTGAAAAAGAAAAACGAAATACAGAGAAATTAGGTAACAAAATCTGCTATAAATAGGTTAAAATTGTTTGACAAAAACGTTAGAGGAAGAGAAAATGGTAGTGTCCTTGATAAATAGGTCACAATCGATGCAAAATTTGGTTAAAATCGACAAGGAAGAACCTGGTTGAAATAGATGAGAAAGAAAAAGCTTGAATCAAAGGGGAAGAAAAAGCTTGAATCAAAGAAGAACATACGGTAATCAACAAAAATCGGAACATCTGAATTGGAATCGACTTTTTGTTCGTGACGTATCTGATTCCTAGCAGCATACGAGCGTTAAAGAAGAAGTCGAGGAACCGGTGGGAGAAGAAGAAGACTGTAACTGGCGTGGAAGTTGTAAAATGACCTGATTGGTTGTGTACTGAAAGCAACCGTAATAGGTGCTTTATAAGATAAATAATATATATATATATATATATATATATATATATATATATATATATATATATATATATATATATATATCTTTGTATATATATGTATGTGCCTACGTAATTTTAAACATGTTTTCCTAACTATTTATTTCTCACAACTATAATATAACAAACTAAATTTAGTCATTATTATAATAAAGCCCTTGTATACAAAACATTATATTATTATTTAAATTAATCTCTAAGTTTATTTTTTCAAATTTGAATGAATTAAAAATTAATTTTAAAGCTAATAAAATTAATTATTATGATTGTTTAATAAAGTATAGCAATAATTTTAAAGCTAATAATTAAATTATTAGCTTTAAAATTAAATTGTAATTCATTCAAATTTGAAAAAATAAACTTAGAGATTAATTTAAATAATAATATAATATTTTGTATACAAAGATTTTATTATAATAATGACTAAATTTTAGTTTGTTATATTATAATTGTGAGATATAAATAGTTAGGATAATAACATGTTTAAAATATTTACAATATTAATATCTATATCTATATCTATAATCTATAATCTATAATCTATAATCTACTACTACTAATAAAGCATTTAGATGCTTACAAGTTACACTGCTCAATGTACAACAATGTAATGCCCAATCTTGAATTTTAAGACTTACAAGTTAGTGATGCATGTGAACAACTCTTTAATGCAACAAAAGTTTAAAAAAATCGAACCCTTTTTTAGAAATTCAAAACTGTTTTTCACTTTTAACATTTTTTGAATTCTTGAGAACCGCATCGTGGCATTGAAAAGACAACACATCTTTTTTGTGTTCCCCACGCTTCATTTCACCTCCAAAGTAACTCCATCAACGCCTCATCTTCCTTCTCCCCAAGAACAAGATCCCAGCAGGTGGTTCACCACCGATTAGTCGATCACCTTCGCCACCGATCACTTCCCCACCTCAGCAATAGATCCCAGCAGGTGGTTTACCGCCGATCACCTTCGCCACCGAACACTTCCCTAATAACCAGAAACCAACCGAACACTTCTCTTGTATAAGGATTTTTTTATTCTCGTATCAGGTCAAAGATCTGATTTCTACTTTTGAGTGCATTAGGCTTCTGAAATCTTGTTGCAAATCGTTGATGAATGTTTCTTCTCTCTCAAGGTAATGTTTCTTCACACAAAAGTACTCAAACCCTAACAATGCTGCTTCTATCCCTCAACCGATTAGTCATCTTCTACAAGATCTTGAACCCTAATAAAATTAAATGAATTTGATGATTTTGTTTTTCTCCAAATTCAGATTTGCTGCTCTAAAAGTCCATCTCTCTGCCTCTGCTGATCCAAACTCTAAACTGGTACGTTCTTGATTAAATTGAAAAGTATATGTAATAAGCACTTTTGCCTTTACTAAATTGAAGACATCTTCCTCGCTTCTTGATCCAGTGGTCTTCAATCTCATAACCTTTTCTGTTTGTATTCTAAAGGAAAAAAAATTAATGGAAACCATTATCGATCGTTTTGTGATGTTCTTTTAAATTCAGGTTCTGTTTTCTTATTATTTGTTGAATTCATGAAGTTTAGGATTGCTACTGGATGGGGTTCTTTAATTCTTCATTAATAGTTTGTGTAATTTTATTTAGGTTGATAGTGACGGTAAACGGTTGAAGAGTTTGGTGCTTGAAAATGAAAACGCGAAATCTAAACTGTAAACTGAAAGAAGGCATGTGCTAAATCATCTAAACCACCTAAACAAGATTACATCCATGTTCGAGCACGAAGAGGTCAAGTCACCGATAGACATAGTTAAGATGAAAGGGTAATTTGCTTTTAACCTTCTTAACTGTCAATCATATCTACATTGAAGTCTTTAGTATTTCGAGCTAATCCTATGGAACTTTCAGTTCTTTACTTGTATGCATCTATGTTTGAGTGCAAGCTGCTTTAATTACATCATAGAAGTTATATTGTAGTATTTTTAATATTTAACCTTGCTATTTGAGTAAATCATGATCTCCTTCTTTATTAGAGCTTGGCTTGGAAGATATATTTTTTTACTCCTTTGGTCTCATAGAAATTGACTTCCTTCATGATGATGGTCAAAAACATGAATTTTATGCTCACGTAGATTCTGTTTTTCCATCTTGAGTTTTTACTCTTTACTACTTTGCCTCTCTCCAGTGGGAAAGCTTTTGACATGCATTTAACAAATATCATGTAGTTGTGTTATATGTTGAAATAAAAAACCCCAGTATGACAGTATCATGATATCTTATACATATCTCTTTCAGGCAAAAGTCAGAGCAGAAGTCTGTTGATTATTATTATAAGTGGGTCTGCAGATATCGTCTTTTGGGATCTGTTTTCATGCGGAAAGAGTTTAAATTACTCATGTAAGCTAATTTCTTCTTTTTCTCTTGTAATCGGTTAAAGTAGTGTACTAAATTGTTCCTTTTTATGTTCTTGAAAACCATTGAATCAACTTGTTGGTGGAAATAAATTTGATGGTAGGACATTGTTTTGGCTTTGAGAGACTTGAAAAGATACCATGAGAATAGGTTATTAGTTTTTTTCTAATCTATTTCTTTGGTATTAATTTTATATGTTTCCGGTCTTGTTTATATCTTCGTTCTTTTTTTAGATTCGTCACTTAGGCCCCTGATGAATTGTCTTTTGCCCAAGAACCTTGTGTTTTAAAGAAGGTGGATGGACGAATTGTCAATTTGGATCTTTCGTTGGATTTGATTCTTATATGCTTATTTGGGTTGTTTTAAGTATCATGACATATACCTTGAATCTTTAATAATACGTATTTTCTGAGCTGCTGTTCATTGTGCTCTATTGTGATCTCATAGTTTTTTATGATTGTAGGCATCTAACCATGAGTGAAAGATATTATAGTTATTCTACATGTGATATTTAGGATATTAATATAATCTGTGTTTAAATATAAAGATGGATTAATTGAACTGTTTAGTTTGATTGAGAAGGATTTGATCTTGACTTTTTGTTTAGTCACCGTATCAATGCATATTGGGTTTTATTCTCAGTGTTGGGATTTTGTGGATGCATAATTATCAGTTTTACTACTTAATTATAAGGTTGGTGGGGCTGATGAAATAGTGGATTTCCACTGTTTTAGGGTTTGATTTAACTGCTAATAAGGTTTGTTTTTGTTCTCTCAATGTCACATTTGTTGGATTTTGATGCTTTTGCTGCTCATGTTACATTTCTTAGGTGGTTTTGGTCTATTTACCATGGTCTCCAAATTAACATTGGAGTTGGAATGATCAGAAGGCCCAATATTAAATGTAGCCAATTCAAATATAGCTCCACTACCATCATATTGAGCTGGTAATTTTGATTTTTGTTTTTAGCAAATTATTATTGTGATTCTTAATTTGATTCTTAAAGTTTTATGCATTGTGTGATTTTGTCAGCAAACATACTTGTTACTAACGCTTTATTGTATGTTGGACATTGAACCAGACTTATATAATAAACCAGATCACTTTTAAGTATGGTTCTTTTTTTCTTTAGAACTTGTTAAGTTTTTTTACTAATGACATGGATTTTTTTGCCATTGATTCTTGTTACTATATGCCAATGTGTTTATATTTATATCATTTGTGTATTAGTATTCATTATATGTCTTATTGTTGACAACTGCTAAAAGACTATATAAATTAGTTTAATTAGGGAGATTAACAAGGCATTCAGTGTTGTTGCTAAAAGATGATACGAATGTTGTTGGAGTCAGACAACACTCTGCTGATCCACATCTCCATCAATCTCTTCCATTGTGATTCTCTATCGATTTTACTAACCTACTGATTTGAGTCTTTGACTCTCAGTTTAACCCAGACTTCAATTTGACTTCTTTTTTTTTTGGTTTTTGATTTTCACTTGTTTATTGTTGATCTCCCTTTCTTGAAATTGTCAGTTGGGAAAAGTGCATCTGCCCTTATTTTAAATTTGTGAGAAAAGTTTTCAGTTTTAGATGTGTTTGTTTAATCGCTTCTATATAAATTTATCCATTTTTGGTTTCTGTTTTGATCAAGGTTTGATCGTGATGAACGTTAATCAAGGGTTGATTGTGTTTTGACTCTTTCTATTCTGAGTTTTTATTTTTATTGGTTCTGTGTTTTATTTGTTCTCAGATGTTGTGGTTGTTCCTCTCTTATCTGGATTGCTATACAACTCAAACGGTAACATTTGCACCTCATTAAAAGCCCTCAATTTCTGGTTTTCATATGTATTTCTGTTTGTATATCTTGCTGAAAGCAGGGATAAATTTAATTATACTACGAGTTCTCTTTTTGGGTGTTTACGAGTACAAGATTTATGTTTATGCACAATAGAGTAGGGATGTGTGGAATGACCGGAAAACCGAACCGAAACCGAAACCGAACCGATTGGAACCGATTTTTAGTATTCGGTTCGGTTATCGGTTCTTATATTTTTTAATTTTCGGTTATCGGTTATTCAGTTAACGGTTCTGCGGGTTTCGGTTATATCGGGTATGGAACCAATAATTCGAAAAGTCCATGACATGGATACCAAGAAAATTTAAAAACCCATGATGGGAATTGTGAAAAACAAAAGATTATTTGATGGTTGTCTTCCTCAATCCTCACCATACCTAACACTTGGAAGAATTAATTGTATCGATCAAATCCACTTTGTTCTAAAAACAAGCAAATTTTAAAATACAATCAATAATTAAGAATATATCACTCTATTTAAATAAGTAATTCAGAATGGTATTTTATCAAGATTTACATTCAATAAAACGTTAACCAAAAGCAATCTAGATTTGAAAATCATTAGGAATTCTTCGGGTTGAAAATTCATAATTCACGTTGACGTTCATAACAAAAGTATTTTTTTTTTTTGCAAAAGTATAATAAAACTTTAATCGTGTTTTTTTGTTTATATCTTGTTATGATATATATATATATATATATATATATATATATATATATATATATATATATATATATATATATAAAAGTACATATATATTTTTTTGCAAATTTCGGTTCTAATTGGTTCCGTACCCGAAATACCCGTACCATAACCGAACCGGAACCGGAACCGTGTTATAATTATTGGTTCGGTTATCGGTTCTTACAATATTCAATTTTTGGTTTCGGTTAAATCGGTTCCGGTCCGGTTCGGTCCGGTTCCGGAACCGTTTACATCCCTACAATAGAGGTATCTTTAATATCTTGGTGTTGCATTGTTTGATAAGTGAATGGTTGAGGGTGATCTGTTACAAGTTTTGAATCGTGCTGATTTTGATCAAATTATTTCCTATACATGCTGAATTTGATCGTTAGGTTTTTTTGATCGTTGTGTAGTAATTGATAGCCAGAAACTGATGTCAGAAGATTGCACTTGTGGAACACAAAACAAACTTTTTCCACTAAGAGTAGTTTTGGTTTTGTTTTTTGAGCAGGCAAAACTCTGTCAAGCGATTGTTGGACCAGTAATGACCACCAAATTTTTTTCTGGTCAGTTTTTAAGAGGCTCAATTGTGTTATTACAAATTATTCACCCGTGATAAAAGTCTTTTATTAGTAATTGTATCAGGTTTAAACTTTTTCGCAATTTTACTATTGATGTAGTCTTTTTGGATCAACCATAGAATAACATTAATAAACTTTGTTTATATTTATATTTTTAATGTATTTGTAGAGATTTATTTGGAAGCATCTTTGATCACTAACACATTATTTTTTCTCATTAATCGGTTTATGTATTTCAATCTATTTTGTTGTAACACTAACCTCGTGTGTTTTGAATCTTGTGCTTATTTGTTAAGCAGTTAAAGTTGTCGGCGAGTAGTTGTAGGCGAATATGGGCAAGACTTGATTTGAATGTCGCATTATTGTGAAGTAAGATTGTTCATTTTTTGTATATTTTTAACTTCTGAATCAATGTATTAAATATCGTATGTGTGTTTTCTGATTCAATTATTAATCTCAAGGTTGTTGGCTTCGTGCTAAGCTTTTGAGTAAGTTCTCTTCAGATCTAATCATTACACTGCTATATTTTGTTTTGAGTTCAGAATCATAATTTGAAATTTGACATATTTCTTCTATAGATCTTGTTATAAAATACTAGGGTGGCACTGGTGATGAATCAAATTTAGTTTTGGGTTTTTTTAATCAGATTTAGCTATTTTGATGTAACACACACACATGCTGGTCATTTAGGTGCTGCTTTTTTCCAGTCACAAGCAAAAACACATTACTTAGTTTATTTTGCTGGTAAGGTGCTGTGAATTCTTTCTGTTTTGCAGCCATTAGCACACTCTACAACTAGGCTACTTGGTTTAGTTATTTACAATTTATTGTTGTTGTTGTTGGGGCTGTTGTCGTTGCTGATCATTCACAAACTTTAGACACACAAGTCTTGGACACAATGTACATACACACTTATTTTGTTGTTGTCGTTCCTTATGCTACTGATCTTTCTGCTTCTGTTACGGAACAACAACAATCCAATTAATGGGGGGTTGTTTTGTTGATTTTGCTTTCTATTTTATAGCACACAAAACATAAAAGACTCGATTTTTCTTTGTTGTTGTGGGCTGCTACTTTTTGTTGATCTTTTCTTTTTCAGTAACATTCACAGAAATAAGTCTCCATGTTGAATTGCTTCACAACTCAACTATACACACATAATTGACCTGGTGTTATTTTGTTGTTAATACACCCACATGACAGCAACTTATTAAACGGAAATAAGTCGCATCATGACCAGTCTTATATTTTTTAATCAATCTAATATTCGATGGGTCACGATTACCTACTTTATGAAGACAAAATATTTTTGTATTGTAAATATAGAAAATTAGTTTATAAACTTCAAATTTGAAGACTATATTATCTGTTTCTTTAAGAATTATCAATTTTAATGACATTTAAAGATAACTTTAGCATATCAAATGTAGTTTTTATTATTTTTTTAATGTATTAAAATTTTATTTTTAAATCTATTTCATCAGAAATGTGTTCTTCCTGCAGCACCACTCCACTACTCCACTACATCACTGCTTGTACTCCCTGCATCAAAAAGTAGTACTCTTCTCTCACAACTTTCTCGTGTTAATTTTTTTAGTATCCCCATCTTATGATTTTTTTTCTAGGAGATTATCGGGTGAGCAGGCAGAATGTGAAGGGGAAGGCATTGATCGAGGCTTTAAATGCTGCCACTGTATCAATATGTGAGTTGATTTCTTCTTTTTTCAGCTATTTCCTTAACTTCAAAGCTCCTTATGATGATTTCATGTTTATGTAAATGCCCGTGTATCTAAAGAACTAATACCAAAGTGTATATGTATGATTATTGACCAGAAATCCAAAAAGTTGGCCCATCAGAGTATTTTAGTGGCATTTCATAGTGCCTAGGCTCAACAAGGTTGCTATTATTTAATTCGCTCAGTAATAGAATTGAACCATACATGCTTGCATACTTGATAATAGTACTGATGGCATGATCTTAATCAGCCACGTCCTGTAACTTTATTCTAACTGTACTACTCATATTGCTTACATTCTTTCTCATTGTGTTCTGTTAATAATAACTGCTATTATCTAAATATAATCAAAGTGTCTTTAATTCTCTACTTACTCTATTCCATTATTCTCAAAGCAAGATGGCAAGTTTGAATATATAGTCACTTCTAATTGAAATTGTAAACAAGTTTCTTGCTTTCGTAACCATTTTTTGTCGTTCCTTTTTGCATTATAATTCTCTCAAGGAACATTCTACATTTTCTTGTCAAGGAAACACAGTGGCGTGTTGTTGAACAAACATTATATCAAACGGAAGCTATTTGTTGCCTGCTGCTTTGCACACATTTTAGTTAAAGGATGCTAATAACTAACGAATAATCAATTAGTGGGAACACATAACTGAAAATTGGGTTCATACCACGAGCTTCACCCATCTCCACTGGTTACTTCGCAAGTCTTTGCCAATTGGCCATAAATAAAGTGCTGCATTTACATAGAACGAACATTATCTTGCTAGAAGGGGTGGGTTTGCATTGTGCCCATTTCTAATTGTGTGATATTTGATTTACCTGTGTTTATTTTTCAAGGATTTGTGTTTACTTGTGATTTTTAGTTCTAAATTACACAAACAAACGCTTATATTTTACTCATGAGTTCTCTCTAATAAAAAAATATCAATTATTATGCTAAAAAATATCATCTCCCACTATGCTTCTTGTGGTCTATGATTTGGAATATGGGATGAAACCTAGGTAAGTTGTTTCAATAGGCTTACCTATTTTTTGTCTTAATTGGGAGTACGGTTCTTTATTTCTGGTGCATGGGTACTTGAATCTTGTTTGTTGCTATATATTGTTCTGGTATGTAATTTTGGTTTAACGTCTGCTGCTTGTAATCGGGAGTATGATTACTATTCTTGCCTACCTTCGTGTCTGGTTGTACTATGATTTCATTGATCTCTGCGGAGATTTGATTCGATGGTTCGTTTGGTTGTAAAAGGATTATTTTGCTGGTGTTTTGGTCCTAGGCTATTCTTGCTGTTTTTATTTTGACTGGTGCTGGTTTTTTAAATATTAAAACACTGAGGCTACATGTTGTGATCTGCAGGAAGAGACCTGCCGATGCAGATTCTGATCTCGATTCTGCAACGAGCAAACTTTCTTGGGATATCGATTAACGTGTCTAATTGTTGCAGAAAATATGTATCCAATGAATTTCTTAGACATCACTAGAAATTCCAACAACTTGGTTCTTGCATTGTTTGTTGAGTTTCTTGGGGACTTGATTATATTAAGAAATGATTTCTTGTATGACTGTTTGTTTGCTTATATGTTATAGATTTGATAAAAAAAATTAACAAGTGATCCGAAAAGTTGAACCAGCGGCCTTATATGCTAAGACAAGTTTTATTTTGGCAATTTTAACCTTTTGTTTTTGCAATTTTAGATTTCCTCTTTTAAAGATGGAGACATCTCATACAAGACAAGTTTATTTTGGTTTATTTATTTTGCTATGGAACTGCAAATTAGGGCAGATATTATCCTATATGGCTGCAATTTATGTTGATTTGTTTCCTTTTGAGGTTGCAAGTTGGGTATATTTTTTATTTTTTACCACTACAATTTTCAAGTTCATACTTTGTTGAGGCTGTGAATTAGATCGAATTTTGGTTAATCAAGACTTCACATTGGAAATGTTTCTACAGTCTATATATATTATGTTTTTATGCAATGTAGTCTTAACGTTTTTATGCAAATCACATTTTTTCAACAACCATAATTTTTCGTCTCTGTCGTCTATTATGTTTCTAACGGAATACATTTATTGTCGCCGCCGCTATGCGCGGGCACTGTACTAGTACTATATAATGCATTTAGGTTAAGGTCTTAAAAACAATTTTTTTTGCACAAAGTACAAGTTTCTAAAACACATGTCTGAATTTTAAGAGGTACAAACCACAAAGCATTATGTACAACTCATGAGAGCCTTCTAAGAAATTTTTGAAAATTTGAAAACTTTTGGGGAATCGTACCGTCTCCTTAAAAAAGAAACGTACCAAACACTTTGAAAACCCAACAGATCAACTCTTTGTGTTCCCCAGGTTTCTTCTTCTACACAACAGTACTCTCCGGCTCTCGCTCCCACTCCAGTAATTCATCGTCTCTAAAGCTTCTTCTCCAGGGTTTCTTGTTTCTTCTCCATGGTTTCTAAAGCTCAGGAGCTTCGAACCCCATAAGGGTGTGTGTGTATATCTGTTTCTCTCTCAGCTCCTCCTCACCGATGGTTATTCTTGCGGATATTTCTTTTATTATGGATCTCTCTCTCTCTCTCTCTCTCTCTCTCTCTCTCTCTCTCGGTTCCGTGTTCATCAAAGCTTTACTGGTGTTGTTGAAAATTTCAAATTAGGTTATACGAACCTGTTTGGGCTGCTCCAGCGGTTTGGACACATATCAATTTCTCGGTTCCGTGTTCATCTAGGTGATTGGGCTGCTCTAGCGGTCAGACCGTGTATTTAAGTCATACGAACCTGTTTTTGCTGTTATTCAGGTTATATTTAGTTCTCAATTCGAATATTTCGAATATTTGGTGATCTTATGATGCTTTATATTCTATTAATCTTGAATGTTGAGTTGTGGGTGATAGTTTTGGCCAGAATTGCACGGTATTTTGCTTGATTATGGAAGACATTGATGTTCAAATACAATTTCTCATTAAAAGCTTAACGCTTAAGCAGAGCACATAGTGCAAGCAAAGTAAAATTCTAGCTCTACTTCTTAATACATTGTATTGTTTGCTATGAAATGGGTTATGGGCGAGATGGTGGCAGCAGATGTTATTTGTTTTAGACAATCCTGATTAAAACCTTTCATAATCCGGCTATGTTCGTTGAATTACATTTGATAAGTCATATTTATCCATAAGTAAATGTAGAATCCTAGAAGGTGCTATAATTTTTTGTGCAAACTGTAAACAAACATTTTTTTGTATTCTGTTGTTAGGTAGTACTAAGTTCTTGGATAATGGGAACTCATTTTATTTCTCTCCACACTTGATTTATCTGTACTTTCTTTATATCTACTAATACAATCCAGTGGCATATGTATGCTGCTTTTGGTGGGTCACATGGACAGTGAATAAAGTTGATGCTTTGATGTGTTTTAGTCCTTTTGTGCTTGAAGATGGTCTTTCGGTGACACATTCCTTGTGTGTATTTTTTTTGTCACAAATAAGAATTTTTACCTCATTAATCGGCCCTATGTGACAAAGTATCAACTGATTCTTACTTTGGTGTTATTGAAGATTTTAGTTTGCATTCATTAAGTTGAATTAGGCAAGTGCATCAACTTTTATTACTATTAGCAGGAATGTGTTGGGCATATGGTCTGTTTATTGAAATCTATTGTATGGAAATAATTTTCTTTTGAAAACAGGGTGATATTGGATTATTGGTAATGGAAAGGACATTCGCGTTAGGGTACACTCTAAGTGCTTAATTGGAGATATATTCGGGTTTGCTAGATGTGATTGTGGAAACCAGCTAGCACTTGCAATGCAACAAATTAAAGAGGCTGGCAGGGTCGTGTTGGTATATTTCAGAGGTCATGAAGGAAGGGATATCGGGTTAGGTCACAAACTTGGTGCTTATAACCTGCAAGATGATGGTCGTGATACCAACGAAGCCAACGAGGAGCTTGGTCTTCCTCCAGGGTGTACGGCATTGGTGCACAGGTATTTTACAAGCAAAAAACATAAAAAAGCAGATGTTTTAATTAAGAACGTCTTGCAGATGATCATAACGTGATATTTATTAATTATTATGTTGTTGAACCATGTGTTTGTAGATTTTGAAAGATCTAGGAGTTAGAACAATGAAGCTGATGACAAACAACCCTGCTAAGTACAGTGGGCTCAAGGGATATGGTTTGGAAGTTGCAAGCAGAGTTCCTCTTTTGACTCCCATTACGAAGCACAACAAGAGTTACGTCGAGACCAAGTGAGCTAAGATGGCACATGTTTATAGGTCTGGGGACAATGGGATTCGAAGCCTCATTAATCAGAATGACAAGCCAGGCACTAAAGAAGCAAGTGAACAAAGTCTGGTCCAGGTTTGTTGACTGACTCACATTCGTTATATTGGAGTAAAAAACAGAGAATTCATTCTTTGATTAGAAATCGATTCTTATAATATGTGTTACTGGATGGATGAGACCGTTTCATTTATGTATGACGTTAGCTTTAACGAATATGAAATTCGCGTTTTGTTTTATTGGCGGAGGAGAATCATGACTAATGTCCAATGTAAGCGTAGTCTAACGATATTTTTGTGATTGTATTAAAATAAATTATTCATTTCATTATTGTATAGATATTCTTTGCAGTTTTGGCACTCTTCTTTCTTCCTGTTAAATGACTCATATAGATGCCGATGGTTTATAGCATTAGTATTTATATCTCTGTAAAAGTATCTTGTATATACTACAGGGGAGTCATGGTATCACAGCAACTCTACTCTCCACTGCCCTAATACAACTGCCCCTTCTTTCTCTCATAAGTAATTGGAATATTATCAAATAAGTTGTCGCAGTCTCTAGCAACTGATAGCTTCTTGTTAGTTTATTTTTCTTTTTTTATTTGTTTGTTTTCTGTATCTTGGTGTTGTTTTCTTGTGAATTTGTCAATACTTGTAGCATATGTTTTAATATCATGCATGACCCTCTCAAGCTTCATATGCAATGAAGTTGTTAGGATTTCATTTTTGGGTGGGCCAAGTTAGTTTGTTAGCTAGAAATCAGTATGTATTGAAAAATCTGAATATATGTATGTATAGACACACACACACTGTGTGTGTATATGGTCCAATTCGAAAGAGTATTTATCTTTTGGACGGTATCAATGGTACATCTCTAAGTTTTAATAATAATTAGTAATTACTAGGTACATATATTATAATAAAAAGTAAAAAAATAAGACGAAAAATAATGATTTATGACAATCAATGATACTATTTTTGTATTTTTATTAAAAATTTATATTTATATGTATTAAATTTTATTTATGTATATTTTATAAAAAAACTATATATTAGAAATACCAAGGTGGTATCTCACAAGTTCACTGTTTATGATAGTAGCAAATCATCCATTGATGGTTCCTTTTATGGTGTAAAGTTTTTTCGTGTAAGAATGAATTTGAGGTTCATGTAAGACTGCCTTTGTTAAATTGAAATTCCTTGTACATATTAATATTTTTTCATCCCATGAAGGACTTGTCTAAGGGTTGATATTTAAGTGAAAAATACCTACATGTTCTCGGAGTTATATATTTAAGTGAAAAATCCTTTCAAGTATTACATGTGAAGATATGAGTATATCAAGGAAATGTAGATTACTGTAAATTTATATATCAAATTAGGTATCCATGATTAAATAAATATTTGACATTTGCAATTCATCTCAATTAACGGAAATCTAAAAATAAGATAAGTTGATTATGCATACAGATCTATTATAAACGTATAGATTAAAATTTTTATGTCCTAACGGCTAGAAAGTGTCGTTACATGAAAAAATATTGTTATACTATATCATTAAAAATCATAATATATAATTACAAAATATCATTTTTTTTATTTTTATTAACTTCAAATATGAAATATTAATGAGATAAATAAAAAAGTTCCAAATATATTTTGTAAATCATAAATTTAAATTTAAATTTATAAGATACTACCTTTGAAATTTATTAATCAATTTTTATTTTACTCACATTGAAAGTTTTATCAGCTAATTTAACTTTTGTTATCTGAGCTAACTTTTAATTTTTGTTAGCAAGATGACAACATAAAGTTTTACTTTATTTTACTACATGTCTAGACTCAAATCCAAATTTTTGTATTTAAATTTAGGGTAAATTACAAATTTCATCCCTGTGGTTTATAGCAAATTACGGATCCCGTCCCTCTATAGAAGAAATTACAAATTCAATGTCTGTGGTTAACATTTTGTTACGGTTTTGGTCCTTTGACCGGTCATTATTTTTTAAATGACCATTTTACCCTTGGCATAATTATAAAAATAGGTAATGAACTTTCTTTTTAATAAAAATAAAATATAAAAAAAACTCAAAACTCTATTTTATTTTAATTATTAACAAAGATTTTTTTTTTCTCTAAAGAAACTCTCTTTACCCCTCTCTCTTACTGTTCGGTACCCACCCTACTTCGTAGGCAGCTCCAAGAAACTGAGATCTAAATGTTCATCTTTGAATCTGTATCCATTGGCAAGCACCGAACTCTGATTAAAGATGGGTAAGATATCTTGGTCATATATGGTGAAACCATTGATGTGATTTGCGACACTTCTAACCCAAAGCGAAGCTAAAATCCTCGTTGTCGATCATCAACTCCTCGACACTACTCTTGCTACCATTAATCTTCTAAAAAAACCACCTCTCCTTGTTATCATCTCCGATGCCGCAGTGCCGCCGCCCCATGATCTAACTACCAACGTCGCGGCCTAAAGGGGTGGTTTATAGCCACCGTGGTGCGTATCTGAACACCATCGCCAGCCTTTTCTTGCACGGAGTGGGAGCCATGACGACTTACCTTTGGTCTGTGCCCAAGGAATAAACAGATCTAGATCTTACACGGAGTGGGAGCCATGCCGACTACCGTCGGTGCCGGAGGCGGAGGTGGCGGAGGCGGCTTGGGTTCCAATCGGAAGGTGGAGGTGGCGGAGGTGGCTTGGGTTAGGGTTAGGTGGCGGAGACGGCTTGGGTTAGGATTGTGATCGGCAGAAGGGTTCCAATCGGAGGCGGAGGCGGAGGTGGAGGTGGCGGAGGTGAAGGCGGAGGTGAAGGTGGGTGGAGGCGCAGGTCGGCAGAACAGGGTGCAGCATAGGGGATAAACTTTCATCCTTGGTAATGGGTACAAACCTGCAAATAGAGAGAGAGAGAGAGAGAGAGAGAGAGAGAGAGAGCTTTTATCATTTTTTTTATTTTTGTTTTTTAATTTTGTAAAATAAATAAAAGTTCATTACCTATTTTTATAATTATGCCAAGGGTAAAATGGTCATTTAAAAAATAATGACCGGTCAAAGGACCAAAACTGTAACAAAATATTAACCACAGACATTGAATTTGTAATTTCTTCTATAGAGGGACGGGATCCGTAATTTGCTATAAACCACAGGGACGAAATTTGTAATTTACCCTTAAATTTAAGACAAAATTACATAAATGGTTCCTGTGATTTATATAAAATTACGGTTTTAGTCCCTGAAAGAATTGTATTACACCACAAGTCCCTTAAATCGAAAAGTTGTAAAATTTTGGTCCCTGAAACTAACGGCAGTTAACTTGAGCCGTTAGTTTCGAAGGCAATTTTGTCTTTTTGACTTTCAAAGACCATTTATGTAATTTTATAGACTTCATCCGAAGAATTCAAGTAAAGTTGCAACTTTTAGTTCAGACTATCAGATCAGATAATGGCATAGAATTCAAGAACAAATCTCTTGAATCGTTTTTGAATTCTGTAGGAATCACACATCAATTTTCAGCCGCTCGTACTCCACAACAGAATGGTGTCGTTGAACGAAGAAATCGAACACTAGTGGAATCAGCAAGAACGATGTTGGCGTATTCCAACCTTCCGTTATTCTTATGGGCTGAAGCTGTTGCAACAGCTTGTTTCACACAGAATCGATCAATTATTAATAAACGATTCGGAAAGACTCCGTATGAACTTATAAACAAACAGATACCTAATGTTAAATTTTTCCATGTCTTTGGATGCAGATGCTTCATATTAAATGACAAAGACAACCTTGGAAAATTTAATCAAAAAGCTGATGAAGGTATATTCATAGGATATTCGAAGGAGTCAGTAGCTTTCCGGGTCTACAACAAGCGGACCAAGACAGTCAATGAAAGCGTCAACGTTAAATTTGATGAAGGAGTGGTAATGGCTTCTGAACATACCAGTTCAGGACCCGAACATAACAAGCTGACTTCTATGGAGTCAACTGAAAAGAGTGCAGCAAATTCAGATTTAAATAAACTGTTTGAGAATTTCTATGAAGACTACTTTGAGAAGCCCAAAACTAATGTTTTAAATTTGGTGCCTGACAGGATTACTGAAGATCCCGTCGTAGTCTCGGATCATTCTCATCAACAAATATCAGAAGAAACTGGAGAGGCTTCGACAACAGATGTGCACTTGCCAACTGAAAGTGTACAACCTATTCAACCTCCAGAATCTTCTGAAACCCCCTTAACATCTGAAAACTCAGAAACTCCTATCTCAGATAACTTACTGTCTACATCTGAAGCCAACCCCCGACTTCCCTATTTAGACCTAAATCCAAATCAAGACCACATTCAACCGTATCCACATACTTTCAAGTGGACTAGAAATCACCCAACAGAAAATATCATTGGTGATCCTTCTGCTTCAGTCCAAACCAGAAGAGCCACAATAACGAGTGCTTATATTCCAATTTTCTCAGCAAAATTGAGCCGAAGAATGTGAAAGAAGCTTTTCTGGATGCTGATTAGATTGTCGCAATGCAAGAAGAACTGAATCAGTTCGAACGGTTGAAGGTCTGGAGACTGGTAGAGCGACCTAAAGATAAATCTATCATTGGCACGAAGTGGATCTTTAAGAATAAGAATGATGAACATGGAGTCATCATTCGTAACAAAGCACGACTTGTTGCCAAAGGATACAGTCAACAAGAAGGGATCGACTATGATGAGACATTTGCTCCTGTTGCAAGAATAGAAGCTATTAGGATGTTTCTAGCATTTGCTGCTCATAAAAACTTCACACTTTACCAAATGGATGTTAAAACTGCGTTTTAAACGGGGAATTAACTGATGAAGTATATACATATCAGCCCGAAGGATTTACTGATCCTTTGAAACATGATCATGTATATATTTAGACAAATCACTGTACGGCCTTAAACAAGCACCGCGAGCTTGGTATGATGCACTTTCAACATACTTGTTGAAATGTGGATTTAACAAAGGTGCAGTTGATGCTACCCTGTTTATAAAACGTCAGGGGCCAGATATTATAGTAATACAAATATATGTAGGCGATATAATATTTGGGTCTACAAATCCTGAATTTTGTAAGAAATTCGCTTTCTTAATGTCCCAGAAATTCGAAATGAGCATGATGGGAGAAATTAATTTTTTCTTAGGATTACAAGTTAAACAATTGACTGATGGTATTTTTATAAATCAGTCCAAATATATTCAAGACATGTTAAAGAAAATTAACATGGTCAACAATACTCTTATGAAAACTCCCATGGCTCCGGATTCAAAATCCAAACTCGCTGAGGACATTTCAGGGAAACCTGTAGATGTAACTCATTATTGAGGAATAATTGGGTCATTAATGTATTTAACCGCTAGTAGACCTGATATTATGTTTGCTACATGTGTTTGTGCTAGATATCAGGCAAATCCAAAAGAATCACATTAACTACTGCTAAAAGAATTTTAAGATATCTGAAGGGAACACCAAACCTTGGTTTGTGGTATCCCAGAGAATCTTCATCCAATTTAACTACTTTTTCTGATGCTGATCACGCAGGTGATAAGATGGACAGAAAAAGTACGTCAGGTGCAGTACAATTCTTAGGAGACAAACCCGTCTGCTGATCATCCAAGAAACAACACTGTGTTTCATTGTCTACAGCTGAAGCAGAATATGTAGCTGTTTCATCATGCTGTTCTCAGGTGTTGTGGATGAAGAGCCAACTGCGAGACTACGGGTTTACACCACAGAAGATTCCGATATATTGTGATTCTCAGAGCGCAATTGCTATTGCATCAAATCCTGTGCAACACTCAAAAACAAAACACATCGACATCCGGTATCACTTTATTAAGGATCACGTTGAAAATGAGAATATAGAATTATACTTTGTTCCTACTGAATATCAACTAGCTGATTTGTTTACCAAAGCATTAGATGAAAAAAGGTTTAATTTTTTGGTATACAAATTGGGTATGTTAAATCGTTAGATATAATAATTCAGTAGTTACAATTTATAATTTTAGATTTACATTTTTTATATTGATCCTCATATGATATTAAATTCATAAATTTTAAAAGTTTAATTTTTTTCAGAATTTAACAGATCTGGATTGTCATGTGCAGGGGGAGCAGAAAATAATTTATCTGATTTTGAGAAAATCTGATAAGATTTATATGATATTGTGTAGGGGGAGCTGACTTGAAAAATACTATATATATCTGAGGGGGAGCTGCATTCCAAACTTCAAGGGAGAGCATTTTATGTTTTTACAATTTTCTTTAATTTTTCAAATTTTTTTTAGTTAAATTTTTTTTTTGTGTGTTATCAAATTTTTTTTGTTTTGTTTATTTTCTTTTACATTTGTTTTGTTTGGGTTTCATTTTTTTTGAAGGAAATTTGGGTTTCGAATAAATGGGTTTAAAATGAAGTGAAATGTGGGCCGGGTTATTTCATTCTAATATGAATTTTTTTTTTTTTTTTGAAAATACTCAACTATAAAATTGAATTTCAAAATTCATTTCAAACTTTTCGAACCCACACTATTCACCGTCTTCCTCCCACAAACCCTTCCTTCATTACTAAGAAACCTAAAAAACAATCATATTTTCGATTATTTCAGAGTTAATAGCAACAAATTGTGAGTTTCCTTTCTAGTTTTGGTATCTTATTTCAGTTTAGACATAATCTTATCTGTTCTGTGTGTTCGTATGTACATATATCTGTGTTCATGGGTTTTTCAAAATTGTGTTTGATAAACTGAAATTAAATGTGTGTTGGTTTGCGGTTCATACATCTGAACTTGAATATGAAATTTCATGGCTCAATTTAACACACACAAACAGAAATTTGAAATTTTAGTTCAAAAGGTTTCGAGTTCATCATTTACTGATTTTTGGATTTTTAACAACCAAGTTGTTGTTTTTAAACAAAATTCAGTAAAACAAACTTGTTTAAAATTGATTTTTAAATCTGGGTCAAGTTTTAAATCAGTGAAAAAGTCTTTGGAATTAAAATTTGGAAATTCAGTGTAAGGACTTGGAAAATAATTTCAAAGAACACTTTTCTCGAATGAAACTACAATCGAGAAGAAACTTAGTTTCATTCGAGTTGAATAACACAATACTCGAGAAAACTCATGTTTTGTTCGAGTTGTTCACTTAGTCAATCGAGAATCAGTCAGACTTAATCGAGTTGGTCATGCATTATGATCGAGTTGGATTTGTATTTTGATCGAGTTGGACTGTACATACACTCGAGTCCTTTCATAACTCATTCGAGTTGAGTTCTTAAAAGGTTTTATTCGAGTTGGGTCATATATCATTCGAGTTAAGTTTATTCTTAGTTCGAGATTCTTCAAGAATTAATCGAGTTGGTACTTAGACTTAATCGAGAAATATTTCATTTTATTAGAGTTGGTTCATGAACATATTCGAGGATCATTTCATTTCATGCGAGTTTGTACATAGACTCATTCGAGATTTATTAAATATCATTCGAGTTTGTACAAAGCCTTATTCAAGATTCATTCAAGGTCATTCGAGTTTGTTCTAGTGTCATTCGAGATGTATACAGAGTCATTCGAATTTGTTCAAGTGTCATTCGAGATGTATACAGAGTCATTCGAGAGTTGTTCATATTTTTTCCTAAGTGTTGGGATTTTAATGTTTTAAAAAAAATGTAACTTTTTTCAAGAAATTGTTTTAAATCTGTTGCTTTTCTAACATTGGTCTCTGAATGATTGACTTTGGAATCCTGTCAAGAATATTTTCATATTATTGTCTGGAGTCCCGATACTTTAAACAGAATACCACAAATTTTTATAATTTCTGGAAAAATGTTCTAATTTTCTATTTTTGAAAGATTTCATTTGTTTATCTGCTATATCTAACATGTTTATTATGTTTCACAGGTTACAAATGACATCTCCAAGTCAATCCCATCATTCAAACTCTTCTGACTCCCATTCATCATCTAACCATACTCTTGTTTCCAAACCTGTTCGTTCAGCTTCAGTTACAAGGCCTTCACCATCTACCATTATCCCTGACAATCAATTGGTCAAACCCAAATATTGTTTAGCATTTAAAGACAATAACCACTGCCTCGATACAAAAATGATCAAAGTCAGTCACCCAATCATCATTGATATTCTCAAAGGACATCCTTTGGGATATCTTCTCCAGTATAAACCTTCCATTCCACAAGTTTACCTTCAAAAATTCTGGCACACAGTTAAGTTTGTTCCAGCAGATGGTAACCATCACTTCAAGGTTACCATCGATCAATTCAAGTCTAAGATCACTTTGGCCAGACTTAGACACAATCTGTTCTTATCCCGAAGAATTGATACTGTTAACTTTCTAGAGTTAGCTGACTTTGAAGATTTCGTATCAGACGAAGAGTTGGTTCATTACCTGATTTGCCTGGGATATTCAAAGCCTTTACCAAAAAGTTCAAAATTTCACCGAAATGGGCTAAACGGTGAATGGTACACGTTGTTTGGCATTATCAATCGTTGCATGACATCAAAGCATACTGGCATAGATAGATGCAGTATCCATTGTCTCCAGATCTTTCACGGCATAGCATTCAACAAACATTACGATTATGCACAGTGCATTTGGGAGGATCTGAAGGAAATTGTGCTTGCCAAGACTACAAATAGGTCAAGGAAGTTTGTACAGTTACAAGGGTTTATTCAAATTTTAATCCGAGGCATTCTCAGGGCAAACGATAATATACCGAAAAGATCAAACTCTCAAAGATGCCCTGATTATGTCATGATGAGCCTACATGAAGTTCCTGATTCTCCGAATGCCAACATCATGCCAATACCGGAAGCATTGTTGAAGTAGGCAGATCACACAAGTGAGAATGTGAGGCTGTACTGAATAGCTCACGCTCCCATAGAGACCCAAGAACCAGGTTCTCTAAACCAAGGAGTTGTAGGAAGAGAGGAACTTCAGCAAGGGGCTGAAGTTCAGGGAAGCCTTCAAGTGACTGAGGGAGAAGCGGGTGTTGTAAGGGGTGGTGAGGGAGAAGCGAGTAGTTCTGATTCTGAACGTACATCGTCAAACATTAATGAGGGAGCAGATGATGATGATGATGATGGACCAGCTCATGATGAGGGAGGAGCTGTTCTAATGGATATAGTGAGTATAGCTCAGCAGAGTGTGAGGGATGTCCTAAGCCAAGAAAGCCGGGAATTAGCCACAACTGCTGTTAGCTCCCAACAGGGAGTTAGCATTGAAGAAGTCAGTATCCCACTGACGATTGCACACCCCACCATCCACTCAGTCTCCTCTCAACAGGAGACTGTTTCACTTGAGCACCGGGAACAAACACAAATGCTATCCGATAATCCTTTGGATTTGATGGATATTGAATTAAGTACACATCTTCCCGAGTGTACGAATTCATTTCAATCACCTAGTTTAGAACCGATACACACTAGGACACTTGCGTCTACTTCATTCGTTGAAGTAAGTGCAGTTGAACTCGGTGTCACTGCCGGAACATCCTCAGTTACGGAAGCATTTGTTGCTCCGTCACTTGAAGAGGGTGGAAGTCCAGTCAGAGCTACAACTTTGCCAACTCTGAGCACTGGCCACACAGAGGTTCTTTTTACAAGTTCCACTGTTGTGTCAATTGGAAGTCTGAGTGACCCAGTAGTTACTTTTTCCCCGTTCGTCACTGAAACAACTTTGAGTCAAGCATTAAATGCTGCTGTTGCGGGTGTAAACAATCATGTTTCTGCTCAACTATCAGAAGTAATGACTCAAATGAATAATATTCATAAACTGAGCTAGAGCTGAGAGATTTGGTGTTTGAGCAGTTTGATGAAATGAGAGAGAGAATGATAGGGTTAAAGGGTACGGTTATTACTACCTTGGGAAATTTGTCTGAAAGGGTGGCGGCAGTTGAACAGACTTGCAAGGCTCAAGCTTTTGTGCCCAAACGTAAACATGATGAGCATGACGATGACTCTGATGATGGTCCTCATGAGGGGGAGAAGAGGAGGAAGCTTGATGAGCCTACACCGGGTATATTAATGATTACCTATCCAGAGAAGGAGTCTGAAGTTAAAGAGAAAGGAGAGGCAGGAAGCTCAAAAGAACCTGCTGATGTTCAAAAAGGATAAGAATTGATTCTTTATGAAGATGTTCCTAGTCCATTGAACATTCAGTCAGAGTTATACAATTTTGATGAATATGAAGAGTCTGAAGAAGAGGAACAAGAAAAAGCTTTATTGATTGAAGATGCTGTTGAGATTGAAGAATCAGAAGATGATGATGTTATAGAGCTAACAGATGTTGCTATTAGAGCTGAGAGAATTGAAGAAGAAGAAGTGTTGATTCAAGAGATCTTAAAGGATGATATACCTATACCAACGGTTGAAAAGCCTGAGGTTACGGTACATGTAAAAGAAGAAGAAATAGAACCATTTCCAGTCGAAAGTTTTGTTCCTCCGATTGTGAAAGAGGTGAATGAGTTTGATGTCATGGAAAGATTTTTTGATGAGTATGTGCTAGAAGATGAGTCTCAAAAGCAACATAAATTGAGGTTTGAAGTTCAAAGGCTAGTTCAGAAATAGATTGATGATATGTTGTGCCTTCTGAATGAAGAAGAAGTTAGAAAGAAGATGAAAAAGGGTCTGGAACTTTCCTCGAAGAAATCGGCTGAATACGTTAGGAAAAGAAACAAACTGTCGTATCTTGATGACCATCTGGAGAAAAAGATTTTCTGCAAGAAGCAAGCTCCTTGTACATTCCTGAAGTTGCTGAGAGTGTTGGAACCAAATTGACCAAATCTGGTGAACTATGCAAGTTTCCTTCAAAACAAGGCTCAGAGTGCAGACAAAGTTAGAAGTGAGTTTCCGATAGTGGATCTAATAAAGATTGAAAAGGATAGATTCGTTAAGATCTTTTATCCTACATTCACTATTACAAGATCGAATGGGAATACGTATAAGTTTACAGAAGCTGATATGTTTTGGATGAATTTGGTTGACATTGAAGATTTGTTTGATGAATTATGTAGAAACAAAAGATTTGAGCTTTGCAGATTTGCTTTGAAGACTTTGTTTCATTTCATGCATATAAATCTCGTTCTTATGTCAATCCAAGATCTTCAAATTGGAGTTGAAAGGGGCATGAGAAAGATAAATGTGACTCCACCAAACAAAGAAATCAAATTTGCCGGGGAACTGAAATAATGTCAAGTCATTATGGTCAAGCGTCCAGTAGTCATGTACAAAGACAGAAATCGCAAGCTGAGAGCTATGAGGACCATTGAATTGAATAAGTTTTGGGATGGAACTCTCCAGAAAGTTATGAGTGGGCTTAAAGGAAAGCTGGCTGCTGATCAGAAAAGAAAAACTAAAAGAGGAGCCCTTAGTGCAAATGTTCAAGAAGCTCATTGTTGAAGTTATTTCAAAGATAAAGTGGAGACTAGCAAACAAAAAAAGTGTGAGAAATTTTGAGATGAAGCTGGGGCTTTCAAGATAAAGACTTTACTTATTTCATCAAAGGGGGAGATTGTTGGAATAGCTTTTGTTGATGAAAATTAAAGTCTAGGGTTTATTTTGTAATTTGTTCATAGTTGTAAATAGTATAAATAGATAGTTGACTTTGTAATAGGATTGACAGATCTGACATTTAGCATATTGTGTACGCACGGATTTCCAGAAAGATTAGGGCAACAGTGCAAGTCATTCTCATTCTCCTTTGTAATCATATCTGTGATAAATCCAAGCATTTGGTTAGTGTTCTTGATTCTGTTCTTGATTAATTGTATTGATTGTTGATTGATATATAGGATTCACATTTCACATTGTGTTCTTCAAAAATGAAGAATAAGATGAAAATGAAGAAAGGAATGGAAGGAGTGTGATATACCTTCAAAGATGACACTAAAATTATGATTTCCAAGCTTCAATCTTCAATCTTTGATCAAGCACACAAAACCCTAGTTTCTCTTCTTCTTGTTTCTCTCAACTCTTGCAACAAAAAGTGAAGTGTGTGTGTTGTGTGTGATGGACGACCAAAAAAGGGGGAGGGGTGTTAGTTTGGCCTTTTGGCCAATTTTCCCCTCCTACAATACCCCCATACACACATAACCCTCTAACCAATAATTCTTTCAATTTAATTTCCAAAAAAATCCAAACTATAATACCTTAATTCATATTTATGCCAATTATAACAAACTATTTCATTAAGTAACTCAAATATTATATTAGCTATTATTTAATTGTCTTACAAATTTTGGGGTGTTACATCTATGTAGATTATCATGTAATCTACGTAGAATGTCGTGTAGAATGTCAAGTATATCATATATTCTACGTAGATTACACGATAATCTACATAGATTAGATGATAATCTACTTAGATTATATGATAATCTACTTAGATTATATGATAATCTACATAGAGTGTCGTAAACGAACTGAAAAAAAATAAGAAGATTTCATTTAGACATATTATCAAACACTTCGTTTCTTGACCATCCGACTTTCAAATCGTCAATTCTTGATCATCCAGCTTCCAAAATCGTGAGAGATATAAGGGGGAAGAAAGAGATCATCGTGGCTTCATGATCGTGGTAGCGCCAATGGCGGCGGCGGCGGAAGTCCAAAAACACATTTTTAAAAGATAACCACATACTGTCACATATATTTCATTTTTGAATTTATTATTAATTATTTGATAGTGACAATTAATTATTTATCTTGAGGTATTACATTTCTAATTTTGAAAAAAAAATTACTTTTTAAAAATTATGATATTAATTTAAAAACCGAAAACCTATTAGTTTTTTGATCTAAGTAAATCAAAAAATAATTTAGTTAACATGCATAGTCGACATGGGTTGAGACGAAACACGACACAAACCGACTTGAAAAATAAAAACACGGAATCGAACACAACACAGTTATAAGTCGACACATGAACACGACAATCGTGCCGGACATAAATTGAGACACCTAATTGAAACCATCCGAATACCAAAAATATAATTAAATATCATTCAAGTATTAATATAGTTTCGTTAGTCATGGCAATAAAATGTTTTAGAAAATTATATAACAAAAACATACTTAACTAATAAAAAAAATAATATTATTGAATAGTACAAATAATTATTTGAATTTGTAATATATCATTTATGTAACACCCTCGAACTAATCCCAATTGCCACGTAATGACACGTCATCAGCAATATAATATAATAGCTTCTAACTATTCCCAACATAAACACGTGGATACCCGATAATTTTAAAACATTAATTTACATAACCAAGTCACAGAAATCCCTGAAGGTAAAGGCAACCTATCCGAAGTATAAATGACAACCCCAAAATATAACTACCTCTAACGCAGGTAGCTAACTCCTCAAAAGATGCAACAGTAACTCTACTTTGGTCCAGCAGGCCTACTAGCACTCCGGTCACCTAAGACACACACAATAACACACACAGGGTCAGCTTTAGCTGGTGAGAATGCAAGTGTTAGTGTACGCTTATAAAGCTCGATAAAAGAAATAAACTCAGTAATAAAATGTTCAGCGTTCTCTACTGAACAGGTATATGAGATCCCACAGAGTAGCTCAAATAGGTACTCATCCCGTGTGGACGAAACCACGTACCCAAATCCCTTGACCGCACAAAGCAGTCGTCAGGACTCAAAAGGGAAACGGGAGCGACCCGACCCCTGCCCAGCCGTACGGTTTAGTATCTCGAAAGCTCAAATGTCTCAAATCTCATATTATAAAACACAGTTCTCAATACAACACAATAATACATGCATGATATTATCTCAATAAAAGCTCGTAAGAAAACTCGTAGTATCTCATAAAAAGCTCAGTAAAAGATCATGCAAGTATAATAAATAATCATACAAGTATCTCAGAAAAACATGCAAACTCACATGCCCTGTTAGCGACACTACTCAGTCTCGGTTCCCCGCCCTTTCCCAACCCTATCAACTCGAGACCCTGGAATCACAATACACTGACTCAATATCACAATGATAACCCGACATTACTAACATAACTTACGGATCTCTTAAATCCATTTTCTAACCCTTCCCACGCGCTTCCCCTAACCCGATTAATCAATTAACATCAAGCCAAAAGCTAATTGCATAAAATCTGGAAAGTCGTGACCACGAAAAAGGTCATGACCACGAGAAAAGTCGTGACCACGAGAAAAGTCGTGACTACGACTCTTGCAGATTTTCCCTGGTTCATCCTGCTCGTACTCTGCTCCGTCCAGCTTCGTTTTTGCCTCAAAATTCGCCATTTTTTCTTGTTTTAGCTCAAGAAATTAACCCAAAAACATGATAAACACATATAGGGACAACCCCAATCATTTGGTATTAATTATCAACTCAAACCCATGAATTTAATGCTTGATTTCAAGCTTAGAAACTTACCTCAAGCCTCTTCAATGGAGGAGAAGGAAGAGGATGAAGGTCTAACACTTAAATCCCAAATTGGAACTTGGTTCTTGCTGCTGTAGCTACTGGAGGTAAGACACACACACACACAAACTTAGGGCTCTGGCTTGAGAGAAATGAAAAGAGGAAGCAAAGAAATAAACAATATATACGTTTTAGGTTTAACTCGGTTCGACACCCAATATCCGATCCCGTTATCTCAAAATACAAACTTTATATTATCGGGTCCCAATTTAACTAATAATTCTCAAAATTATAATATTTTATTAAAACTTAATCTCGTCATCCGGTTAGCCCAAAATCTTATCACGTGACGGTTCCACGTATAACCCAATAATTCACCCAGCTCAAATGTAATATTAAAATCAACCACTTAAATAATTCCACGTATCTGTCCCAAAATTGGGATGTTACAAGTCTCCCCTCCTTATAAAGATTCTTTCCTCAGAATCTAGGTCGACACAATTAACTGAGACTACATCCCGCATCCCTAAGCCTGACTCCCAACCTGTCACTGCCTCGGGCACAAGCAATCACTTTACCTCTTTACATCAGCACACCCTCCCAACTCTACAACAAAGCCTCACATTACACCACAAGGATCCTCTGAACCCTCTGTCGATGCTAAAATTGGGACCATACACAACTAATCCTACTCCTCGACCCATACAATCAACACAGATTGACGCATCAACATCATCACGGATCCCATACTGCGCAAGGAATTCTCTATGAATCATCTATAACACCCAACTAAACCCGAGAAACACTAAACCTCAACTCAAACGCGGTTAACCCCCGATTCCTAATAACCTCGACTTCGCCGGATCCACCTTTAGCCCCCTTCCTCGTCACCACTCGCTCTAAAACTACCCCTTTCGCGGCCAAAACTCACACCTCAAGAACTTGACATATAACCTCTCTCACTACAAGATACTCAAAACCTCCCCCAGACACTGATTATACTCCTCATAGGCATCAGATTTCCGGAAACTCACTGACCAACAACCTCTCATGTACAATCGCCATAACTCTACTTACTACTACAATATTACTATATACTCGCTTAACAATCACAAAAGCAAATAACTCAAATGAAAACACATAAATAACCACCAAAGGATGCCAACACATATGGCTGATCAGATCCCAATAAAAACAAACTGAATGACACACAGCCGAACAAGAATAAACGTACCAGGTGCAATATCATGCGGCTCCCTCTCCTCCTCGGCTATAGTATGAAAAACTCTGCCTCTGGCCCTTGGTACTCCACCTCCTCCACGAGGTGCTGACGACGACTCTGACGCCCCAGCCCCACTCGAACTTGCCCCTGGAAATCCCATCCCTGGACTCGGACAATCCCGCGACATATGACCCGGCTTCCCACATCGGAAGCAGAGCGATTCCTGTGAAGTACACGCAACAGCAGTGTGACCGAACTGGCCACATCGAAAACATCTGAGGTGCTCTGGGGCACACGACCCTGCATGGCGGTGATGGCACCGCTGACAATCTCTTTCTCCCGATGCCGAGCTCTCAACCCGACTCCCAAAATCCCTAGATCCTCTATCAACACTCCCCTGGCTCTGTCCCTGACTCTGACTCGGTCTCTGGCTCTGCCCCTGCTGTCTCTGACCCTGATCCTGACCTCGACTCTGACCCTGACCAACCTTAGACCTCCTCTCGTGTCGACTCTGATCTCGTCGGGCCCCGGAACTCTGATCCCGCTGCTCAGTGTACCCACCTTGTCGGCTCTCTCGGTATCCCCTCGACGACCCTGCACCCTGTCCCTGCCCTGACGACTCCACACGCTATCTCTGGGGAGCCGGCTGCTCTCTTTGCCTATCCACCTCCCTCTCATTACGCCTCGCATACTCCATAGCAGATGCAAAAGTGGGGTCACGCAACATCTCCACGAACTCCCTAATATCAGATCTCAAGCCCTCAATAAACATACTAACCTTCCGCTCCTCTGTAGCCATCTGATGTGGTGCAAACTGGGCCCTATCATTAAACACATCGATATACTCCTGAACAGACATGGATCCCTGCAGGTGAATAAACTCACGCTCTAACTCGCGCCTCGTATCTTGGGGGCAATACTGCAGCTCGAACTCAACACGAAACTCCTCCCAAGTCATCAAATACGCCTCATCTATCCCCCGGGCACTCACAACTGAGCTCCACCATCGCAACGCTCCTCCTTTCAGCAGGTAGGAGGCATAACTCACTCTATCAGCTCGATCCACATGCGCTATACGGAATGCCGCCTCAATCTCTCGCAACCAATCTAGCGCCTTCGAGGCACCAATTACCCCAAAGAACTCAGAAGGATGACCCGTCATGAAGTCCTTAAAGGACCCTCGCGATGGCTGGCTAGAAGAAGCACCAGCTCCAGAACTCTGACCTCCCTCAGGCGGAGGCACCGCTCCCTGACTTACGCACAAACTCGTCACCCCTAGAGTCATCACCCTGAGGCCCACTGCCCTGACGGTCCATAACTACCTGCACAATAAAGACAACAACACATATTAACTCTACACAACTCTATACACTACTCATTTATCACCTAATACTCTACTTCGGATTACAATCCAAGGATCTAAACTACGTGGTTTAAGCTTAAGCATCCACTAGATGGTTAATCTCTTAAACCTAGGCTCTGATACCATGCTTGTAACACCCTCGAACTAATCCCAATTGCCACGTAATGACACGTCATCTGCAATATAATATAATAGCTTCTAATAATTCCCAACATAAACACGTGGATACCCGATAATTTTAAAACATTAATTTACATAACCAAGTCACGGAAATCCTTGAAAGTAAAGCAACCTATCCGAAGTATACATGACAACCCCAAAATATAACTACCTCTAAAGCAGGTAGCTAACTCCTCAAAAGATGCAACAGTAACCCTACTTTGGTCCAGCAGGCCTACTAGCACTCCGGTCACCTGAGACACACACAATAACACACACAGGGTCAGCTAAAGCTGGTGAGAATGAAAGTGTTAGTGTACGGTTATAAAGCTCGATAAAAGAAATAAACTCAGTAATAAAATGTTCAGCGTTCTCTACTGAACAGGTATATGAGATCCCACAGAGTAGCTCAAATAGGTACTCATCCCGTGTGGACGAATCCACGTACCCAAATCCCTTGACCGCACAAAGTAGTCGTCAGGACTCAAAAGGGGATCGGGAGCGACCCGACCCCTGCCCAGCCGTACGGTTTAGTATCTCGAAAGCTCAAGTGTCTCAAATCTCATATTATAAAACACAGTTCTCAATACAACACAATAATACATGCATGATATTATCTCAATAAAAGCTCGTAAGAAAACTCGTAGTATCTCATAAAAAGCTCAGTAAAAGATCATGCAAGTATAATAAATAATCGTACAAGTATCTCAGAAAAACATGCAAACTCATCTGCCCTGCTAGCGACACTACTTAGTCTCGGTTGCCCGCCCTTTCCCAACCCTATCAACTCGAGACCCTGGAATCACAATACCCTGACTCAATATCACAATATAATAACCCGACATTACTAACATAACTTACGGAACTCTTAAATCCATTTTCTAACCCTTCCCACGCGCTTCCCCTAACCCGATTGATCAATTAACATCAAGCCAAAAGCTAATTGCATAAAATCTGGAAAGTCGTGACCACGAGAAAAGTCGTGACCACGACTCTTGCAGATTTTCCCTGGTTCATCCTGCTCGTACTCTGCTCCATCCAGCTTCTTATTTGCCTCAAAATTCGCCATTTTTGCTTGTTTTAGCTCACGAAATTAACCCAAAAACATGATAAACACATATAGGGACAACCCCAATCATTTGGTATTAATTATCAACTCAAACCCATGAATTTAATGCTTGATTTCAAGCTTAGAAACTTACCTCAAGCCTCTTCAATGGAGGAGAAGGAAGAGGATGAAGATCTAACACTTAAATCCCAAATTGGAACTTGGTTCTTGCTGCTGTAGCTACTGGAGGTAAGACACACACACACACACAAACTTAGGGCTCTGGCTTGAGAGAAATGAAAAGAGGAAGCAAAGAAATAAACAATATATACGTTTTAGGTTTAACTCGGTTCGACACTCAATATCCGATCCCGTTATCTCAAAATACAAACTTTATATTATCGGGTCCCAATTTAACTAATAATTCTCAAAATTATAATATTTTATTAAAACTTAATCTCGTCATCCGGTTAGCCCAAAATCTTATCACGTGACGGTTCCACGTATAACCCAATAATTCACCCAGCTCAAATGTAATATTAAAATCAACCACTTAAATAATTCCACGTATCTGTCCCAAAATTGGGATGTTACAATTTACCTCTCATTTAAAATAGCTAGAAAAACAAATTATCTGATGATAACACATTAAAAGTATTTATAAGTTTATATAATATTACAGTTATTCTTGTTATATTTATTTTTTCTCGATAAAATTTGGACGTGATTGAGATCAATGATTATTAATATTTGGATTGGTTTGTAATAATGCTTTGATAGTTGAATAGTTTTAGATAACCTTTTTAAACTTTTTGGTGGATACTTTTTGGTGGATACAATAAAAAAGGTGGAGAGAAAAATATAATATTTTTTCTTCCAAAAATACCATTTTGATCCAAGGGCTCTAAAAGGTTCCTAAGTTCTTACCATCTTTGAGGTTTTTAAAAAAACCTCTCCCAATACACACACACACACATATACACATATATGTATATATATATATATATATATATATATATATATATATATATATATATATATATATATATATATATATATATATATATATATATATATATATATATATATATATATATATATATACATATATATATATACATATATATATATATATATATATATATATATATATATATATATATATATATATATATATATATATATATATATATATATATATATATATATATATATACGTGTAATATATATATATATATATATAATATATTATATATACACGTATATATATGTATTATACGATATATATTAATATATGTTACTAATATTATGATTGAGTAATATATATGATTATTAATATATATATATATATATATTGTTAGAAGGAGAGAGAGAGAGTCAGGTTCAAAAAAGTACCTCTCGAAATCAAGTGCACCCGAAGGTACCAACCTTAAAAAACTTTTTTTAAATTTTTTTCTCATAACCATGTTTAATTTAATGTTATACACATGATATATAAATTTCACATACATTCACACTTTCTGTGTCCTTAAAAATTATGTGAATGCTCAATGCATATTTATGTGAATGGTCATCAATGTGAATGGTCATTCACACCATTCATATGGTGTGAAATGACCATTCACATGGATGTTGATTCTTTTGAAAAAAGTCTTATAATGTTGTCTTATACATGTCTATTAAAAAAAATATGTGAAATGGGCATTCACATTAGGGTACGCTGAAATCTTATTCGTACGCTGATAAACTTGATTATATATATATATATATATATATATATATATATATATATATATATATATATATATATATATATATATATATATATATATATATGGGTTGGGTTCATGTAAAAACCCTCATAAGAACGTGAGAACCAGTCTAAAATGCACAAATTTTAAAATTAAATTTATAAAAAAAGATCATTATTGGTCTTTTATATTAATAAATATGATAACATAACATTTAAATTACCTTTAAAACTTAAATTCATTAAATTATACACTAAATTCACAAACTTGAACGTTAAATGCACAAATTTTATCAAATGCATACTTTCATACATAAAGTGTACAAATATATCATTACATGTGTAAATGTTTACATGAAATGTATAAAATTTTCAAATGTATTAACTATATATATATATATATATATATATATATATATATATATATATATATATATGGGAAAAGGGAAATTAAAAAAGAGAGTGAAGGAGGAAGATACACGTGACATAAATTATCTTTTTGTATTAGTATTAATATTATCGGTTAATAGATATTTATTAAAATATAGTTATGATTTAAATAAAAAATTTTCAACAAAAAATAACAAATTAAGAAAAAATTGAAGGTTTTATTAAAATATAGTTTTGATTTAAATATAAAGAGTCTTATTTTATTGAAATGTAGTTGGTTGGTTGATATTTAAATTTAAAAAAATTGAAGAGAAATAATTTTAGTTGGTCAATTAATTACAATATTTAAGAAATTAATTAAGGAAATTTAAGAGGGAAAATAAAAATAGTTAAGGCTTAATATGATGACATGTGACAAGAAATGTTCTTCTTTATTATATATAAAGATTTGCTAATCTAAAAGATGCTAGGTTACTGGGATTTTAAAATTCTAAAAGTGACGGGAGTGAGTATCTTTCCCACTTCCCATCTTTTTGTACACATCAGCGACACACCATTTTTTCTCTTTTCATCCCTTTCCACCTTTTTATCACGGAAGTACTCATCTTTCTACCATAATACCCATTTAATAACAAAATATAGAGAGAGATGGAGATGGACGAAGAGAGAGAGAGAGAGAGAGTGTGTGTGTGTGTGTGTGAGAGAGAGAGATATAGAGAAATCACCGTTTCGGTGAGAGATCACCGTTGCAGTTTCATTTTATGCAGGGCCGATGTGAAGGGACATTGTTCCCACTGGTATGATCAGACGTGGAGAGCTCACCTAGCTGTGCATGGGAGGTACTCCCCTCGCTCTAAGGGAGGTTGAGTTTTTGTACATGGGTTTATTATGAAAAAAAACCAACATGTTTTTATGTTTATTACGTTTACGTTTCTCCATGTTATTTTTTTTCCATAAAAGTCCTCAAGTTAATTTTTTTTCTTTTTGGTTTAGTGAAATCTGGATAATAGAACCCGATTTTTCAGTTTTTAAAAACCCGGTTTACTAATTATAATCGGGCTCTAATAGTCAAATTTCACAACACTAAAAAAAATTTAACTTAAGGATTTTTCTGGAAAAAAAAATAACATTGACGGACGAAAATGCAAAAACCGTGAGAACATGTTGGTTTTTATAATAATAAACCCTTTGTATAACAAAAAAGATGAGATTTAAGTAATCTTGAGATTTAAATCCTTACTAAAATCTACAAACCAAACACATGATTTTTAATTCAATTCCCAGTGAATTCAAGAAAATCCACGAACTAAAGTCCTCTTACATTTTCATTCGGGGTCATCCTGCTCCTTCCTCTAAACATAATTGATCGAACTACCACCATCTCCTCCTAAGTTTCCTTTGTTCACTCAAACTACTAAACACATTATTATACATCGATCATGTTCTCATTTAATCGTTGGAGGTAGATCCCGGAGTCCCGTTGGTTCCACTGGCAAAACACTTATAATATCTCCATTGCATAATGTAATACCAATTACAAATAAATCACATTTGGACAGGAACATTGGCAAACTAGTTACTTGGTTTGCTAAATTCCGTTTATTGCATCAAAACCATGATTCATCGGTAGACTAACTCAAAATCACAAACACCAAACGTAAACTTAAATCCAATTCATGTATTACTAATCTAATATCTGTCATATCAATGTCAAGCAGGATCCATATAAGAAGAGCTAGACTCATATCGGAGTACTAAATATCTTTTGCCTTTAGTTCTTTACACCTATTTGACAATCTCAATCATAACAATGATCATGAAAAGTTTTAAATTCATCACATGCAACACCCCGACTCCTGAGCAGGTGCGCGTAATTATCCCATTGACTAAATATTATATTGATTATTGAGTTGGTCCAATTGTGTTCCGTATAGTGGATTATACGTGTCGGACGGATATTACGTGGCATCGGGATATAATTTTAGTGGATTAATTATAATTATGGATTCACGAGATTAAATGAGATTTATTGATATAAAATGTGGAATTTTGATAACGGGATCGGGTATCGGTGTGGAACCCGCGTTATAAAAGAATACGTATTATGTACATTACTTGCTTAGCTACCTTGACTTCCAAACCTTACCAAAGTGTATGTGTGTGTGTGTTTGCTTGCTGCTGGATCAGTAAAATTGAAAGGAGATTTCATCAATTAATCTTTCAAATTGTGTTCTTCATAAAGCAAGGTAAGAGAATGAAACACTCATACAACAACAATACATATTTAACTGTAATTAACAATAATTTATACATCAATACTTGCAGAATTAGGGTAGAATTAAAACTTTTACAAGTAATGCATCATAAGTGATGCATCCGAATAACAACTATTGAATCTACAAGGTTACAGGTCATGATCCTGTAAACGAATAGTCAAGGCCAAGAGATCGACTAACCCAAACCCAACACAATCACCAAAGCATACCGTTAGTCTTGAGTCTACACTCTGAATAATGAGGAAGAATATAAACTTCCTGCTCGATAGCTCAAACCTGCAAAAAGGTTAACAACTAAAGGGGTAAACAACAAAAGTTGTTTAGTGAATTCTAAGATTAATATAAATAACAATTACATGCTAACCATGTCTATCCAACACTTTTTCTATATCAACCAAAGATATAGGGGCCAATGATGGCTGATGCCAAGCTAGAATGGGATCACCTCATCCTCGTTGAGGACTATCAGTGTCCCACATTAATTATTTACCTATTCAAATTCACAACAAGATGCCTCATCTCACTGAGGACTATTAGCATTCTCGAAATTTATCAATGTCACATGTTCCACCGTCACCGCCCGGCCTAGCCGAGTCAAGGTGGGGAAATGACTCAACTCTTGGAATCCACTACACCGCTAGACATAGTCGAGCCAAAGTGGTGATTCCAACGCGTGTCATAGTAGCACATTGTAACGCTTTTACAAAGTTGCCTTACCAAATCGGCACGTGACATTACCACAGTTTGTACCACTAATGACTCCAATTCAAAGGTGAGAACAAACATGCTTGCGGCCCAACGTGTCATAATCATCGCCACGAAGGCGGCCCGTTGCCGTCCTCACATGATGTCAACACCGACACTAGGATATAACTCATGCTTGCAGCCCAACGTGTCATAACCATCGCCCGCAGGCGGCCCGTTTCCGTCCTCACATGATATAATCCCATCCCAATCCAATAACCACATACCCCATGGTCGTCTAGGGTTCCCTATCAAAGTCGGGAGTGGTATTACCTCTAGCAAGTACGAGGCTGTCCCTAGCAAGTACGGGACTGTCCCTAGCAAGTACGGGAGTTCCGACAATGCAAGTACGACAGCATCCGGCATCCAAAGGTGCCAGGAATAATCCATGGACATACAACGGGGTTTAAAACGCATTCCACAACAAATTAGGGTTCAAGAGGACTCATGAGAGTCTATAATGGTCCATAAGACCAATTAAGAAAGCCACTCATGTGGATCTACTAACCGTTCTTCAATAATGGTTCTAACATATCATCGGGGTTGTTTGACAATACTAATAAACCGACCGGTTAAATAGTCCTTTATGCCCGAATCATAATCAATTAGATTGTCACGAAGGCGACCCAATATACAACTTAAAGATTCATGCATATATCCCAACTATTATTAATTAATCACAAAAGGGAGTAGTCCAACCTACGAGATCATCAAACATGAATTACCAACTTCCAACCAATATTATTCATACAGATAAGCGGTTAGACATATTAAATGAATTGCATAACAAACCAATACACAACTATGTCAACTATCATGGCAATTCACTTTTCAATTCATGATGCATGACAACATGTTCAATAAGGCTACAATGAATCCATCTATAGCATGTGAATATGCATGATCAAGTAGCATGTTATCAACAAAGGCATAAACAACAATTAACATGTAATCATTCATCTACATTAGTCCTAGAACTCACAGTGATTGGTTTAGAAGATTCCAAAGCCTTCCAATAAAGCCACAATAGCTCGGAGAATGGCTAAAGCTTGCAATCAAGCTCCTTTCGACTCAATTCACCTAGAAGCATTCATAACGCGTACACGTAAGCCCCCAAACACAAGATAAGCCCCTAAGAGTAGGCTAAGGGTATTGGGTTATCAAACCGAAAGTACTAAGTTCATAAGAGGCCTTAGGAGTTCCGGGCTCAATCGAAGGCCCTCAAACCCTTTAAACACTTAATTTAGAGGTGCAACAAACGTATAAGACCCAAGCATCGACCCCAACCAAGAAATATCCATCTTTGGGCCAGAAACATGGTCATGGAGTGACCAAGAGGTTAGTCGCGCCGCTACCCCCCTCCTGGACAGCTCCCAGCTCATTTTTTAGTCAAAAATGCACACCAAACTCCCAAAACTTCCATAAACGTTTTCGTAACTTTGGAGGGACTTTACCAACAATATTAATAGCATACTAAGGTCACTTAGACACCTCTAAACATATTAGATTGATTTTATAACATTTCATGATTCCATGGAGCTCATACGGACTCCGAACGAGTCCGAAAATGACAGAAAACTCCAACCGACAACACCAAGCTCTAATTGAGCTTGTAATCAATTCTAATCAATTCCATAACAATATTTGACATATTTAGGCTATGATTAGGCATTGATAATATATTCAAACATTTAATTCAACCCAACAATGATTAGGAACTCGTTAAGGCATTTCAGCGAACACTTGGCGTGCGGTTTCGACTTAAAACACCAATTTGAAATCTTGCACATACTTTGTGTTTCCCAACTCATGCAAACACTCTAATAACACAATTGAAAACTTTTCAAACATATTATACTATAACATAGCACTTTATCACTTCATGGAGTTCATACGAACTCCAAATGGGTTCTAAATGACCAAAACCCAAACTAAGCCTTCAGAACTTCAAATGAGTTCCTACTAGCTTCTATTTAATTCCTTTATTATAAATAACATATTTGGGCTATGTTTAGACACAATTTGTATTTAATAATTCAATTCAACCCAACAATGGTTAAGAACTCATTGTGGCATTTCACCGAACACTTGGCGTGCAGTTTTGGCTACAAACACCAATCTTGAGCCTTTGCTCGAGTTTAACCCCAACCAATACATGAAATCATTAATCTAACATATTTAGACCATTTTATACCCTTTTCACACATTTAAATCATAAAATATTGCCAATTGGTCCATAAGAACTCTTTTGAGTTTATAAATGGGTTAAAACCCAAATCACCCATTCGAAGCTCCAAATGAGCTTCTATTAACTTCCATTCGATTCCATATCAATATTTAACATATATGAATCAATATTTAGCATATTTATCCTACTAAAACATCAAACCCAATTTCATAACCCATTGGAGCTCATTTGAGCCCTAGCTTGGGTTCAAACCAAAACTAACTCAAACTACCAATGTAGTTGTATATTATGGCTTCATTTTGATTATATAACAACATACTAAAAGATTGGAGCCTTTAATAAACATTTCAACATAAACCCATTTAGGGTTTCATCTCCAAAAATGGAGGAAATGAAAGAAAATGAAGAAGAAGAACAAAGGAGGTGTTTATACCTTCAATATCCAACGAAAAGAGCAACATTTGAGCCATAAAACACTTCCATCTTCAATCTGCGCCCACATCTCCACCCCTTTCTTTCTCTCTTTTTCTCTCAAAATGCAATAGGGGTGTGCAAAATAACCGAACCCGAATAACCCACCCGAACCGAACCTTAATCAGGTTAAATGGGTTGGGTTATTCGGTTTTCGGGTTCCTTATTCGGGTTAAATGGTACCCGAATAAGTAATTCGGTTCGGTTTACGGGTAAGATTCATTCTTATTCGGTTACCCAAATAACCCGTTTAATATATATTTTTCATTTTTTTATTTGTTTATAATTTTAACTAGTATTGTTTATATATAGAATGTAAATATCCATTTTTGGTACTCAAACCATTTAACCCGTTTTACCCAAATTATCCAACTCATTTAACCCGTTTAAACTACTTTGTTGATGATTTCATTTTTTATACCAAAACCGAATAACTCATTTAACCCAAACCAAATAACCCGATACCCATTTAACCCGAAACCGATTACCAGTTCCATTATTTGGTTCGGGTTCGGTTAGCTTACCCACACATTCAAACCCGAATAACCCGATACCCAATTAACCCGCCCGAATAACACCCCTAAAATGCAAGAGCAAAACACACACACACACACACACACCAAGTGTGTGTTTTGGACGATTTTTAAAAAGGAAAGGGGAGAAGGGTTTGGCCCAAGGCCACCCTTGACCCTCCAACTTTCTCATTATTACACCATTAACCCCTTCTAACAATTATATCTTTCATCTTAATAAAACAAATCAAAGTACATTACCTATTTTTGTCAATTCAATAGCTAATCAACCTTATATTATTCAAGTCCCAATAATAGCATAATGAAATAATTCTCGACAATTATCTCATAATAATGCTTTTAGGTTCACAATTATAACTGTTCAATAAAGTTGGTTACCTCTTTAGTCAATATTACTATTATTTCCAATCAATAATAAATAATCCCAAAATTATATTAACTCAACATTATTAAGAATATAATTACATCTTAATTATTTGGGGTGTTACAATTCTTCCGCCGTTAAAAGATTCCGTCCTCAGAATCCTAAGACTCAACACAATTCAAAGGTATTTTAAAGATCATATGTCTTATTACACCGCAAGGCTAATTTGTCATTTGCTTCAATACAGGCGCGTAAGATGCACATAGGAATTTTTACATACTAATGACCTGGATGCATAACAATTTACAACTTTATATTCACTAACGACACATTTCATGTTGCATCAAACAACATTCTCATATTAGTCCAACTATACAATTTAGCCTTGTTGAGCGACATAATTCTATTACTAGCTTCAATCGCCACTCATTATACTCACCTAACCAAGTATCCACCATGTAATCGACGTGCAAGTAATCATTACTCTATAGCACCAAATAAACCACAATCAATTAGGCGCGCTCAATTTAGACTTAGAGCTAGTCCACAATAGTTTGCTCAATTTCAACTTAGAGCTCGTCCTCCCTTACTCACAAATTAAGGGTTAAATTACCAAATATTCAATTTCGTTGGACAAGTTGGTTCTTACATTTTAAGCAAATATTGTAACATCCTCGGATTTAAATTATTGTATTTGAAGTTATTAAGTTTAAATTTGTAAATTAAGTTGTTACGAAAATGATTATGTATTTGGATTATGAAAGTCGGTTGCTATTTTGAGAAATTATGAAGCTTGGAAATTTTGAATTATTATTATGATTTATAATTGTTAGTAAGGGTAAAACTAAGACTAGATCAGTATTTATTGGAACCGGATAAGTTGAGGGGCTAAAAGTGTCCAAAGTTGAAATTATGGAATAAAAGGCCCTTAGTCTTTCATTTTGAACTATCTCATTCTCTCTCTATAACCCAAGCTCTCTCTCTCTAGAAATCTCTCTAAAAATCTCTGATATTTCCTACTGGAATTCGAATTTGTGGAACCAAATTCGTGAATCAAGGCTGAATATAAACAAGATTCAAGTGAATTTAAGGTAAGAAACCCATTTTTTAAGTTTTGAATTTGAATTTTGGAGAGAAAAGATGAAATTCGGATTTATAAACTGAGAAATTGTTGATGCATGTGTGTTAAATCAGTGGAGAATCGATTGTTGAACATCACTGAAGCATCTGAAACAAGAATCATCGGTTAATTCGTCCTAAAAGGTTAGAAATCTTAATTTTTGTAAGTTTTTAGTGTTCTTGAGGTTTTTCTTCAATTTTGATCCAATCTGGACGAATTAGAATGTTATGGATGTGAAAAATGATGTAGAAACGTTCATTATATGTTAGTATAGCATTATTATGAATTGCATGTTGTTAGATTTAAGTTCTGGCAATTTTTACTTAAAAACCCGTAGCTGCGAAATAGCAAACCTGCATGTGAACTCGGCGAGTTCATGAGGAACTCGGCGAGTACTGAAGAACAGATGAATAAATCTTCATAAAAATTCATAAGTGTTGGATCCGAATTCGGATAAGATCTGAAATTTGAATAGGACCGAAGTCAAAAACTAAGAACCGAACTCGGAGGGTCCGAATTCGGATGGGTCAACCCGAACTCGGATGGGTCAACCCAATCCGGATGTGTCCGAAATTCAACTAAGGGTCCGAAATTCGGACAGGAACTCGGCGAGTTCCATGAGCCTACTCGGCGAGTTCTATGAGTTTTGGGGTAATTCGGATGGGTTTAAAAGGACCCGAATTAATGGACAATTAAACACACTTTTGGGATATCTTGTGTACTATAATAAGGCATATAATGGAGGGTTAATTGGGAATAATAACAACTTGAATAACGGTATATAAAATGAGTTTTGGATGATGTTTCCGAATGTTGTAGCACTTTATTGTATACAAGTTGATGGTAAATTGTTAAAGAACATATAATGATAATATGTTTACCTTATGGAAATGAAACAGGTCCCTTGTGGTGTTGTTTAACCCACAGTGGGGTACTTGGTTGATCCGGTTGAAATTCCGAGGAGAAATAATATTGCTAAAAGATTAATAACGCACCCACTGTGAGTACCTTTGATTTTAACATTGCTGCATCTGCATTATGTTTGCATTGCCTGCTGAGGCATGTTGTTTCATATTCGTTTGGCATTCTACTAACATGCGTATATGTTGATGCACATTCATACTTGTTGCATGTCCGTTCATTTGTTGTGCATCCTTTCGATGGACCTGCGTGGTCGCATCTGTACTCTGATGTTACTGTGCTATATGACCAAGAGTTTGACACCTCTGTGGTCAGGATAGACAGTAGGTCATCCCCGATGTAATGTCTGCCTCAGATGGTTGGTTATTCTTATGCCGAGTGTCAGCTCGAAGGAGCTGCGGCTCGGGTTTGCGTACTTGGAGTACGTGTGGGGTATACGGTATGTGTTACCGCGGTTACCCTGGGTGGCATCATAATGATTTGTAGAATGTGTAAAATCATATGGTATTCACTAAGCTTTAGCTTACCCCTTTAGTTGTTGAATTTTTACAGGAAAAGGGAAGTCTACAGCTGGACCATCTAGCTAGGAAATCTATTGAAGTATTTGAAGATTTCTACCGTTTACTTTGGTATTTGGTTTATGAAAATTCTGTTGTAATGAATTTGGGATAATGTAATAAATTGTGTTGGTAGACTTAGACGTGTAACCTTTGTAGCACCGTAGGGTGTTAAACTCAGTTGTAATACTTTTATTTATGTATTTTGCTTCCGCACTTTAATTAAGATATCAGATCATTATATATCTGTTTGTTGGTGAATAATCCTGGGTGAATGGTAATTGGTGGTTAATGTGGCAAGGGTGTCACAGCGTATGGTATCAGAGCAGTAGTTTGAGATTCAAGTGTCCGTGAGGTCTTGGTCTCAAACATTAAGTGTTGACATGTAGTGATACTAAGTAATGATCTGAACTAAGATAGGTTACGATCTAGTAATCATAAGATTATTGACTATCATACGGGACAATTGGGTGGTGTCTATAAATAAATGACATGTTACTAAAAAGGTTATATGTTTCATATTTCAGAACATGTCTGTAGGAGGAATGACACCAGAAGAGACGAGAGAAATGATGCTAGCCATGATGGCTGAGCAAAATCGGATGATTCAGGACCAGTTTCGGGCTCGAGATGAGGCCGAAGCTAAACGAAGAGAAGATAAGAGAAAGAATAAGGAAAGAGAGGGAAACGATGACGAGCAAGGTGACAACACTGGGTCATCAAATAAGCCCAGAGGTTGCCGTTTCAAGGACTTTAAGGGAAATGGAGCAGTTGAATTTACTGGATTGGGTGATGCTGTTACTGCACTGGAGTGGATAACAGCTACAGAAAGGACTTTCCGAATCAGCGATTGTGCTGAGAAGGATATGGTCCGATTCGCTACTGCCATGTTCACCAAAGACGCAATAATGTGGTGGAACTCGATGGTGAATGCACTAACAATGGAGAAGGTTGCTGTAATGAAATGGGCTGAGTTTACTGAAATTTTCACTCAGCAGTATTGCCCGGCCGATGAGCGCCGAAGATTGGAGGCTAAATTTATGACGCTGATTCAGGGGACTAAGTCTGTGTCCCAGTACGCTGTAGAGTTTACGAGGCTGAGTTTGTTCGCGCCTCATCAAGTGGATACCGAGGAGAGGAAAGTGACCAGGTTTGAGGCTGGTCTTGATTTGGAGATTCGAAGGGTGATGAGTAATGTACGCTACCCCACGTTTGCTGGTAAACTGGAGGCCGCCAGGAATGTGGAACAGATCTTGGGTATGTCGGGATACGTGATGGGGTCCGCTGCTGCTTCAGTCAACCCAACTCAACCTTCACCACCGAAACGCCAACGCGAAGGAGGTTATTCGGGTTCTTCACGATCATCGCAGTACTCGCCGCAACAGTCCTTCCGTCGACAGTCTAGTTCTTCCGGTCGTGCTCGTGCATACTCTATCAACACCGAGCCACAGTATTGTAACAAGTGTCATCTGGAACACTTCGGCAAGTGCACCAACGGGCGTGCGTGTTTTTGCTGCGGAGAGTTGGGCCACTTTCAAAATGAATGCCCACGGAGATCTGATGCTTGCCATAAGTGTGGAGTATGGGGGCACTATAGTCGGAATTGTCGAAAGAATGCTCCAGCAGTTGCTGCTCCAACATCAACACGATCCTCAGGAGGTTCAAGCGGCGGTTCAGTTAACCGAGGTCGGGGTCAGTCACAAAGGGCACCAGCTCGTGCATTTCAAATTACTGCAAAAGAGGCTAGGGAAAACCCGGAGGTGGTCACGGGTATGTTTATTGTAAACTCTTTACCTGCACGAGTTCTTTTCGATTCGGGTGCCAATCGCTCGTTTGTATCTACTATGTTTGCACAACAACTTGCCATGCCTTTGTCTAAGCTATCTGCTGTACTAGATATTGAAACTGCTAGCAACACCTTAGTCAAAGTAGATCATGTATACCGTAATTGCACTTTAGTGATTGAAGATGTAGTCTTCAATTTGGACTTGATTCCGATCGAGTTCAGTGAATTTGATGTGATTATCGGGATGGATTGGTTGATAGAGAATGAAGCCCATATAGTGTGTAAGAAGCGTATGATCAAGATAACTACTCCGGAGGGGCGTGAGATCTGTATTTATGGGGATAGGAGAAGTGGGGATCTGTGTTTGTTGACTGTTGCAAAAGCTCGAAAGCTTGTTGCAAAGGGATGTGACGCCTACCTGGCATATGCTATAGATGCCAAGGCTGAGAAGAAGACGTTGGCCGATGTGCCTGTTGTTTCACAATTCCCGGATGTGTTTCCGGAAGACTTGTCTGGCGTGCCGCTTGAGAGACAAGTGGAATTTAGAATTGATCTGATCCCTGGAGCTGCACCGGTAGCTCGTTCTCCTTATCGCCTTGCCCCAACCGAGATGAAAGAGATGATGACACAACTCCAGGAGTTGTTGGACAAGGGCTTTATACGACCAAGTTCATCGCCGTGGGGAGCCCCTGTTTTGTTTGTGAAAAAGAAGGATGGTATAATGCGAATGTGCATTGATTACCGGGAGTTGAATAAACTGACTGTTAAGAACAAGTATCCGCTGCCGAGGATAGACGATTTGTTCGATCAATTACATGGGGCGAGTGTCTTTTCTAAGATTGACTTGAGGTCGGGATATCATCAGTTAAAAGTTAGAGAGGAAGATGTGCCTAAGACAGCTTTTAGGACACGTTACGGGCATTACGAGTTTCTGGTCATGCCTTTTGGGTTGACCAATGCCCCGGCTGTTTTTATGGATTTAATGAACCGAGTTGTAGACCGATGTTAGATAGGTCGGTGATTGTGTTCATCGACGATATTCTGGTGTATTCAAAGTCTGAGGCCGAACATGCTGATCATTTAAGGGAATTGCTGGAACTGCTAAGAAAAGAGAAGTTGTATGCCAAGTTCTCAAAATGTGAGTTTTGGCTACAACAGATTCAGTTTTTAGGGCATGTGATATCGGGGGCCGGAATTTCTGTAGATCCAGCTAGAGTAGAAGCGGTGAGAAATTGGGAGTCGCCTCGTTCAGCTACAGAAGTCAGAAGTTTTCTGGGTCTGGCAGGTTACTATAGGAGGTTCATCAAAGATTTTTCTAAGATTGCAGTTCCTCTGACTGCATAACAAGGAAGAATGCACCGTTTATATGGGAAACTGTGCAGCAAGAAGCATTTGAGATCTTGAAGAAAACGCTTAGCGAAGCACCGATACTTGCTCTACCGGAGGGCAATGAGGATTTTGTAGTTTACACTGATGCTTCAAGACTGGGGTTAGGCGCTGTGCTGATGCAGCGAGGGAAGGTTATTGCTTATGCTTCGAGACAGTTAAAGCAACACGAGAAGAATTATTCAACTCATGACTTGGAGTTGACTGCAGTTACGTTTGCGTTAAAATTGTGGAGGCACTATCTATATGGGACTAAGTGTCAGTTATACACGGATCATAAGAGCCTGAAATACATTTTCAGCCAGAAAGAACTTAACATGAGACAGAGACGTTCGATGGAGCTAATAAAGGATTATGACTGTGAAATCCTTTACCATCCTGGAAAGGCTAACGTGGTAGCCGATGCTTTGAGTCGCAAAGCATATGCCAAGGATTGCTGTTACATGTTGACATCTACTATGTTAACATCCACTATTATTGATGATGTCAAGGCCGCTCAAGAGGAAGCCTTGAAAGACGAGAATGTTGGTGCTGAAGATATAAGAGCACAGATTAAGGATATGGAAACAAGTGAATCGGGTTTGAAAGGTATATATGGGAGAATCTGGGTGCCAAAGTATGGAGGCATGAGAAATGTGATAATAGAAGAAGCTCATCAGTTAAAGTTTTCTGTACATCCCGGGAGCACAAAGATGTACAACGAGCTGAAAGCAGACTTCTGGTGGCCCGGATTAAAGAAAGATATCGGACAGTACGTAGAGAGATGCCGAACTTGTCGGTTAGTGAAAGCCGAACACCAGCAGCCTTACGGTAGTTTGCAACCGCTTCCCATTCCGGAATGGAAGTGGGAGCATATCACGATGGACTTTGTCACAAAATTGCCGAAAACTAGGCGTCAACACGATGCGGTATGGGTAATCGTTGATAGATTAACCAAGTCGGCACACTTCATTCCAATAAGAGAGAGTTATTCACTGGAGAAGTTAGCTCAGATTTATGTGGCTGAGATCGTCGCTAGACATGGAGTACCGAAGTCCATAGTATCAGATCGAGACAGCCGATTTACTTCCAACTTCTGGTCGGCATTACAAGAAGGGTTAGGAACGAGGATTGCTATGAGTACGGCTTACCGTCCGCAAACCGATGGTCAAAGTGAAAGGACTATCTTGACACTTGAAGATATGATGCGGTCGTGTGTGTTGGACCTTGGTGGTAATTGGGATGACCATTTACCATTGATAGAATTTTCGTATAACAATAGTTACCATGCGACAATCAAGAAAGCGCCGTTTGAGGCATTGTATGGGAGAAGATGTAGGACTCCTACATGTTGGAGGGAAACCGGTGAAACGCCGATTGCTGGACCGGCATTATTGCAAGAAACAAATGAAAAGATTCAATTGGTAAGACAGAATATGAAGGCGGCCCAGGATCGCCAGAAAAGTTATTACGATAGAAGGCACAAACCAATCAGCTTTGAGGTAAATGATTGGGTGTATTTGAAGGTGTCACCTATGAGAGGTGTTACACGTTTTGTAAAGAGAGGAAAGCTGGCTCCAAGATTTGTTGGGCCATTTAAGATAATAGAAAAAGTTGGAAACCAGTCATATCGTTTAGAGTTGCCGGAAGAAATGTCGGGCATACACCCGGTGTTCCATGTGGGGAACCTTAGAAAGTCATTCACAACCGAAAACGAAGATTGGGCAGATCACTCGGAACTGCAGATTGATGAAAGGCTCCGATATGTTGAAGAGCCGGAATGTGTGTTAGACACGAAAGTGAAGAAATTGAGAAGTAAAGAGATAGAGATGGTGCTTGTTCGTTGGAAGCATCACAAAGGAGCAAATCATACGTGGGAGCCTAAGTCTGAGATGTTAAAGAAATATCCGCAACTTTTTGGATCCGAGTAACTTCGAGGACGAAGTTTGAGCGTGGTGGAGCCCATGCTGTAACATCCTCGGATTTAAATTATTGTATTTGAAGTTATTAAGTTTAAATTTGTAAATTAAGTTGTTACGAAAATGATTATGTATTTGGATTATGAAAGTCGGTTGCTATTTTGAGAAATTATGAAGCTTGGAAATTTTGAATTATTATTATGATTTATAATTGTTAGTAAGGGTAAAACTAAGACTAAATCAGTATTTATTGGAACCGGATAAGTTGAGGGGCTAAAAGTGTCCAAAGTTGAAATTATGGAATAAAAGGCCCTTAGTCTTTCATTTTGAACTATCTCATTCTCTCTCTATAACCCAAGCTCTCTCTCTCTAGAAATCTCTCTAAAAATCTCTGATATTTCCTACTGGAATTCGAATTTGTGGAACCAAATTCGTGAATCAAGGCTGAATATAAACAAGATTCAAGTGAATTTAAGGTAAGAAACCCATTTTTTAAGTTTTGAATTTGAATTTTGGCGAGAAAAGATGAAATTCGGATTTATAAACTGAGAAATTGTTGATGCATGTGTGTTAAATCAGTGGAGAATCGATTGTTGAACATCACTGAAGCATCTGAAACAAGAATCATCGGTTAATTCGTCCTTAAAAGGTTAGAAATCTTAATTTTTGTAAGTTTTTAGTGTTCTTGAGGTTTTTCTTCAATTTTGATCCAATCTGGACGAATTAGAATGTTATGGATGTGAAAAATGATGTAGAAACGTTCATTATATGTTAGTATAGCATTATTATGAATTGCATGTTGTTAGATTTAAGTTTTGGCAATTTTTACTTAAAAACCCGTAGCTGCGAAATAGCAAACCTGCATGTGAACTCGGCGAGTTCATGAGGAACTCGGCGAGTACTGAAGAACAGATGAATAAATCTTCATAAAAATTCATAAGTGTTGGATCCGAATTCGGTTGGGACCCAAATTCGGATAAGATCCGAAATTTGAATAGGACCGAAGTCAAAAACTAAGAACCGAACTCGGAGGGTCCGAATTCGGATGGGTCAACCCGAACTCGGATGGGTCAACCCAATCCGGATGTGTCCGAAATTCAACTAAGGGTCCGAAATTCGGACAGGAACTCGGCGAGTTCCATGAGCCTACTCGGCGAGTTCTATGAGTTTTGGGGTAATTCGGATGGGTTTAAAAGGACCCGAATTAATGGACAATTAAACACACTTTTGGGATATCTTGTGTACTATAATAAGGCATATAATGGAGGGTTAATTGGGAATAATAACAACTTGAATAACGGTATATAAAATGAGTTTTGGATGATGTTTCCGAATGTTGTAGCACTTTATTGTATACAAGTTGATGGTAAATTGTTAAAGAACATATAATGATAATATGTTTACCTTATGGAAATGAAACAGGTCCCTTGTGGTGTTGTTTAACCCACAGTGGGGTACTTGGTTGATCCGGTTGAAATTCCGAGGAGAAATAATATTGCTTAAAGATTAATAACGCACCCACTGTGAGTACCTTTGATTTTAACATTGCTGCATCTGCATTATGTTTGCATTGCCTGCTGAGGCATGTTGTTTCATATTCGTTTGGCATTCTACTAACATGCGTATATGTTGATGCACATTCATACTTGTTGCATGTCCGTTCATTTGTTGTGCATCCTTTCGATGGACCTGCGTGGTCGCATCTGTACTCTGATGTTACTGTGCTATATGACCAAGAGTTTGACACCTCTGTGGTCAGGATAGACAGTAGGTCATCCCCGATGTAATGTCTGCCTCAGATGGTTGGTTATTCTTATGCCGAGTGTCAGCTCGAAGGAGCTGCGGCTCGGGTTTGCGTACTTGGAGTACGTGTGGGGTATACGGTATGTGTTACCGCGGTTACCCTGGGTGGCATCATAATGATTTGTAGAATGTGTAAAATCATATGGTATTCACTAAGCTTTAGCTTACCCCTTTAGTTGTTGAATTTTTACAGGAAAAGGGAAGTCTACAGCTGGACCATCTAGCTAGGAAATCTATTGAAGTATTTGAAGATTTCTACCGTTTACTTTGGTATTTGGTTTATGAAAATTCTGTTGTAACGAATTTGGGATAATGTAATAAATTGTGTTGGTAGACTTAGACGTGTAACCTTTGTAGCACCGTAGGGTGTTAAACTCAGTTGTAATACTTTTATTTATGTATTTTGCTTCCGCACTTTAATTAAGATATCAGATCATTATATATCTGTTTGTTGGTGAATAATCCTGGGTGAATGGTAATTGGTGGTTAATGTGGCAAGGGTGTCACAAATATACTCCCCTTTCACAATTTAGGAGTACACACAAATTATCATGTTTAACTTTAATGTGATGACACATGTCATCTATTCAACCACACTCATTGACAAAACAACTTCCACTAAACCCCAAAAATCATTATTGGTTTAACCTCGTTTATAGTCATTTGACTAATCTTGGAGGCACAAATTGTCTACTTCCCCCGTTGCGCTAACGCAACTCCTAAATTTTCCAGGAAATTTACCATTAAGCGTCAAATTTTTCCTTTTTCAAATACAAACTTAGTTCTATTGGGGATAATTTTCCAAGGCGTTGCCATTCAAATTTGACACCACCTAATGGTACTCATAGCAACTAAAATTTTACAAGGAACTTTTACATCTAAAAGTTCATTTAGGTTTTGGCTTACCAACCGGGTGGTAGTTAAAATGCCACATATTTACCTGGATTATCAATTTTAATCAACATTTATAACACCTTACTTTATAATTATGCGTTTATGTCGCAATTTGCGTTTTATGATGCAATGTGAGAATTTTAAATGAAGTTAATTGCTAAATAATGCAATTAAGTAATGAAAATTATTTAACTAAGTTAAATATATGTTACAAATCATTTAGTTGAGCAAGTTTAAAGAAATGAAATAAAAACAAGTTAGGGGTTAAATTGTACATTTAACAAACCTTGAGAAATTAAAAAGAAATATAAATGCACAAATGATGGTCATTTCTTTACATCACTCATCAAACAAACCTCTGCTATTCTCTCTTTGTCCAAGTATCGGTTCCAACAAGTTCAACAAGAACATCACAAATCTTGCAAAGAAATCCAGGAAGTTAAGTCAAGAAATCAATCAACAAGCATAACAACACAAACTACAAAGGTTTAAGGTAATAATCATGATAAATCTTGTTTTGAAATATATATATATATATATATATATATATATATATATATATATATATATATATATATATATATATATATATATATATATATATATATATCTTTGTCTACGGTTTCTGTGTTCTTATGAACACAAAATTTAGCTACAATTTCAGCAAACAAAAGCCATGCATGTTTTGATTTTGTGCATATTTAATTATCCTAACAATATGAAGCTTCAATTTCAAACATGAAATTAAAGAGCTGAGATTATAAAATGTTGTTTTCCTTTTTTTTTTTTTGTTACTGTTTTGACCGAGAGAAAGAAGCCAAGGAAGCTTATGGCCTTCGGCCAAGCTTCTTAATCAGGTGTGGGTTTGTTGGAACAACAAATATACAAGTATCTAACCTTTTAAATTCCCCTAATAACTACTAAATATACAGAAAATAGAAGGAAAAGGGTGCTGTGAGCGTGTGTCGGACATATATAATTGCATGAAAGAGAGGTACCGAAACCCTCAAGGGTTTCGGTAATATCAAACCAAAGAGGAAGCTACCGAAACCTATACATCATTTCATAAAATACCGAAGCCAAGGAGTAGCACCGAAACCATTCCATGCAACATTTCAACCGAGACACACATGGAGTAACCGAGACTTACCAAAACCTTAAGGTCTCGGTATACTCACTACCGAAATCCATAAAAAATACCGAGACCCTTGAAAGCTACCGAGACCCACTTGATACTGAAACCATGTAAAAGCACACGAGACCACAGAAACCTACAGGAACAATTCGGTGGTTACCGAAACCTTGGACCAATGTTTCGGTATTTTCGAAATAGTACCGAAACTATATAAACTTACCGAGGCAAAGGCCACCGAAACCACTTCTATTTCTCTTATGGTTCTCGGTTGATGTATCCTTGTATGTGAAGTGTGTGCAGAATATATATATATATATATATATATATATATATATATATATATATATATATATATATATATATATATATATATATATATATATATATATATATATATAGCATGTGTGTTGCAGATTGTGTGTATGTATATTTATATATGTGTGGGTGTGCAGGAGTAATGAAGAAGAAAGCAAAAGTTAATAATATATATATATATGTACTATGTCAGATGAAAAGTAAAGTTTGACTTCTTCTTTTATTTTTTTTATATATATATAGATAGCATATGTGTGTAAAAGAAAGCATAAAGCAATAGTTAAATATATATATATATATACACACACACACATATATAAATATAAATATATGCTTAAATATAATTAAGTGGCCTTTGGCCAAACTTAATTATATTTAAAATCTACAAAATATTTAGCAAGAAATTACATTTTAAGATATTTTAATTTTAAGCTAGCTTCATTAATTTATTACGTACGCTGTAATATTAAATTACAGACACTACGTTGTACGCCGGATATTAGATTAAAGCATATAGTTCGGTTACGAGTCAAAGCTTATTTAAAGAGTCGACATTCAGAAATAATGGAAAGCCATATTAAAGCCTAGACAAGCCAATGCAAGCATTTCAGAATATTTCAAAGCATTTTCAGTACTGTGAGTAACAGTTATTCTTGTTTGCATGTTTTATATGAAATTGAGACATAAATTGCTTCTATATGATTTCTTTGGAATTCAATCGACTGTTGTGAGTGAAGGCGAACACTGTGGTACAGGCGATACCCAGCTTAGCCGGATCTTACACCTGATCTATTAATGTGCATAATATACTGTTATCTGTTTATTGTTCTGCATATCATACAGCAAGCTTTGTTTGAGCGTTTCTTTGTGCATTTTCATAAGCATTATACATAGCAAGCAAGCAATTCTGATGCTCACCACTATCCCAAGCATTATGCGGGTAGCTAGCCCCGTATCACCGACTGATCATTGGAAGCGGTAACCCCTAGTGGTGACATCTCCTTTCTGCGAGAAATGTCTCAATTGTGCAAGCATTCTTTCTGGGTAATAAGCAAGCAAGCATAACATGCCTTTATAGGCACTTTCGCCGCATATTTTACATGCATTCATGAATATCTGTTTACTCACTAAGCAATTAGCTTACAGTTGCTACTCACAATTTTTACAGGAAAAGGTAAAGAGCAAGCTGGACCTTCTGCTTAGGTCTATTTTCTGATCAACCCAGAGGACTTAGCTCACTTTCAGCTTGTGGTATAACTTTATGGTGCCTTGGGATCTGGGTAGCTGCTTTTAATTATATTGTGATGTAATAGCAATTTAGTACTGTAACCTTGTAGCACGTGTAGTGCATGACATATTGTAATATTTATTTAGATTTATGCAAGCTTTAGACTTTTTTTTTGTTTATGGCTATTGTTATTATTCCTGGGATAAGCAAGCGTGATTAAAGCAAAGATGTGACAGGATGGTATCAGAGCATTAGTTTGAGGGATTCAAGTTTTAGCAATAACACTTGGACTCAAACTTTTAAGCAAAGATATTAGCTTCGAATATCTAGGCTTTAACTTGACCTGAGATAGGCTTTGACTTTGCTTTAGAAATTGGGAAATGGGGTAGAATAGGAGTTATGCCTATTCTTATGTAAGTATTATTTAGAGTAAATTACAGAAATGGTCCCTGTGGTTTGTTCAAAATTATGGAAACGGTCCCTCAACTTTCAAAGTTGCAGTGGCGGTCCCTCAAACCACTTTTTACTTGCAGAATTGGTCCTTCTGTTTCTAAAATTTTTAAAAATGACGATTTTGCCCTTCTTTCAATTACAAGTTTGGTAATTTCAATTTTGGTCCCTTTTCTTACTTTTTCATTTTTTATTTTAAATTTGAAATGTTAATTTAATAATTTATGATTTGATTCATTATCAATTATATTATTATTATTATTATTATTATTAATTATTCCTATTTATTTTGTAAAATAAATCTATATTTCTTTACTAAAAATTATGTTTATTTATATACTTAATTAGTTAAGTTATGCATCTTTTTATGTATTCAGTTTATTTATTAAAGTTTTATTTATTTATATTTTATTGGTTAAACTATTTGTACAAAATACTAAAATTAAATCAAAACGTATTAACGTAACAAAATATATTATTGTAAATAAACTAAAATATAAATATAATTCATTATTTCTAATATCTATAAAGATTAATAAATATAAAATATAAATACAATATCTTATTTATTACATATTTAAATAATAATAAATAGATAAGATTTAAATCTTTATTCAAATTATATCTTATATGTACTTTATCTATAAGTCTAATTAAAAAAATATATTAGTTGTTTATTTATAAAATGATTTGTAAAATTATTTATTTTTAATATATATTAGTAAATTAATAAATTGTAAGACATTTTTTTAAACCAACCAAATAAAATAATAAATTTAAATAAAAACATATTGGCGTAAAAAATATTTAAATCAAAAACAATAAATTAGTAAATTTAAATCAAAAGGTATTGAATTAGTAAATATAAATCAAAATTTACGTAAATTCAAATTTATATCTTATATATACTTATCTATATATCTAAATAACTTAATATAAAATATATATAAACATTATATATTATGTAAAATTAAAATTTCGAATTGTATCGACTAAATATATATAAATTTAGGAATAAAAAGTAAAAAATGTTAAAAATTAACTATTGATCATGACTATATAAAAAGATATATATATATATATATATATATATATATATATATATATATATATATATATATATATATATATATATATATATATATAATGTGACGAATAACCGTACTTTATTTTTATTTTTATATAATAATTAATATTAAATTATTTAATTTAAGTTTCCATACATTTCATTTAACCAATTATTTATAAAAAATTATTCACGTAATACGTGGGTTCATAAACTAGTTCTTTATTAAATAAATTGAATACATAAAAAAATACGTAGATTATTAAATTAAGGATAAAAATAATTGTTAAGAAATAATTATAAATTTAATTTTAAAAATAAATAGGTATATAATAATAATAATAATAATAATAATAATAATAATAATTATAATAATAATAATAATAATAATAATAATAATAATAATAATATAAAGATTTAAATAATAATTTGTTAAATCAATATTTCAAATTTAAAATCAAAATTTAAAAGTTTAAGGAAAAGGACCAAAAGTGAAATTAAATTAAATAGTTGAGGGACTAAACTTGTAATTAATAAAAGGGTAAAATCGTCATTTTTGAAAAGTTAAGACACAGAGGGACCTTTTCTGCAAGTAAAATGTGATTTGAGGGACCACCACTGCAACTTTGAAAGTTGAGGGACCATTCCCGTAATTTTACACAAACCACAAGGACCATTTTTGTAATTTACTCTATTATTTATATAATTTCAGAACATGTCTGGATCTGGTGAAGGAGCTGGAGGTGGACTCACTCCTGAACAGATCATGCAAATTATGCAAACTATGCTTAATGAGAACAACGAGCGTCAAGCTAAGTTTCTACAAGATCAGTTTCGTGCTCGTGATGAAGCCGAAACTAAGCGTAGAGAAGAACGTAGGAAAAAGCAACAAGATGATACTGGACGCCACAACGCCGACGAGGAGGAAGCCCCTGTAGTCCCTCCTAAGGGCTGCAACTTCCGTTACTTCAAAGCTTGTGGAGCTCAACCTTTCAAAGGAGCTGCAAACTCGATTGAAGCGCTCGAGTGGATTACTGGCATTGAGCGAATATTTCTCATCAGCGACTGTGCTGAAGAATCCAAGGTCAGCTTTGCTACTACATTGTTCGAGGGTGGCGCTGTTATGTGGTGGAGGTCTTAGAAGAACATGCACGGAGCTAACTGGATTAAGTCCCTATCTTGGGATGAATTTAAGGTCATTTTCTTTCGTCAGTATTGCCCAGCTGATGAAAAGAAACTTTTGGAAGAAAAACTGATGTCTCTTACTCAGGGAACCAAATCGGTGACTGAGTATGAGATTGAATTTACCCGACTAAGCTTGCTGTCTGACTATCAAGTCGCTACTGAAGAGCGAAAGATCGACCATTTTCGGATGGGTCTGCATCCCGAGTACCAGAAGTTTTTGAAGCACCAGAGATATACCAACTATGCTGATTGTGTTGAAGCTGCTCGAATTCTCGAGCAGGACTTTATTCGAGCTGGAGGAGTTCCTGCTTCATCTGTTAACCCGACATGTCCATCACCGCCCAAGAAATCACGCACTGGAAGCTATTCTGGATCTTCATCCAGATATTCTCAGCCACATCAGTCTCAGTACCGACAGTTCAGCTCACCTCCGGCGCATCAAGCTCGTTCCTATACAGTACATTCTGAGCCGAGGCAGTGTCGCCGCTGCCATAAGTCACACATTGGGCGCTGTAACCCCAATGATGTGAGATGTTACGTGTGCAATGACATAGGGCATAGCAGTGAAGAATGTCCTAATAAAGTTAAAGTTTGCAACAACTGTTTACGCCCTGGACATACTGAGCGGGCATGCACGCATCCATTCAGTTTAATTTATCCAAGTGCCGAGCATCATCCACGTTTGCAACAACAACAATACCGACCCCAGCAGCAACCACACCATCAACAACAACAACAAAGGCAAAACCAACCGGCCCGACATAGCACATCACGTGGAGGTTCTAGCCGCCGTAATGAACCAGCAAGAAATCAGAATCGCGCATTCCAAATAACGGCCGAGCAAGCGAAGGAAATACCAGATGTGGTATCTGGTATGTTTCTTGTTAACTCTATTCCTGCTAGAGTTATTTTTGATTCAGGAGCCAACCGTTCTTTCATATCAAATTCATTTGCTTCTAAACTTGGAATTGCACCGACCACTCTACCTGTTATATTTGATATCGAAACGGCTAGTAATGTAAGTGTGTCTACCGATAAAATTTACCGTGATTGCATCATTCTTCTCGACAATTGCACATTTCAACTTGATCTTATTCCGATGGATTTTCACGAGTTCGACGTTATCGTGGGTATGGATTGGCTAGTTCACCATGACGCCAACATTATATGTAAAAAGAAGTTAATCAAGCTCACTACTCCGGATGGCCGCAGTATCTGCATCTATGGTGACAGAATGAAAGGTGATTTATGCTTGATCTCGGTAGTGAAAGCTAGGAAGCATATAGCTAAGGGTTGCGTGTCTTACTTAGCCTATGCAATAGATGCTAAATCTGAAAAGAAAACTTTAGCCGAGGTACCGATAGCCTCAGAGTTTCCCGATGTCTTTCCTGAGGACATCTCTGGACTTCCACCAGACCGTCAGGTGGAGTTCAGAATTGATTTAGTGCCAGGCGCGGCACCGATTGCTCGAGCCCCGTATAGACTTGCACCTGCTGAAATGCAAGAAATGATGAAGCAATTGCAAGAGTTGCTTGACAAAGGGCTTATACGACCAAGTTCATCTCCCTGGGGAGCTCCTGTTCTTTTTGTTAAGAAGAAAGATGGGACTCTCCGGATGTGTATTGATTATAGGGAGTTGAACAAGGTAACAATAAAGAACGAATATCCGTTGCCCAGAATAGACGATCTTTTTGACCAACTTCAGGGAGCCAGTTACTTCTCAAAGATCGATCTTAGATCTGGGTATCATCAGCTCAAAGTCCGCGAAGAAGATGTTTCCAAAACAGCTTTCCGCACCAGATACGGGCATTACGAGTTTCTTGTTATGCCCTTTGGCCTTACTAATGCTCCTGCGGCATTCATGGATCTCATGAACCGTGTTTGTAGGCCAATGCTTGACTAGTCTGTTATTGTCTTTATAGACGATATTCTCATCTACTCGAAATCCGAAGCTGAGCATGCTGTGCATCTTAGAGAACTACTAGAGTTGCTGCGCAAAGAGCGACTTTACGCCAAGTTCTCTAAATGCGAATTTTGGTTGCGACAGGTGCTCACGATCTCGATTTATTCACTTTAAGTTTATCTTTTCTGTAATTTTCATGCTCAGCGTTAACCTGTAAATCTTGTATCTTATCAGATACAATTTCTTGGACACGTGATATCCGGTGAAGGAATCGCTGTAGATCCTTCTAAAATTGAAGCCATTCAGAACTGGGAAGCTCCCAAATCAGCTACTGAAATCCGAAGTTTCTTGGGATTGGCGGGTTACTACCGTCGATTCATTAAGGACTTCTCAAAACTAGTCATGCCTCTTACATCACTTACTCGCAAGAATGTTCCCTTTATTTGGGAAGAAGCTCACTAGACCGCCTTCCAAACTTTAAAACAGAAACTCACCGAAGCGCCTATTCTGGCCTTGCCCGAAGGCAATGAAGACTTTGTGGTCTTCAACGATGCTTCATATCAAGGGCTTGGGTGTGTTTTGATGCAAAGAGGCAGAGTCATAGCATATGCTTCTCGCCAACTTAAGGATCATGAAAAGAGTCATCCGACTCATGACCTTGAACTTGCTGCTGTGACTTTCGCATTAAAAACGTGGCGTCATTACCTCTACGGCACCAAATGCCAGTTATATACAGATCACAAGAGTCTTAAGTACATTTTCAGTCAGAAGGAGCTCAACATGCGCCAGCGACGCTCCATGGAACTCATCAAAGACTATGACTGTGATATTCTGTTTCACCCTGGCAAAGCGAATGTGGTGGCCGATGCATTGAGTCGTAAATCGTATTCCGCAAAATGCCTCTATACTCTGACTCATACTTCATTTTCATCTACTCTGATCGATGAAATTCTTATCTCCCAAGCTGAAGCCTTGAAAGAAGAAAACCTCAACTCTGAAGACGTGAAAGGGCAACTTCAATTCTTAATCGATAGCCCTCGCGGCTTAAAGCTCTTCAAGAATCGTGTTTGGGTTCCGAAATTTGGAGATATACGACAGAAGATACTCTCAGAAGCGCATTGCTCGAACTTTTCTGTACATCCCGGCAGCACCAAGATGTACAACGATCTAAAAGTCGAGTATTGGTGGCCCGGTATGAAAAGAGACGTAGGCCAATATGTCGATAATTGTGTTACATGCCGATTAGTCAAAGCGGAGCATCAGCAGCCTTATGGCAGTCTACAGCCTCTACCAATTCCCGAGTGGAAGTTCGATCACATAACGATGGACTTTGTGACGAAGCTTCCCGACTACGCAGAGACAGCACGATGCAATATGGGTGATCGTGGATCGTTTAACCAAAGTTGTGCACTTCATTTCGATTCGCGAGAATTACTCACTAGAGAAGCTGGCTAAGATTTATATAGACGAGATTGTTGCTCGACACGGTGTGCCTCTGTCAATTGTTTCCGACCGCGACAGCCGGTTCACTTCGAGGTTCTGGAGTGCATTGCAAGATGGTTTAGGCACCAAGATCAGAATGAGTACAGCGTATCATCCGCAGCCTGATGGCCAGAGTGAGCGCACGATCCTTACACTCGAAGACATGCTGCGGGCATGTGTTCTTGAGTTTAGCGGTAATTGGGACGACCACTTGCCGTTAGCAGAGTTTTCTTATAACAATAGTTACCACTCATCCATCAAAGCCGCACCTTTCGAAGCCTTATACGGACGCAAGTGCCGAACTCCTACGTGTTGGCATGAAGCCGGTGAAGCACCAATCGCTGGTCCCGAATTACTTCAACAAACCAACGACAAGATCAGAATCATTCGCCAACGACTGGAAACTGCTCAATCTCGACAAAAGTCATATCAAGATCGGCGCCATAAGCCTTTAGAATTTCAAAAGGATGATTATGTAGTATTGAAGGTTTCACCGATGAAGGGTGTGTTCAGATTCGGCAAGCGCGGAAAGTTAGCACCACGATTCGTAGGTCCTTTCAAGATCATCGAGCGCGTTGGAACTCAATCATATCTTTTGGATTTGCCGAATGAGCTATCCAACATTCACCCCGTATTTCACGTCTCGCAGCTAAGGAAGTGCAACGAAAGCGAAAGCGAAAAGTGGGCGGATCATCTGACTTATAAGATTAATGAGAAGCTGCAATGTGACGAGCCCGAGGTTATTCTAGAGACCAAGATGAAGAAATTAAGGAATCGAGAAGTGGCAATGGTGTTGGTGCAATGGAGGACTTCTCATGGAAATTCCCAGACCTGGGAATCTGAGCAAGACATGAGAGTTCGATATCCGCATCTGTTTGAGTCCTAGGTACTTCGGGGACGAAGTGCAAGCGTGGTGGGCTCATACTATAACACCTTACTTTATAATTATGCGTTTATGTCGCAATTTGCGTTTTATGATGTAATGCGAGAATTTTAAATGAAGTTAATTGATAAATAATGCAATTAAGTAATGAAAATTATTTAACTAAGTTAAATATATGTTACAAATCATTTAGTTGAGCAAGTTTAAAGAAATGAAATAAAAACAAGTTAGGGGTTAAATTGTACATTTAACAAACCTTGAGAAATTAAAAAGAAATATAAATGCACAAATGATGGTCATTTCTTTACATCACTCATCAAACAAACCTCTGCTATTCTCTCCTTGTCCAAGTATCGGTTCCAACAAGTTCAACAAGAACATCACAAATCTTGCAAAGAAATCCAGGAAGTCAAGAAATCAATCAACAAGCATAACAACACAAACTACAAAGGTTTAAGGTAATAATCATGATAAATCTTGTTTTGAAATATATATATATATATATATATATATATATATATATATATATATATATATATATATATATATATATATATATATATATATATATATATCTTTGTCTACGGTTTCTGTGTTCTTATGAACACAAAATTTAGCTACAATTTCAGCAAACAAAAGCCATGCATGTTTTGATTTTGTGCATATTTAATTATCCTAACAATATGAAGCTTCAATTTCAAACATGAAATTAAAGAGCTGAGATTATAAAATGTTGTTTTCCGTTTTTTTTTCCTGTTACTGTTTTGACCGAGAGAAAGAAGCCAAGGAAGCTTATGGCCTTCGGCCAAGCTTCTTAATCAGGTGTGGGTTTGTTGGAACAACAAATATACAAGTATCTAACCTTTTAAATTCCCCTAATAACTACTAAATATCAAGAAAATAGAAGGAAAAGGGTGCTGTGAGCGTGTGTCGGACATATATAATTGCATGAAAGAGAGGTACCGAAACCCTCAAGGGTTTCGGTAATATCAAACCAAAGAGGAAGCTACCGCAACCTTTACATCATTTCATAAAATACCGAAGCCAAGGAGTAGCACCGAAACCATTCCATGCAACATTTCAACCGAGACACACATGGAGTAACCGAGACTTACCAAAACCTTAAGGTCTCGGTATACTCACTACCGAAATCCATAAAAAATACCGAGACCCTTGAAAGCTACCGAGACCCACTTGATACTGAAACCATGTAAAAGCACATGAGACCACAGAAACCTACAGGAACAATTCGGTGGTTACCGAAACCTTGGACCAATGTTTCGGTATTTTCGAAATAGTACCGAAACTATATAAACTTACCGAGGCAAAGGCCACCGAAACCATTTCTATTTCTCTTATGGTTCTCGGTTGATGTATCCTTGTATGTGAAGTGTGTGCATAATATATATATATATAGCATGTGTGTTGCAGATTGTGTGTATGTATATTTATATATGTGTGGGTGTGCAGGAGTAATGAAAAAGAAAGCAAAAGTTAATAATATATATATATGTACTATGTCAGATGAAAAGTAAAGTTTGACTTCTTCTTTTATTATATATATATATATATATATATATATATATATATATATATATATATATATATATATATATATATATATATATATATATATATATATATATATATATATAGATAGCATATGTGTGTAAAAGAAAGCATAAAGCAATAGTTAAATATATATATATATACACACACACACATATAAATATAAATATATGCTTAAATATAATTAAGTGGTCTTTGGCCAAACTTAAATATATTTAAAATCTACAAAATATTTAGCAAGAAATTACATTTTAAGATACTTTAATTTTAAGCTAGCTTCATTAATTTATTACGTACGCTGTAATATTAAATTACAGACACTACGTTGTACGCCGGATATTAGATTAAAGCATATAGTTCGGTTACGAGTCAAAGCTTATTTAAAGAGTCGACCTTCAGAAATAATGCAAAGCCATATTAAAGCCTAGACAAGCCAATGCAAGCATTTCAGAATATTTCAAAGCATTTTCAGTACTGTGAGTAACAGTTATTCTTGTTTACATGTTTTATATGAAATTGAGACATAAATTGCTTCTATATGATTTCTTTGGAATTCAATAGACTGTTGTGAGTGAAGGCGAACACTGTGGTACAGACGATACCTAGCTTAGCCGGATCTTACACCTGATCTATTAATGTGCATAATATATTGTTCTCTGTTTATTGTTCTGCATATCATACAGCAAGCTTTGTTTGAGCGTTTCTTTGTGCATTTTCATAAGCATTATACATAGCAAGCAAGCAATTCTGATGCTCACTACTATCCCAAGCATTATGCGGGTAGCTAGCCCCGTATCACCGACTAATCATCGGAAGCGGTAACCCCTAGTGGTGGCATCTCCTTTCTGCGGGAAATGTCTCAATTGTGCAAGCATTCTTTCTGGGTAATAAGCAAGCAAGCATAACATGCCTTTATAGGCACTTTCGCCGCATATTTTACATGCATTCATGAATATTTGTTTACTCACTAAGCAATTAGCTTACAGTTGCTACTCACAATTTTTACAGGAAAAGGTAAAGAGCAAGCTGGACCTTCTGCTTAGGTCTATTTTCTGATCAACCCAGAGGACTTAGCTCACTTTCAGCTTGTGGTATAGCTTTATGGTGCATTGGGATCTGGGTAGCTGCTTTTAATTATATTGTGATGTAATAGCAATTTAGTACTGTAACCTTGTAGCACGTGTAGTGCATGACATATTGTAATATTTATTTAGATTTATGCAAGCTTTAGACTTTTTTTTTTTGTTTATGGCTATTGTTATTATTCCTGGGATAAGCAAGCGTGATTAAAGCAAGGATGTGACAACATTAGGTATCGCCTACTAGAAATAAAGTCCACCACTCTAACAAAGTCGGAGTGCTATCAACACTTGCTGACTATTCTCATGTCTAATGTCACGCAATTACCTCGTAATTTCATAGGAATAAGTTTGGCTTCCTAACTAAGCCAACTAATTAGACCCAGATTCATTCCATATCAATGACAATTTGTCAAGAAGATTCAAATAGAACGCAACAAACCAGCATAAAAACGTCTCAAGGAAACGTTATGGAGATCATAATTGGAAGACGATGCTTCCACTACGGGGATTCATACTCGGCTGTAGCTTCAGCCTCGTCAAGATTAGCCTTCTATTGAGGGCAACTGCGAATCATGTGATCCACATAACCACATTTCCGACAACTAAACACCACATTGGACATCTAGGTCGAATATGTCATATCTGTCCTCATTTATGACACACTAGGTTGTCCTTCGAACACTCTCATTTATGAAACTTTATACACTTCAAAAATCAATGTCGAGATTTAAATCTCGAATATTGGGGCAGAAATGACACCTCAATGAAGAGTGACCTAAGAACTCAAATAAGGATAAACTTCCCTCGGTTAAACCACACAATATGGTCAAACTAATTCATTAGGAACTATATTCATAGATCCCATTGGAGAATGGACCTCACGGTCCTGACAAGACAAATCATACTCGCGGAGTCGAGTACACTTCACAACACACCTGAAGGAAGGAATATCACAAATTTTTTTTACAATGTTAAATGACCTTAATGTCATAAATCACACAATGAACATGTTTTATTATAGCGCCTACGACCTTAAGCCTATATGGCTACCACAAGACTCTCATGCCAAGCTTCTTATCATCAATCGACCCAATCTGTCGCTACACCTATCCATTCAAGGTTCAATGCACGACGTGGGTACACACGTCTTCAAATTATTTTATACCCAACAACTAGGGTACATTTATTCATATTTTACTCTCAAATCTCATCCATACAATTACCATTTTAAAAAAATGACAATGTCGAACCCAATGTCGACTATAGATAATATATATATACTTCAATTGTACATATCATCACACAAAATTAGCATAAGTCTACCCAAAGTATCCCCATCCTAGGCCAAAGTTCAAACCTATGTTTGTTGTCATAATATTTGCCTAGGTGGGTCAATATAAGCATCATCCAAGGGTTCAAAGGTGAGTATCGCGCACTATACTCAGTCGATGAACCACGTCTCTGATACCTAATTGAAACACCCATGCAACAATAATACATATTTCAGTGTAATTAACAATAGTTTATACATCAATACTTGCGTAATTAGGGTATAAATTAAAACTTTTACAACTAATGCATCATAAGTGATGCATCCGAATAACAACTATTGAATCTACAAGGTTACAAGTCATGATCCTGCAAACAAATAGTCAAGGCCAAGAGGTCGACTAACCCAAACCCAACACAATCACCAAAGCATACCGTTAGTCTCGAGTCTACACTCTGAATAATGAGGAAGAATATAAACTTCCTGCTCGATAGCTCAAACCTGCAAAAAGGTTAACAACTAAAGGGATAAACAACAAAAGTTGTTTACTGAATTCTAAGATTAATATAAATAACAATTACATACTAACCATGTCTATCCAACACATAATTTATATCAACCAAAGATATAGGGGCCAATGATGGCCAATGCCAAGCTAGAATGGGATCACCTCATCCTCGTTGAGGACTATCGGTGTCCCACATCAATTATATACCTATTCAAATTCACAACAAGATGCCTCATCTCACTGAGGACTATTAGCATTCTCGACATTTATCAATGTCACATGTTTCACCGTCACTGCCCGGCCTAGCCGAGTCAAGGTGGGGAACCGACTCAACTCTTGGAATCCACTACACCGCTAGACATAGTCAAGCCAAAGTGGGGATTCCAACGCGTGTCATAGTAGCACGTTATAACGCTTTTACAAAGTTGTTTTACCAAATCGGCATGTTACATTACCACAGTACGTACCACTAATGACTCCAATTCAAAGGTGAGAACAAACATGCTTGCGGCCCAACGTGTCATAATCATCGCCACGAAGGCGGCCCGTTGTCGTCCTCACATGATGTCAACACCGACACTAGGACATAACTCATGCTTGCAGACCAACGTGTCATAATCATCGCCTGCAGGCGGCCCGTTTCCGTCCTCACATGATATAATCCTATCCCAATCCAATAACCACATACCCCATGGTCGTCTAGGGTTCCCTATCAAAGTCGGGCTCTAGCAAGTACGAGGCTATCCCTAGCAAGTTCGGGACTTCCGACAATGCAAGTACATCGGCATCCGGCATCCAAAGAGGCCAGGAATAATCCATGGACATCCAACGGGGTCCAAAACGCATTCCACAACAAATTAGGGTTCAAGAGGACTCATGAGAGTCTATAATGGTCCATAAGACCAATTAAGAAAACCACTCATGTGGATCTACTAACCGTTCTTCAATAATGGTTCTAACATATCATCGGGGTTGTTTGACAATACTAATAAACCTACCGGTTAAATAGTCCTTTATGCCCGATTCATAATCAATTAAATTGTCACGAAGGCGACCCAATATACAACTTAAAGATTCATGCATATATCCCAACTATTATTAATTAATCACAAAAGGGAGTAGTCCAACCTACGAGATCATCAAACGTGAATTACCAACTTCCAACCAATATTATTCATACAGATAAGCGGTTAGACATATTATATGAATTGCAAAACAAACCAATACATAACTATATCAACTATCATGGCAATTCACTTTTCAATTCATGATGCATGACAACATGTTCAATAAGGCTACAATAAATCCATCTATAGCATGTGAATATGCATGATCAAGTAGCATGTTATCAACAAAGACATAAACAACAATTAATATGTAATCATTCATCTACATTAGTGCTAGAACTCACAATGATTAGTTTAGAAGATTCCAAAGCCTTCCAATAAAGCCACAATATCTCGGAGAATGGCTAAAGTTTGCAATTAAGCTCCTTTCGACTCAATTCACCTAGAAGCATTCATAACGCGTACACGTAAGCCCCCGAACACAAGATAAGCCCCTAAGAGTAGGCTAAGGGTATTGGTAGGGGTGTGCAAAATAACCGAACCCGAATAACTCATCCGAACCGAACCTTATTCGGGTTAAATGGGTCGGGTTATTCGGTTTTCGGGTTTGTTAATCAGGTTAAATGGTAACCGAATAAGATTTTCGGTTCGGGTATCGGGTGAGAAGTAAAAACTTACCCAAATAACCCGAATAACCCATATATCAATAATTAAAAAATTAATAATAATAATAATATATCATCCTATCTTGGCATCTTGCGGCTACTTTAGTAAAGACGTTGGTTTTTATCTTTTACAAACCAAAAACACGTGTCTTTTCGACTCTTCCACGGTTCCCCATATAGAATATAAATATTTAATTACATAATTTTAAACTTTTTAACCCGCTTAACCCGTTCTACCCATTTTACCCAACCTATTTAACTCTTTTAAACCATTTCATAGAAGATTCTATTTTTATAATAAAACCGATTAACCCATTTAACCCAAACCGAATAACCCGATACCCATTTAACCCAAAACCGATTAACCCGTTCTCTTATTTGGTTCGGGTTCGGGTAGTTAACATATACCCTCATACCCGAATAACCCGAACCGAATAACCCGAAACCCGTTTAACCCGCCCGAATAACACCCCTAGGTATTGGGTTATCAAACCGAAAGTACTAAGTTCATAAGAGGCCTTAGGAGTTCCGGGCTCAATCAAAGGCCCTCAAACCCTTTAAACACTTAATTTAGAGGTGCAACGAACGTATAAGACCCAAGCATCGACCCCCAAACAAGCAAAATCCATTTTTGGGCCAGAAATATGGTCATGACGCGACCATGAGGTTAGTCGCGCCGCTACCCCCCTCCTGGACAACTCCCAACTCATTTTTGAGTAAAAAATGCACACCAAACTCCCAAAACTTCCATAAACGTTTTCGTAACTTTGGAGGGACTTTACCAACAATATTAATAGCATATTAAGGTCACTTAGACACCTCTAAAGATATTAGATTGATTTTATAACATTTCATGATTCCATGGAGCTCATACGGACTCCCAACGAGTCCGAAAATGACCGAAAACTCCAATCGACCACCAAGCTCTAATTGAGCTTGTAATCAATTCTAATCAATCCATAACAATATCTGACATATTTAGGTTATGATTAGGCATTAATAATATACTTAAACATTTAATTCAACCCAACAATGATTAGGAACTCGTTGAGGCATTTCACCGAACACTTGGCGTGGAGTTTCGACTTAAAACACCAATTTGAAATCCTTGCACATACTTTGTGTTTCCAAACTCATGCAAACACTTTAATAATACAATTGAACACTTTCCAAACATATTATACTATAACATAACATTTTATTACTTCATGGAGTTCATACGAACTTCCCAAACTAAGTTTTCAAAAATTCAAATGAGTTCCTACTAGCTTCTATTTAATTCCTTTATCATAAATAACATATTTGGGCATTGTTTAGACATTCAATTTACATTTAATCATTCAATTCAATCCAACAATGGTTAAGAACTCATTGTGGCATTTCACCGAACACTTGGCGTGCAGTTTTGGCTCCAAACACCAATCTTGAGCCTTTGCTCGAGTTTAACCCCAACCAATACATGAAATCATTAATCTAACATATTTAGACCATTTTATACCCTTTTCACACATTTAAATCATAAAAGATTGCCAATTGGTCCATAATAACTCTTTTGAGTTCATAAATGGGTTAAAACCCAAATCACCCATTTGAAGCTCCAAATGAGCTTCTATTAACTTCCATTCGATTCCATATCAATATTTAACTTATATGAATCAATATTTAGCATATTTATCCTACTAAAACATCAAACCAATTTCATAACCCATTGGAGATCATTTGAGCCCTAGCTTGGGTTCAAACCAAACCTAACTCAAACTACCAATGTAGTTGTATATTATGGTTTCATTTTAATTATATAACAACATACTAAAAGATTGGAGCCTTTAATAAATATTTCAACATAAACCCATTTAGGGGTTCATCTCCAAAAATGGAGGAAATGAAAGAAAATGAAGAAGAAGAACAAAGGAGGTGTTTATACCTTCAATATCCAACGAAAAGAGCAACATTTGAGCCATAAAACACTTCCATCTTCAATCTCCACCCACATCTCTACCCCTTTCTTTCTCTCTTTTTCTTTCAAAATGCAAGAGCAAAACACACACACACACCAAGTGTGTGTGTTGGACGATATTTAAAAAGGAAAGGGGAGAAGGGTTTGGCCCATGGCCACCCTTGACCCTCCAACTTTCTCATTATTACACCATTAACCCCTCCTAACAATTATATCTTTCATCTTAATAAAACAAATCAAAGTACATTACCTATTTTTGTCAATTCAATAGCTAATCAACCTTATATTATTCAAGTCCCAATAATAGCATAATGAAATAATACTCGACATTTATCTCATAATAATGCTTTTAGGTTCACAATTATAACTGTTCAATAAAGTTGGTTACCTCTTTAGTCAATATTACTATTATTTCCAATCAATAAAAAATAATCCAAAAATTATATTAACTCAACATTATTAAGAATATAATTACATCTTAATTATTTGGGGTGTTACAGAGAAACCTTAGATTCTTGATTGTTTTGTGTTAATTGTTAGCATACTGTGGGAATTGGTGAGCAACAATATTAAGAGTGTTTTGGGTATAGTTTTTATGGGTTATACTGCTGAAATCGTGATTGGGGATTAAAACCATCCCTGGACAGAGCTGAAAATCGGAACAAAGACCTACAACTCGTCGAGATAGGGTGAGCGCGGCCGCGATGAGTGGCGCGAGGGTGAGTGCGGGCTAGGGTTCATGAGCATGGGCTGCGATATGAGCTCGCACCATGATGGCGGCAGCATGACCGCGATGCGGTCAGCACGCCGCACTCGATATGATCGCGCACCGTGATGGGGGCAGCATGACCGCGATGCGGTCAGCGCGACAGCGCTCGGGTGAGTGCGGCCAAGATCCGCCTTCTTTGGGCCATATTGGGTTTTTGGGCCGTTGGGCCTATTTGGGATTACTTTCTGGGCTCAATCAGTTATATTAGTGATTATGGGATATGTGGGGCTTATTCATTAAGTTTGGAAGATTTTTTGTGTGTACAGGGACTTACCCAGATCGAGTTAAGATAGAGTTGGGTTAGCGGAAGGGTGATAATTAGCTGGGTGATCTAGGTGCGTACGCGAGATCTTTTAAAAGACATGTCGCCCCTTTTGAGTCTTTCCATGTTTATATGATTTGTATGGGCACTGCGAGTTGCCCCTCAGGTATGATCTTACCTTTCTTTATTATATGATACATGTGAATGTATAATATTGTGAGTGAGATCCATTATAGTGTAATCGTGATGAGTTATTGCGGGAGTTGAGTAGCTCTGTATAACCCTGTGTAGGGTTCCCATATATATATATATATATATATATATATATATATATATATATATATATATATATATATATATATATATATATATATATATATATATATATCTGTGTGTGTGTGTGTGTGTGTGTGTGTGTGTGGTTGTTTTACTGTCAGGTAACTCCTGACCTTATTATTCCTGATAGCCTCCACGGCGTTGCATGGCTGCAGGGGGAGGGGTCTCCCCAATTGAGATGAATATCTCATTTTGTATTGGATCTCAAGTAGCTCTGGGCAGAGGCTAGTGTGGCATGGTTTATGCCAGGTAGTGTAGAGTTACAGTTGTTGTCATGCTTACAAGCGTTGTGTGCTTATGTGATTAGTGCAGAGTCTAACCCTTGTGTACTCACGAGCTAAGAAGATTACATATTCGAGTCTAACTGTGTATCAGGGGGACATAAGATAGGGCCGCCAGCTCCTGAGCGAAAGTAGGAGCTTCGAGACTGTTGATGAGGGTTTCACGTTTTGTTGACTGTACGTGGTTACTGCTGATATTATTGTTGGAAAACTGTGGTTATTTGTATCGGGCTTCTGCATGGGAATATCTGTATCTGGGTTTTGGGATATGTATGATGGGTTATCAGTTAATCAGTGTTGTTTATGTTATGTAAAATGTTTTAAATTAACAGTGTTTGTGTAAACCTCTGACATTGTGAAATGAAATTTATATACATTATTGTTACCTGTGTATTGTAAATGAGGTGACATTTATGCGGGTTTGGAGGGTGTTAGATCACATTTCATACCATATTTAAATTTAAAATAAATTTTCATTCACTTATTTATTGTGATTAATAGCCTTCAACTTGGCAGACAATAATCTCAACAATTATTTAGTTATATCATGACATGTTAAAAGAATATATTTATTTAAAAAATATATAAAAATTCCAACTTTCAATTAGTTGTTTCCTTATTAATTTTATTTTCTCATGAACAAGAGTAATGTTCAAAAGATAATAATCAATGAAGTATTATTTGAGATATCACCTTTTGAAATAATACGACAAGATTAAAATCACAGAAGTTGAACTAACACATACTTTATAAAAATAATTAGGTTAATATCCATGTTTTACATGGACTGATATACAAAATTAGTTATAAATTAAATATTTATAAAGAGATGGATCCCTTAAGTCAATAGTAAAAAATGATGACCGTAAGTCAATTTTTAAGTAAAAAAAAGACGATTAAGATTTGATTCAAATTATTTTAATTATTGATTTAAGTATAATATTTTATGATTCTTACACATGTTAATCAATCCAATTATTATCTTCTTATTATTGATTCAAAAACGTTGATCCTTCATTCTGATTTATTTGTTATTGTGTTATCATCAATCTCATAGATATCAACAAAATAATTATTTTATATTTTTATAAATTATATTAATTTAAATTGTATAAATTTGTTAGAGACATTAAATTAAACCATATATAGGTTTTCTTATTGAAGTTGTAACAATTAATAATAAATATTCATTGCCCATGTGATTAAAATTTGATATAACAATTTCAGTGTCAACTTAAAAAATAAATAAATAATTGAGATTATTTGAAATTAAGTTATTTTAAAAAATAAATTTTGCAACATTTAGTTTTGAAGTTGTAGACAATATTAATACAAATTTTATTAAAGAAAATACATGTAAAACTTGAATGATTATTTTTTTAAAATGTGTCAGAATTTCATGCTTAACATATAAAGATTTGATGACTAAAAGTTTTTCAAATTAGCTAAAATTCGGTTCGGTTTCGGTATTTTCGGGATCGGTACCGGTTCGGTACTGTCCAGTACCGAGCTCACCCCTAGATACAATATAACAACTCAAATTTTGAATTGAGAAATCATTATCCTCCCCCCCCCCCCCCAAAAAAAAAAAAAAAAAAACTGGTATTTTTTTTAACCAGACCAGTTGTTTGATCCGGTTTTCAACCGTTTTCAAATCTATTTGGGCCACCGGTCTTTTTACTGGATAAAAAACCAATTTCTAACAGGAAAAAAATCCAAAAATCGTGCTGTTGAATTATAGCTGTTGGGAAGAATTTCTAGCCGGTTATGACCTTTTTTGCAAAAAAAAATTGCAATTTTGACACCCCAAACTTGTATAAATAGATAAGAACTCTATTTGGTTGATCACACTATATTCCAAACACTTTCGGTTGATATTTTCGGTATTCTCAAACTATCGTAATTTCAAAAATTCCAAACTTTCTTTTTCTTTCTTCTTACATGGCTACTAGTAATACTCACGATACGACGGGACAATCTTCCCTCGGGGGAAATCTCGAAGTTGTAAGAGTGCTTGAGAACAAATGCAACAAATAATTTTGGGAGCATTACGAATTGTGTGATTTTGTCGATCAGTATGAAAAAAACTCAATGCAAACTTTGTCAAAAGTTTTTTTGCAGCCGAAGAAAACACGACGTTGAGAAACCATATTACGAAATCATGCAAGACAATTCACATGCGAACCGCTCCGACTCAAGCAAACGTTCTCCACAAGACGGCGTTTTCATTTACGACAACTACAAATTACGTGAAGCTATCACAAACTTTGTGATTACAAAAGTTTTGCCGTTCGACCACAATTCAATAACTGATGCAACCACGATATACTCAAGTAAGTCGTACTACCATTCGTAGAGATGCTTTAAATATGTTGCGTGTTGCGAGGAAAAGATGATTATGAGTTTTGAAAAACATAATTATTGTGTTTCGTGAACTTGTGACGTTTGGAGTTCCCCTCACAACACCGGAATTCTTTTTAGTCGTTACGGCACATTGGTTAGATATCCAAAATTGACAAATGATCAAAAAAAACAATCACGTTCGAATTATTCGGCGTACCACATACCGGTACAAATTTATTTGCACTTTTGAAAAGAGTTATTTGTCTTTATAAATTAGAAACAAAAATTTCTGTTTTTGATATGTGTCGAATAATACAAACGCGATGCCGTGATTAACATTATTATCACATATTTTAGATGACATATTTTTTCATACTCGTTGCGTTGCACACATTATAAGTTTATATGTGCAAGCCGGGTCGGAGGTGATTGAACCGATTAGATTACAGCTTAATGCGATGATAAAATCGGTTCTTTGTTACAACAATCAAAGACAAAATGCTTTTAAACATTATTGTATATCAATTAATAAAAAAAGCTTTGAGTGTTAGATTGTCCAACTCGTTATTGTATATCAGTTAATAACTAGATATATGCACTCCACATTAATATAAAGGGAAACGTTGCAACCGTTTCACAATCGTTTTACAAGAAGGGTCAGGTCTCAATCTTTTATGTGAATCCGGATTGGGAAATTATTGTGAAAATAACTGAGTTATTAATGGTTTGTAAAAATGCAACAACTTATCTATATGGTGTTTATTATCCGACTAGTCATTTGTTTCTAAATCAAATTTATTTGTTGGCTTATAAACTAAATGATTTTGAATTTGAGAGTGAAGTTTTTCAAAATATTGGCAACGCAATGAAAGTAGAACTTTTAAAATATTTTAAGTAAATACCACCAGCTTTTACTTGTGTCGTCGCTTTAAACCCGACTATAAATGTTGATGGTGTGGAAACATTAATAGAAAGTATTGCATATGCTTATGGTTTACATGAAGATGAAGATGACCCCAATATTAACTACTTTAAAATGTTTCCGAGAGCTGTTCAATATTTATTTACGAAATACGGTACGAGTAGTGTATTACACGAACAAATGAGAAGAGAAAAATCATCTAGTAGAGTTGGAAGTAAAATATCACTTTTTAACACACTTGTAATTTTCCAATCCAAACGAGCACGTACTCCCACCCTGAGTAACGAGGTAGGAAATTATATGTCTAGTTAAGGGTGAGCTCGGTACCCAGACCGGACCGAATATCTCAAAACCGAAGTAAGAGACGTGGAAGAACCGAATACCAAACCAATTAATTTTATATGGTAGCGGTTCAGTTTCGGTTACGGGACCAGGTTTTCGGTGACAATCGCGTATTAGGACCGAATTTGGAAAATGTACCGGATACCGAACATAAAGTACCAAATATCACACCCGAATACCGAATATAATATAAAAGAATGCTAAAACAATTATATAGTTCAAAAGAGCAGCAACATCCAACAAAAAGGAAAACAGTTATAAGTTTGACGTTTTAAAGTTGCAAATAGGTATCGAAACAACAAAAGTTAATATCAAATCCTATTCATAGGTGACCAATTTTCCTTTCTTTTCCGTCATGAGCATGTATCGCCTCTTCATATATAACAAGTAAAAATCAGAAATCAGACAAAGTTAGTATGTAATCAATGATTTGTTAAAAATTCTCTACAAATATATTGAAAATTATTACCTATCGCTATCTCATCATCTTTCAATCGTCAACATCATCTACAATCGGTTCCCTCGATTTTCTAACTCAATCTTGGGTGCAAACCAAAGCCTCAACTATTGACGTCGATAAATTTGTTCGATACAATCAAATACACGTCCGCCAGGGGCGGATATAGTATAATAAGTGGGGTGTCACTTGACACCGATATATTTTCAAAATACTAAGGTCGTATGTATGAAAAACTCGAGTGAAACCTAAGATTTTTTTTGAGTGACACCTACAAAGTCAACAATTGTAAAACTTTAGGACTTCAATACATGAAAACTCGAAGGCAACATTTCTAAAACTTTAAGACTTACGATACTTATTGGTTTTAAGTTTTAATGGTATTGAACTATATACTTTTTAAAGTAGAAAAATCTTGTTATTTGTTAATTTTGTATTGACAACCCGTTTAGGTACCCGATCCATCTTAGAAAAATATTTTGAAAATCTAAGTATTAAACTTACCTTTAAAAAAGTGACACCGATAACAAAAACTACCTAGATCTGCGCCTACTAAACATCGACTCAGATGCCATAGTCGAAATTTGAATTGCCAAAACATCTAACAATATAATGTATAAAATTATAACTTGTAAAAGTAAATAAGTGTCAGAAAAAATTTAAATTGTACCTTTGGCCATCCGAGAAACGATCGGAAAATGCAAAGCATTTTGCTTCTATCATCGAAGAATGTCAAACTCCTTACTGTATGGAGTTATTGTCTCCTTCAAATATCTTTTTAGTTATGTCTCCAATGAAAATGAGTTGTTTTCCTCTACGTTTAGAAACTCACCAAAAAAGTCATTGTCATCATCACAACAAATAACATCTTTACTACCTTCTTGAGAAGACGCATGAGAATCGATCTTGTCAAATTTTTGTTTGTATACTAGAAACAATTTTTCCATCTTATCTTCAACATCCCAGACTAAATAAGCAACATTATAATCTATATTTTGTGTAGACATAAGATTATCATCCATAACCGTGTACATGATTATCTTACAAATGCATGTCTGAAGAAGGTAGAGTTCATTGATGTAACATCCTCAAATTCAATTACTGTAATTTGGATCTATTTAAGTGGAAAAATTTATAATTAAGTTGAAATTTGAGCAATGATTATGTATTTGAGATATTTAAAAGTTTGTTGTTATTTTAAGAAAATTTGAACTCTGAATTATTATTATGGAGTATTAAGATTATAGAAGTTAGTAATGATAAATTTAAGAATAAAATAGTATTTTATGGAACCGGTTAAGTTGAGGGGTGAAATGTGCAAAAATGATGAAAGTTGAATAAAAAGGCTAAAAAGCCATTCATTTTTCATATTGCACTCTCTCTCTACTTTCTCTCTCTAGAAAAACGCTCTCTACTTCTCTCTAGATTAACTCTCAAGACCGGCCAATTATCGAGATTTATACGTCATCGGAAAGATCTCGAGGAGTACTACAACAATCTACGGTTGGATTCTTGATTTCGTACGGATTGAGGTAAGAATCGACCCTTTTAAGCTTTATTATTTTGGTTTTTGAAGGCTTAAATTCGATTTTATCATTTATTGCGTGATTGGATTTAGTTTTGCTTGAAATTTTGCAAGAATATGATAGAATATGTGTAATAGAATCGAACCTAGGCATAATACATGACATATACATGATTTTTAGGCTTTGAAATGAAAGATTTAAGTTGTAGATATGAACAAACTCGAGAATGCCAAGAACAAACTCGATTTTTGTACTAAATTCGAGCATGTATTCGAATTTGACACCATGGATTTCGAATCTAACCATTAAACTCGAGATGGAGTTCGAGTTTACCCCATAGGGTTCGAGTTTAGCCTTAAAGTCGAATGAGAATTCGAATTTAACCCCTTAAATTCGAATTTAATGCCTAAAATTGAAAAACCCACTCTCTAAACTCGAATATTTTGAATGAAACACATAGACAACACATAAAATAACAAAATAACAAAAGTGAACATGAGTTGGGTTCAAACTTAGTTGTGGTTCGAATTTGGACATGGACCCGAAATGGGGGAAAACTATTGCAAAACTTATGAAACTTGGTTTTATGGATTTAAACTGTTTTTGACTCGAAATATTGTTGCAACTGATTTAACTGGTCCCTTGTGGTGTTGTTTAACCCACAGTGGGGTACATTGAGGATCCGGTTGAAATTCCGAGGAGAAATAATTATTGGTTAAAAGTTTAATTACGCACCCACTGTGAGTACATTAGATTTCGCATGTTTATATCTGTTTTATGTTAGCTTTGCTTGCTAAGACCTGTTGCTTCATTTATTGTTTGGAAATCTACTAACTTGCGTAGATTTAGATGCACATTCATACTTGTTGCATGTCCGTTCGATTGTTGTGCATCTAGTGATGGACCTGTGGGTCGCATCGATTACTATGATGTTACTGCGCTATATGACCTGGAGCTGATCCCTCCGAGGTTCTGGTAGGCAGTATGTCATCCCCGATCGTACGTTTGTCTCAGATGGTATGTTTAATGCCGAGCTTTGGGCTCGAAGGGGCTGCAGCTCTGGTTCCGTACTTGGTGTACGAAGAGGGTATACGATGTTTGTCATCGGTGTTACCCTTGGGGCTTCATAAAAATTTATAAAATGCGTAATCTGTGTATTCACTAAGCATTCGCTTACCTCTCAGTTGCTTTATTTTTACAGGAAAGGGGAAATCTGCAGCTGGACCTTCTAGTTAGGTCTTTTGTGAAGATTTTGAAGATTTGATACTATTTAATCGGTAATTATGTTTTGAGACAATGTTGTAATATATTCTGGATGTTGTAATAATTTAATTGGGTGTGTAGACTTAGATTTGGTACATTGTAGCACCGTAGGGTGTTTGACACTGTTGCACTACTTTAATTATGTGTTTTATTGCTTCCGCACTTAAATTAGGTTATCAGATCATTATGTAATTATGTTTGATGATTAATCCTGGGTGTTTTGTAAATGGTGGTTGTTGTGGCAAGGGTGTCACAATTGACGGATCCAATAAAACCGCAATATACATATTCATTCAAGTTTTCAAAATCACCCCCTATACTTGTCATATTTTTACACATTTCCAGACCCATCATCCAAAATCGCGGTGACGCTTCCCAATCTCGTAGATGTTTATCAACATCTAGAATTTCTCTAAGAATACGATGTGCTAGCGGTTTCGAAGTTTCCGAAACTAGCTTTGTTTTAGCCTTAAATTTTTCAAGAAAGTCCATCATACCTTTGCAAACTCGAAAATCCCCATTATCTAGGGCTTTAATTCATCACGTCCAAATGATTTATCTAACACGAAATCGTAACTATATAAAAAAACTTGACAAACTTACTAAACATAAACATATAGGATTAAAAATTTACCTTCAAGTTCATAGTTGAGAAACAATTCTCTTAATTCCACCTCAATTTTCAACAACTTGTAAGTCGAGTTCCACCGTGTAGGACAATCACCGCACAAAATCTTTTTTGATTCCCCTCCACAAGCTATCATGCACTTTCTAAACATTGTGATTCTTTGTGTGAATTTTCTTATATATATCTTACCGCATTTTGAACACGTTCTACATAATGATTAATTTCTTTTAAACCTTATTTGACAATAAGATTGAGAATACGAGTCATGCACCTTATTTGAAAATGTTTGCCACTGTCATACATATTTGGTAACTTGTTGATCAAAAACTCAATTGCCTTATCATTGGAAGATGCATTGTCAATTAATCCCCCACCTAACTATGAAATCTAATAACTACCGGGCCACATCCTCATCCTTATGACTATTAATGGGTCTAAAATTAATAATTTGTTTGTGCAAAACCCAATTATCATCTATAAAATCAGTCGTGACTACCATGTAGTTGATCCTTTGACACGAGCTAGTCCAAGTGTCGGTAGTCAAATGTATTGTATTTGTTGGACTACTTAAGTAATCAATCAATTTATTTCTTTTATCGACATAGTACTTTGCAATATCCCTACTAATTTTATGTCACGATGGCAAAGTAACCTTTCCATTTAGCGCACTCCTATACTCAATAAAAGTTTCATGTTCAACAAGCTTAAATAGTAGTTCACCCACAACAAACAAATTTAATAAAGCTTCTTTTATTCTATTCTCATCATGTTTCCATGTAGTCACACTTCCCTCTCCACTAGATTCTTTCTTAAATTGCAATGTACATTGTTTACTCGTATTATTATCAGGAATTTTATCACAATCAAGATAATGCTTCTTTAAACTAGAAGTTCTGTTCCTTGTCGGGGAGGCTTTAAGAATCACTAAGAAATACTTACGTTTTGCATGTCTTCTTTCGACTCCATCATCTTCAACTTTATAGAGTACATCAAAGTGCTCCCAACACGGGACCCTCTCTTTATATTGACGTTTTCATTTATTGGTTTGCTTGACATGATCCTCTTTGTTTTGAGTAGGATCCTAATCATCTTGATCATCAAGTACCACACGAGGGGTATCCACAACATATGTCTTATCATGCTAAATTTAAACAATACAATTAAAATAACATTATCAATATATATCAGCGTACTAAATAAAATTTTGTATATAACAATTAAAACAGGTGTCAGACTTTGAATTAAAACATAATAAACTATACATATCAAGGTTTATCATAGCAAAAACATTAAATTTTAACTTATCATCCATGTTAAATGAATGATGATGCCAGTTTGGATAAAACACGTGTCGGACTTTATGTAGGTCCGGAATAGGCTTGACAAAAAATCCGACCGGTGATCGGGTCATTTTATACAGACTATATTACTTTAATGTGTTTAAATGATATTATTTTATATATTAAGTCTTGGTATAATGCTACATTTAATTGTTATTTATCAATTGAAGGATTAAAGCTTAAATGGAGTTAAAGTGAGTAAAATGAGCATTAGAATGTTCTACTATTGACAAATCTCACTACGTATGTAGGTAATCATCTCAAGCACAAGTCCGGCAAATTTGAGCTCAATCGGAGGCCATTTGTAGAAAGTCAAACGCACAGAGGGGCGCAACCGTGCTCCCCAATCGAGTGCTCAACAGAATGAAATTAGCTGTCAAAAAACCAGGCGCATGGCAAGCGTAGACCCAAGCGCAGAGGGGGCCGCAGGCGCATGAAACACATAAAAACAATTTCCGCGTTTTTTTAGGGTTTTTGAAGCTGCCTATATATATGAGAGACATTAGATGGAAAAAGGGACGCAAAATTGGAGAGAAAAAGAAGAAGAAAGGCCAAGATTCATCACTCACGATGTAGTCGGCGCGACATCCAACGGCGAAGGGTTAGGGTTTGGTTCCTTCAACGCTCCATTGTTTCTTCCATCAATCCAACAACTACGAAATATGTTTCTTACAAGTTCAATGTTTCGTACGAGTTGGTTGATGATCATACTATTATCGTCAAGGGTTGATCTATTAGCTAAGTATTATGTTTTCTGTTAATGTATTATTGTAATGAACGATATGTTTTATTTAGTTTTCTGTGTTATTATTATTTAAATATATTGTACTCTTCGCTTTTATTTATATCTTTATCGTAAGACGCGTCGTAGTCGTGTTACATGTCGTGCCGAGCTCATTAGATTAGGAGTTAAGACGAATTGTAAACATGTCACGACTCGTGCCCAAAATACGGATTGCGATGGATGTGATTGTCATAACTATGTCTATGTGGTTAGGTTACAAAGATAATTCATCGGAATCATAAATAATTAAATTATTAGCAACCCTAGGTCGATTATCAATAATTCCACCCAAACCTTAAATCCGAAGTTGTTGGTGTTCTTACTTCATTCTTTAAGTTTTCTTAATAAAGCTATAATTATTTTTCCAAAAGTTCCTCTCAATCACTTCATTCCATCAGTCAGTTTACTTAGTAGTTTTTATTATTTGTTAACAACCATCGTAAAATAATATTGATAACCACATGCTCCATGATTAGATGATTCCACTTACCCTAGCTATAAGTTAAGGTGATTGGTGTTTTTATAAATTATTTTTTGAACGCTTTACGACGAACGTTATCAAATGACGTCGTTGTCAGGGAGCTAGTGCGCTTATTAATTTTGTTTTACAGCAGTTGTTTAGGTTTACGTTGTTTTAGTTTTTCGTTAATTTTTGTTTAGTTTTTTTTATTTCGTGTTTTATTTGTTTGTTTAATTGTTTGGAATGGAGTCTTCATATGATTATGATTACCATCCGTCCAAACATAGTTATTCGGATTATAATAATCATCGCGATTGTTACTAGTCGAGTTGTGATTCGTACAACCCATGGGAATAAAATCCGGTTTTTAATGAGTATTATTATGATTATTACCCATCTCAGCAACAGTCATATGATGAAAATCGGTACTGTCAAGAGAATTTTATGAGGGAATGCATGACATTTATGGAGGCAAACACCAAGCATCTCCAATGTCTTGTGAACACATGGAGACAAATTACCGAATTGTTCTTAAAACAAGAAGCTGAGAGGGAGATGTACATGGAGCCGGATGACGACTTTGATGATGAGCGAGGATTCGAACATCAAGATTTCCATCCAGAAACGTCTTCAGAATTGTTGAATTTTAAAGAGGAAGTAGGGGTGAGCATGGTGCGGTTCGGTTTCTACCCCAATCCGAACCCAAACCGAAAATTTCGGTTTTTGGATTTGAGAAACCGTTCGGTTTTCGGTTTTTCGGTTTGGGTTACCGGATTTTCGGTTTGCACCCATGGTTTTTGGGTTTTCAGTTTCTTAAAATGGTTTGAGTTTTGGATTTAAAACCGAACAAAGTTAGGCCTCTTTTTGTTGAAATTGGATTGTTTTTGTTAATTTGATACTTGAGTAATTGTCAACAAGCAACATATGGGTGCAAGAGAAGACAAAGGGGAAAAACGCCAACAACTTTTTGGAAGTACATGAACCAATATTAATTAAAAAAGGCACAGATTTATCATCCTTCACATGCATTTTGCTCAGTCTAATGTGTGCTCCTAAATTTGTAAATCTGTAATAGGACATCACAAATCTAGAAAACTAAATCTGTAATAGGACATCCAAAACCTAAATCTATAAAACCTAAATCACAAAATACTAGCATATTAACATCAAATCTATCTAACAAAATATGTAAATCACAAACCCGGTTCACCGGTAGTGGATAGATGGGAGTCGATAGACTGAGGAGGCGAACGAGAACGGGAGTCGACGGACACAGGAGCCAACGGACACAGGAGTCGACGGACACAGAAGCCGAAGGAGAAGGGGACGATGATTGTGATGTGGTCGAGTGACTGGAGTGGTGGAGTTGAGTCGTTGACGGTGGTGGGGCTGGGGTCGACTGGTGGGGCGACAGGGAACTTGTGAAGTGTGAAGATTTGAGGCTTGGACCTGTGGACTTGTGGAGTGGAAGGCAGAGGAGCATCGAGGCATACAAAGCCAACTAAAGTAAATATAACGTAATGAATATTAGATATATTTTCTTTATTTTTATAGACTAATATAATAAAAATATAAAAAATTTAAATATTTTATTAATCAGGTTCGGTTCTGGATATTTCGGTTCGGTTTTTAGGTACAATCTGAACCCAAATCGTTTGGAACGGTTTTTTTGGTTTTGGTTTTTTTGGGTTTTCGGTTTTGGTTTTTTCGGGTTTTTCAGTTTTCCGGTTTGGTTTCTGAAGTTGTCGTAAAAGATGACTCACCGCTACAACCATCAACAGAGACAACTCCATATTTCGAACTCCCTTATTTCAATTACTATTTGAAAAGTTTTATGCTTGAAATTAATTCTAATTCAATGTTAATTATTTTTCATGATATTTCAGGTACCTATGGAGTACGAATCACACGAAGGGGAAAATCGATCAAATATCTGGGTAATGTGTGTGGACAATGTGACAAACCACATTGAAGATGTCATGTATGGCTGAAGACGTAAAACTTAGCGCTTATTGGGAGGCAACCCAACGAACTTTGTGGGTGTGTTCAATAGAAACCCTCACGAGATTATAACTTGTCCACCCGGGCTACCGGGGGGTTTATAGGCTTTTTGCACATGCTAATTGCAATCGTGATCCCTACGAAAGTGATGTTTAGTTTATATTTATGTTTTAAGTTTTCTAATTATTTTGATTGCATTATACGTTATAGTTCTCAATTGTATATCATGCGTGATTAAGAAGAAAATATTGGTGTATTAGGGAATTAAGTTGGGGAGGTTTGCCCTCACCCCAATTACTAATGCGTAAAAAGATTTAACTCACCTTTTAATTAAGTCTTGATATGAATCGCTTATTTACATTTTAGTTTATTGCATTTAAGTTAGTTTAGTTGTTCATGACTTTTAATTTTTAGTTTTAATTTTACAATTGTGTGTTCACCCTTGAATAATAGTTGATTGATTAACCAATTAAAAGTAGAAATGCACTGGTCTTATCTCCCTAATTTATTTTGGTTTGAGCAGATAACTTAATATGATAATTTTAATTAGGAAATAGATTAATACCAAGTATCAATGATGATCGTGTTAATTTGAAAATTATTAAAAGAGTCATAACAAATACACATGCATGAGATTAATAAAAGAATTTGAGTATGTTACACTTGTGTGTGGGTTCAAAGAATAAAACACTTTATCAAAATCAATGTTTCAAAAGACATCGATACACCTAAGCAATAAGGGGGGGTGTTGCAAGTAAACACGTGAGACGTAGGTACTTAAACTTTAAAGGGTGACCTAACGAGTTCGGAAAAGAAGTCTGAGGGGTATTCTCTGCCTAACCCCCAACTGGTTTGGGAGCGGTTGATCAATTTTCCGTTACATGGACTCGTTAGAAAGTCATGTTCAAACCCTTAATAAAACAACTCATAAGTGTGCTAAATAAAATTATTAAATGATAAGTGAGTTCATTATAAACGTCAAAACCGGTAAAATAGCATGCATGTAACCTTGAGCAAAAAAAGGTGGTTTATGGTGAGGAATGTTTGGGAGGTAAACTGTTGATAGCGGTTCTAACACATTGTAATGGAAATAGATTGTCACACCCCGTTACCCCGATTGGCAAATAGATTGTCACACCCCTTGTTGTTTGTTCACCACATGTATAAAAGGTTATGAAACACATTTATATAACTTAGTTTCATAATATTTATACTTACATAATGTGTTTATATATTTATAAACACATTTGAAGAAAACAAACTTAAAACAAAACTAGTTATTTATAAACTTGAGTTTTTATGAACTTGTTGTTGGTGATTGATTATATATATTATGCAACACTTATATTAACATATATATAAGAAGTAATAAGGTAGTATTTACTTACTTTGATGTATTAGAAGTATGAAAATGGTGTAAAAGAGTTGTTCTTGAACTAGTTGCACCAAAGAAACTATTGAAAAGCTTGAATTCTTGAAAAACAAAGAAAGAAAACAACTTTGGTTGTGTGTGTGTGGCTATGGGCGATTTTGAGAGAGTAAAATGAGAGGTTTTGCTCTTGCAAAGGTGTGAAGGAATGAAGGAAAAGAACTCTCTATTTATAGAGAAGAAAAGTGGATGAAATGATGGTAAAAGATGGAGGTTGAGTGCATATCTTGGTGAAGTTGAAAGAAAGAGATGTGATTGTGATTGTGTATGGAGTTTTGTATTTTAAAATTGAAGTCAAACTCTACTATGTACTAGCTATGGCTGGATTTTTGAAGATATTATCATGTATTTTCTTTTTTCTTTTTTTATAAATGCATATTGCATGTATTCTTGTATTTCTCTTTTTATGTAAATTCATAAATACTTTTGAATGCATTTGTTTAATGAATTGTTTTAGTCTTGCATAATTAATGTTAAGTAAGTGTATTAATGCATGATTAGTGTCACTAATCTTAATTTAATTATGTAGTTAGTTGAATTAATTCATCATATCGTAAATCGATCGGATTAATTAATTTGCCGATTTATCGCACCGATGAAATTGTTTCTAATTGTCTTGAATTTCCTTATGAACTTTGTTAATCACCTTGATTAATTGTTAATGATCACTTATTAGGTTTTAATTTGTTAATAACTACTGATTAAGTCATAGTTGCTAACAAGGTTTTGTGTCGGATGTTACATAGATTTTTAGTTTTGATCATGCAAGGATGTTTAGTATGAAGGCTAAAACTAATTTGATAAATTAATTAGAGAGTCACTGATTTATCATATGCTTGATAAATGAAATCTGAGAAATTAAAGTCTGATTTAGTTTTCTTGCTCGGGATGATCAATGTTTAAGTTGGGGAGGCTTGATCGAGTCATTTTATATAGACTTTAATGTGTATAAATGATATTATTTTATGTATTAAGTATTGGTATAATGCTACATTTAATTGTTATTTATCAATTGAAGAATTAAAGCTTAAATGGAGTTAAAGTGAGTAAAATGAGCCTTAGAATGTTCTACTATTGACAAATCTCACTACGTATGTAGGTAATCATCTCAAGCACAAGTCCGGCAAATTTGAGCTCAATCGGAGGCCATTTGTAGAAAGTCAAGTGCAGAGGGGGGCGCAGCCCTGCTCCCCAATCGAGTGCTCAACAAAATGAAATTAGCTGCCAAAAGACCCAGGCGCAGGGCAAGCGCAGACCCAAGCACCGGGGGGGAGGGGCAGGCCTGCTCCTGCGTCTGCGCCCAACCCATAAAAAGATTTTCCGCGTTTTTTAGGGTTTTGAAGCTGCCTATATATATATATGAGAGACATTAGATGGAAAAAGGGACGCAAAATTGGTGAGAAAAAGAAGAAGAAAGGCTCAGATTCATCACTCACGATGTAGTCGGCGCGACACCCAACGGCGTAGGGTTAGAGTTTGGTTCCTTCTACGCTCAATTATTTCCTCCATCAATCCGACAACTACGAAACATGTTTCTGACAAAATACGGATTGCGATGGATGTGATTGTCATAACTATGTCTATGTGGTTAGGTTACAAAGATAGAATCCGAATCATAAATAATTAATTTATTGGCAACCATAGGTCGATTATCCATAATTCCACCCAAACCTTAAATCCGAAGTTGTTGGTGTTCTTACTTCGTTCTTTAAGTTTTCTTAATAAAGCTATAATTATTTTTCCAAAAGTTTCTCTCAATCACTTCATTCCTGAGTAGACGAACCCACTTACCCTAGCTATAAGTTAAGGTGATTGGTTTCTTTATAAATTATTTTGTGAACGCTTTACGACAAGTGTTGTCAACGGGGAATCCGAAACTCGACCCCAACTTTACCGGGGAGTCTCCGAACCCGAGTTGAAGGGGTTGGGGATGGGAAACGCTTTAATTCCCGACCCCGACCCCGACCCCGACCTCGATCCTATTTAATATCGCAGTATAAATTTTAGTATTTATGTAATTTGATAATGTAAACTATCACTATAGTGTGTGTGTGTGTCTATATATATATATATATATATATATATATATATATATATATATATATATATATATATATATATATATATATATATATATATATATATATATATATATATATATATATATATATATATATTATTGTTAAATATCTTCTTTATTCTCTTCTATATGTTTTATAAGTTTTTTACATATATATTTATTATTTTGGTTGTATTATAAACTATTAGTTATTCTTAAAATGACATAATTTGTTATAAAGTTTATATACATGTATATATATTTTTTAAAACTATAAATTGTAGTATAAACTTAATAATTTGTTAGAATGTTAAAAACCCAATACCCGACCAGAATCCCCGAAACTCGATGGGACCAGGGATGGGGACGAGAAGTCAACCCCCGACAAGAATGGGGACGGGGGACGGGGACGTGAAATGAAATCCGGGTCATACCCGCCCCGTTGCCATGCCTAGCCCGTAACCCTGTAACAATAATATTCTTGTCAAAAGAAATTTTTCCAAATTGTTATGCTTGTTCCTTTAAATACATTCAAATTTTAATTAATTGTTGTTTTTCTTTATTTTACCATCTAGTTAAAGAAATCAAAATTCTATGATCAAACTGTACAAAAAATATTTGTACAATATATACATAAAATTAATTATTATTTTACTTTATTGGCGCACTACTTTCTTCCACTACTTAATTTAATTAATCATTATTTTACAATATATACATATACAACATATACATATGCATATAACTGTACGAAAATTAATTGTACATATGAATATACATTCAAAAGTTTGTCCACAATGGATGTAATTGTACGAAATTAAACTATGATTGTCCACATATGCATATACATTCAAAACTAAATTATGATTTTTAAACATAATTTGACATATGAACTTACATAATCAATCCGAAAATATTAGACAATCATTTTCAAGTGATAAACATAAAGAATATTACAAATTTACAATAAACGTAATTTATTATCTTGAATCGTCACTTTGAAACGCCAACAACGAGTTCAATTTCCTAGTCCCCTGTTCTTGTTCTTAACTACAAAAATTCACGGTTAAATATATTCGATTGAATAAAATATATGGTGTTTAACTTAATTTATAATTATATATTTGTATTTATAATTATAAAAAAGATGGTGTGTTTGGTATAAATGGTTAATCATAAATTTATAATTGTATTTGTTTAATTGTTTTGTTAAGTCCAAAAAAAACAAGAAACCTAGCCAAAAAACAAAACAAAAACGAGCCCAAAAAGAAAAAGAAAGCAAACCAAAAAAATTTTAAATTTTATTTATAAAATCAGTTTTTTTTAACCGGTTTGAGAAAAATCTAAGTTTTTATATCCGAAACTAATTACATAAGTTACATATTTTTGGATCCAGTTTTTTGAATAACCGGTTCTTTTTTGGAAAAAAACAAACTAGTTAAAATCAAATCGGACTCAGATTAAATCTAGTAATTGTGCACCACTAGGCGTGAGTAAGCATTCAAGTAAAAACAAAACTTTATTGTAATTAGACATCTCAAATTATAGTTGCGAGTTATTTATTTATTACTAGTTTATGACCCGTGTAAAACACGGATTTTGTTTAAAAAGAGTAGATTATCAATTATTTAACAAAGATAAAATCTATGAACATTACAAATATTAAAAATTTCGAAATTAAATTACTAATATCACAAGGTAATACAACGATATGAAAAATAAGCTGTAACATGCAGTCAATGTATAAATGTGGAAAAGAAACTTCACAAGTTATTTAACACCTCTTTGTGTACAACATTGGATGTCTTTGTTAAAAGTTCACCGTCTTTATTTAAGATCAGCATCTTTAACCCGTTTCTGCTCTTGACTCTTGACACTGCAACATATAACTGTCCATGTGTAAAAACCGGCCTTGGCAAAAACAAACCCACTCTCGACAAAGATTGCCCTTGACTTTTGTTAATAGTCATTGCAAAACAAACCGCAATTGGGAATTGGCTTCTTTGAATCTTAAACGGTAAACTCTTATCAGTCGGACTGAGTTTCATTCTTGGTATAAAAGTTATGCTACCAATGTTGTTTTCCGATATGATCTTTGCTTCTATAATACGCTCTCCAAGTTTCAAAACTTGTAGCCTGGTACCATTGCATAAACCGCCATCAATATTTCGAAGCAACATGATTGGAACACCAACTTTTAAAACCAATTTGTGATTAGGCAAGCCAGAAAACTTCATGCCATTAAGCACATCGGGAGAGTATAAGGACTTTTCAAAGGTAGAGTGAAAGAACTCAGATTCACATACCGAGTCCGAACTCAGATAAACTTTTTCCTCACCTTCAAAACATTCAAGCAACCTATTATTTATGATATCCACTACTTCATGAATTGGTGCAAGAATTGCTCGTTCTTGAAAATAAGATGAACTTCTATAATTGAAATTAACATCCGGGTAGAAAAATTGAATTACTGAACCTACGGGATCGTTAGAATCATTTATGAGAAGATCATCAGGTATTTCAACGTCTGCTTCTCCATCATTAGTTCCACCGGCCAATCCCTCTCCTATATTTAATACCCAGTCTGCAAACTCTTTTGTATCGTCTAAATCTGGATTTTGACACCCAACTTTTAGTCTCATGTTGATCGTTAACTTGAGGATTCGACAATGTTGCCAGATATATGATGAATTCAGAGTTACATTGACAATGTCATTCCTGTTGCCTTTAGTTATGACACGAAGAATTTGTCTGAAATCACCACCAAATACTATTACCTTCCCTCCGAATGGTTTATCTTCTTTGAATCTCTCACCTGTACTCAGAATATCCTTGAATGTTCTATCCAACGCTTCGAAGGCATGCTTATGTACCATAGGGGCTTCATCCCAAATAATCAACTTAGTCTTCTACAATAGCATTGCTACATCGCTACCTGCCTTTATGCTACAAATACTATCCTCATTAAGGTTAATAGGAATACAAAATCGTGAATGAGCTGTCCTTCCACCGCTTAACAGTGGTTATGCAATGCCACTCGATGCAACATTCAATACAATCTTACCTTTTCATCGTATAGCCGACGCTAAAGTTCTCCAAATATATGTTTTCCCCGTGCCACCATATCCATATACGAAGAAAACTCCACCTTGATTACCATCAACAGCATTCATCACTTGCTCGTAAACGTTACGTTGTTCATCAGTTAAATTGATGAACTGTTGGGCATGTTCAACTGCAAGAACTTCTTTGTCATAGGAAAGCTCATCACAAATTAACCGATTACTTGCAAATGATAAAGACTCTTTCGATGGGTAAGGCATATTTTCGAATCTTCGAAGAGAACTTCCAAGCCTGCGCATTACTTTCTCAACCTCAAACAAAGTAAAATCCTTGAGTTGATCATCACTCAATGACATAACTGTAAAAAAAATATGAACAAATTTTATGTAAAGTACATAATACATAAAATGTCAAAAAAATGTATAAAACATATAATCTAAATACTAAACGTAATACCTGGAGAGTTATATAGTTTTTTTCGGTTATAAATAATGTCATCTGACATTTTTGACCAACTTTTTTCCCAAAGAAGGTTTGGTCTTGATACACTATCGGATATCAATAACATCGCAAACAAATAACGTACATAAGATGCACTTCTGTATCTACTTGCTTCCTCGATGGCTACGATATACTCCTTGTTATCATCCAACAATCCAAGTGCATAGTAAGCATCCCTGAATGAGGGATGTATAGTACCATTAATCGTACGAATGTCTTGAAATGATGTCGGTCCTTTCACATTGTTTAATAAAACCCTCAAAAAATATGTTTCACCCACAGATAGCAGACAATAATTAATTCTACCAACTGAAAAACCTCTTGTCTTTGGGGGCCCAAGTTTTTTTGTCTGCTTTCCAAACAAACTTGGAAGGAAATTCAATGTAACTTAACTCACGAGCTTCTGGATATACGTTGTTACATTTCATCCACTCATGAAACATTGTTGAAGATACAGACGGCTTTTGTAGAAAATCATCTATCGAATCATCCGCATCATATACAACCTGCTGCTCGTCAGGCAAATGAAATGGTAGCCTCTGGACTGAAGGAGATCGATAATGAACATCATATGAAAATATTCTCCATGCGGCTTCACAAGTAGATAGATACCTGAAAGCATACAATAAGGTTTATTAAATGTCATCGTAAATCATTTGAATTATCATACATACTTTATTGAAAATAGATAATTACCTGCAATCATAATACTCTTTTATTTCATCGACATTGATATGATCTTGTTCAACATTGTTCATACCAACCACGGTAGCGGTGACTCTATCAGGGCCCTTGTTAATGTATTTAAACAGATATTTGATTGAACCTGCTTGATTGCACCATTCAAAAGAAACTTATTGTAAGGAACAACAAATCTGTTATCCAACTGGATTTGACCCTTTTGGAACGACATTCCCATTATCACGTCTTCTATAAATTGGATATCCATCATCATCAACTGTTGTTCTGTCATTGAATTTCCTTGGAAATCCTTTGGTACATCTTCCATTAACTGTACAAGCACATTTTGGATTATCCGTGCCACATGGACCATGGATCATGAAGTCACTGACCAACTTATAGAGTTCAGGGTCGTCATCTCTATCCGGAATCTCATCACATATAATCGGATCAATGTGTTTAGCTGTTGGGATTTACAATCATGATGTAAAAAAACACATAGAGACTATGAGGCAATCCACGCTTTTGAAACTCTATTGTATACACAACTGCAAAATAAATCAATAAAATATATATATATATATATATATATATATATATATATATATATATATATATATATATATATATATATATATGTATATATGTTTGTGCGTGTGTCCTAAAAATGAGTTTATAAAAAGTAGATAAATAAATAGTTAACATGTTCAAAAAGTTAAAGTAGTACCTGCTTGATTAGGACCGAAAACATTATTTTTCTTCAAATCTTGTATTAGGTCATCAAGCTTGAAATCTGCATAAGATATCAGGTCTATCTTCCGCTCGAAGGCTTGTGTCCTCCAAAAACCTCACAATCTCAGGCCATTTTGGGTTGCAGGTTAACGTCAAGAAAAGATCAGGATATCCAAACCACTTACAAAGTGCCATTGCATCTAAATAATTTTGCTGCATGTATCTGGCGCCACCAGTAAACGAAGAAGGCAGTATGACATGTTTTCCAGTAGATGATGCATCGTTGTTACCTTGTTCACGAGTCGTAGACAAATTATTGTAAGATTCAACTCTTAGGAGCTCTGTTGGTTGCGTATAAAACATAACCGTTCGGATTCGATCATGGTATAAGCGTCAACCAAAAACTATTGAAACAACCTTCTAGAATTAAGTATCAATGAAAATTCATTGTGGCGATCTTGTATCCTATAGGCAAAAAATTCCCTCATTGTACATTTTGGACGCTTGCTAGATGTAGCATCCACAACACCTCTATGAAGAATGTCAACTGTATAGCCATCATCTCCGTAAGGAAAACGAAGAGGGTATTGTAATGCAAGATAGGAAGGATGAAGTTCGTGTATTTGTTGTAACTTTCCTGATTGGGTCTCTATGATGATATCTCGTTTGTCTAAATTGTCAACAATATCACCAACGATCAATGCTGCAACTTCAGAAGCAGTTGGAAGTTTATAAGTCCTTCCATCACGATCTCTTCGTCCAATAAGCCTCAATCTAACATTCTTGTAATCGTTTGCTTTATACCGATCCCTAAACATCCTGTATGATCTCACAAGAATATTCTTGGCGTCCAGAAGGTCCTTTAGTTCCATGATTATTTGATGATCCATTGCATCACTTGTAGATTTAGAATCATCTTTCCTAAATTATGATAAAAACAATACAAATAAATATTATAAAGTGAATGTTAAATCAGAAAAGTATGAAGAATTATAAAAATTTTAAAGACAAGCATACAAATACCCATGTAGTCTAAAGACGTAAGATGCTTTTCCTCGATTTATTTTTGAATCAACTTTTCCTCCCAATGATGTAAATGAAAACATCATATTGAAACGCCTGATATTTTTTTGGAAGTTTTTGCTTTTGGTATCCTGCTTTGTATAAAGATTCACCAGTAAATCAGGAGCCTTTTCGAAGTTTGGGAGCTCAACCTTGCCATTTCCACAACAAATATTAAAACATTTGTTTCTTCCGATTCTTTTGCTTCTATTACCTTCAGCACCCCATAATTGTGCATTACAGACTTCACATATGACAGTTTGGTCACCATGGTCGAGATAACCTAAGTTATACATTTTAATTATAACACAAGAAATAAAATCTGCAATGATCGATGTTTGTTTTGGGTTAAGAAAGTAAGAATTACATGTGGATATGCTGTGATTAGCGCTCTCTTTGTTGTCAACAATAGATGAATATTCACATATCGTCAAATCAATCATCGGGATATCTGTGGTATTCACATGTCTCCTTCTAAGCTTATGTGTTCCAATAGACAATCTCTTTGAAGAGTGAATGGAATCACAGATGATTGACTGTGAAGAATTACTATGTTGAATACGAACAGGAACATCATGCAATGACATTGTTGAAGGAGAGACACCTAACATCAATGTAATAATGTAATAATAGGAAGGATAATATAATTGATGTTTTTTTTTTAATTGAAATATTTGTTTCAATGCATAACACGATATTAATAAGGTTACCATTAAATAAACAATACATTCATAAACGTGAGTGTATTATTGTATCAAGGATTATCAACTGCTAGTTGTAATGTGTTACAATGATGACTTACCATATTAACATAAAGTGGATACGAAATGTTGTTATGTCTAACATCATGAAGTTTTTTATTTAGTTCTTATGAAAAAAATATAATGATACAATAAGTTATTGTGTCATTAATACATACACAATTAACTTATTTTTATAAAATCATATAAATAAAATATATTAGACATAAAATTTGATAACTCAAGAAAAAAAAATATTTAAGTATAAAATTACATACAAATTTAAGTAGTTAAATAAAATGAATTTAAACTTGGAGATGTTGTCAAACCTGAGATGATATTTTGAATTGCTTGTAGAAGGTTGATTAGAAATCTTGTAGTTACCTAAAAATAATAATATGTATATATCGATGTAAAAACCAAATGTAATAATAGTAGAAAGATAGGTATGCATAATGTTTGAAAATTTATTATTATATATGTGACTAAATTTTAATTACCAGTCCTATCATATATTTGAGGAGTGCGAAAAACATTTGATGAATGTAAATTGCTTGCATCAAAATATGTTGTATGGAATTTGTCAGTTATATATGATAAATGCAGATGAATCAGTTTTTGACGACAAATATTTTGTCGACAATATGTAAGAGCTAAAACATTAAAAAAAATTAATGAGATAAAAAAACACTAAATGGTGTTTGGAAAAAAACAATGCTTAATTTTATTGATTTTAACAATATTATTAATTTGGATAAATATATGTAATACAGATCTGCTTAAACCATGCAAAATATTTCTGATAAGAAATTACATTAGATTTATATAAATATGATAAATAATCATAATAGAGCCATATCATACAATAATCATAATAGAGCCAATAATCATAATTGTGAATCCAATAATAAACATAATGTAAAAAGGAAAAATACGAAATCAAACATAATATTATAATATATTGGTCTAAGATTTAAAAGTGATTTTGAAAAATAAAACTTACTGTTCGTGATATCTGTCATTGGATTTCTGATAGATTTAGTATTCAACATTGAAATATCACATGCTAAATGTTGCGATCGCTGAATATCTGTATAAAATTGTTGCGTTCCTGATTTTGAGTTATCATCTTTAAACTTCCTTTTCCTGTTATCTAAATACAACTTCCTCATTTTTCTTCTTTCTTTTGCATGAATATGATCCATATTACACCGTAGATTTGATCCACATTATTAGGCGAGTAAAATAAAAAAAATAAGTAAAACATGTCATGATAATAATATTTATCACACATTAATGAAATGTATTATGCACAAAAAATAAAACTAATTGCGTTGGACGTGAAATATACAAACAAAATTTAATAGTTTCAATGTTAAATTGTATGTGGGATGACGTTTTTTTTTTTACAAAGAAAATCTGAAGATAATCAAAAAGAAATATGATATTAAAGAAAAGTGATTTTAAAAATGATAATTAATTAATTATGACATAATCACAATTAAAAAATGTACATCTAGAGTAGTGCAGACACACACACAAACGACACCTTCTGCAATGAAGCAACTAAATTAAAATTTCATAAAGCTTAGATTTTTAAATCGTCTCAAAAGCATCACAAAAACTTTTAAAATATTGAAAAGTAATGACTATCAAATAACATTTGAAAATGTATAGAGCACTAAAACAAAGTATGATGTAACTTATCAAAAGTTCTAACATCAAAGTTTTTTTTAACAGCTACATGTTAACAAAGTTTTTTAATGAAAGTAGATTAGCACATGATTTTTTTATAAATAATACTCATCATGTACGTTATATCCTGATCACTATTAGAGACTAATATAATTATTTTTCATCATCAATTAATTCAAAATTAAAGTACATATTAATTTAGACGTATCAACATACATATTTACATTAAAATAAAACATTTTGGAGTCATACATAATGTATCAAGTGTGTGTGTACATACATACATATATACATACATACTTATATATATATACTTTTTATATATATATATATATATATATATATATATATATATATATATATATATATATATATATATAACATAAATAAACTTTCAATGAGTCATAACTACCATTTATCATAATATAAATTGAGAAAAAAAAAATGAAGATATGAACTAATGAAGTATGTAAGGACGTCATACCAATGAAAAATTTAAATTAACGAATGACTTGATGATAAAAAGCACAATAGAGTGATTGCTTGAAGATTTGACGATTGGATAGCAAGAATGACGGTAGAAGGTACGTGACGAATTTCAAATTTTGAAGATGATCAGACTATATTTAGGTGAATGAGTAAAAAGTGTATATATATATAGTTGAAATGATATTAGTGTATACATGGTAACGGCTTAAATTAATGTTAATTTAAAATTTAATTTTAAAATTAAGTAAGGAAAATTGAAATTTTGAATTCAAATTAGATATATATATATATATATATATATATATATATATATATATATATATATATATATATATATATATATATATATATATATATATATATATAGTAATGATTACTTGTTAAAATCAAATTTCAAAATTACTTTAAATAACTTATCAGTTACTTAAATATTATAATAGATGGTACGGTTGTTCTTTATTTTCAAGTTTTTTAAAATTTTAATTTTAAATTTAATTTTAATTATTTAATGGTACGGTTGTTCGAAATATTATTTAAAATTAATATTTAATATTTAATTTTAAATTAAATTATTTAATAATTTGATATTTAATGGTATGGTTGTTCGAAATTTTAATTTTAGTTTTAATTTTCAAAATCTTTAAATAATTAATTGTTAAAATTAATGGCACGGTTGTTCGAATTATTCAATTTTAAAGTATTAGAGACTAATCTAATTATTTTTCGTCATCATTAATTCAAAACTAAAGTACATATTAATTTAGACGTATCAACATACATATTTACATCTAAATAAAACATTTTGGAGCCATACATAATGTATCAAGTGTCATACATACATATATACATACATACTTTTTTATATATACAACATAAATAAACTTTCAATGAGTCATAACTACCATTTATCATAATATAAATGGAGAAAAAGAATGAAGATATGAACTAATGAAGTATGTAAGGACGTCATACCAATGAAAAATTTAAAGTAACGAATGACTTGATGATAAAAGGCACAATAGAGTGATTGCTAGAAGATTTGACGATTGGATAGTGTTCGTGTCTTGATCCTCAGATAGCAAGCTGCAACACCGAAGAAAAACACTAAGTGAAGGCCGAGGCAGGGAGTCCCTGCGTCGACACTCCGATGCTCAAGTCAGAAAATATCACTGAGAGAATTTTAGAGTGAATTAGGGTTTTAGATATTGTGCGTACCCTTTTTCTGTGAAGATGAGTCTTATTTATACCTTTGTAGATGCTTGCGAATCATCAATCACCAATTAAGGAATGACAGCTGGCGATCCCCTTAACAGATTTTGGCCATTGCCCTTTGGTGTGCCCCACGAGAATATTTCGGTTAGCTGCGGAAGTCCACTTGAGAACAACGTATACAATATACTTATTTTGGTCCACCTAAGCTAACACGTCACTACACCTTTTTCTCCATATATCTCATCAAGTCCCCCAGTTTTAATGCTTTAAAGATATTTATACATTAAAACTTTAAATATAGAGCTCTCTGAAGTCAATGATGACCCTTTGGTTATATCAGCAGCTGTATTTACTCAGGACAACGGCTTCCTCTATTGAATAATAAAATAAATAAATTACTTCCCTCCTCATTAATGGCTCTCATAATTACGCCTTCTCACTTACCTAGAAAACGTCACCTCCACGACCCTTTTAAACCCTTAGGGTAATCATCACACTGCCTTTTCCAACCGCCTTTTCCTTTATCCTTTTCAAATCCATTTTTGTGATAATTTCAAAAGTAAAACAGAAACGGAGCCCTAATATCAGCGATATCCCGCCTATTTTTACCACACAGCACCCCCTTTTTCCCCAATGGCCATTGTCATACCTCAACCGCTGCTCTCCCATTTCCAACTCTCTTCCTCTTTCCTTAGGCTCGCCGTGGTGCCCTTGTAGAAAATCCAGGTTAGTTTCTCATCCTTTCTTTCTTGTTATGTCTAGTTCTATCAAGGTAATCGATGTTTTTCCATCTATTTCTCGTTTTTCCTTTGAGAAATTCCTTCGATCGTTTCAAATTCCTCCCACATTAAACCCTGAATTTCCTCGAGAAAAAGCTGTAGCTAAGCACCCTCCTCCAGGGAAAATAGCGTTATACACCAAATCCTTTTCGATGGGGAATTTACGTTTGCCCCTATCTTCCTTCTACTTAGATGTTCTTCGTTATTACGAAATTCACTTTAGTCAAATGTCTCCATTAGGCACTCTGAGAATCACCTTCTTTGAAGCTATGTGTCGAGTCTTAGGGGTAGTTCCTTCTGTAAATCTCTTTAGGTATTTCTTTAAACTAGGTGCCAGCGGCGATTGGTATATAATTGAAAGGCGTAAAAATACCGCTGAAATTATAACAAGGGTTCCGTCTGGTGTCAAGAATTGGAGAGACCAATGGATTTGGGTTAATGCCTCTATAATCCCTAATCCGGTAGGCTCCCTTCTTTCCTGGACACGCGGAGTCCGTGCCTCCAAAAATGTAATGCCATTGGACACTGAATTCAATGTTGAGGCACGCGACATTTTAGCAGGATCTCCCATGCGGGGCCGTACCCTTCCCGACAGTGTATTGAGGTTACTGGGGATGAGCAATGTTTGGGAAGATCTTAGCCAAATCCCTATCATTCAGAAAAATGGAGAGGGTACAATTTACTGTTTATTGTATTTCCTTCTTATCACAAACTTAACTAACTCGTGCAACTTGCTTGTTAATAGTTATGGGTGTACTGGACTGGTTATCAGAGGAGGATCTTGTTAATGTCGAAATTTCCACACTTCCTGCTGCCGAAGCACAGGCGGCTCAAGCCCAAATCCCACCTCATAACAATCCTGATCAGGAAGTTCTGGAGCCTGATCCTATCAACGCTGCTGAGGCTGCTCTTGAACCTGAGGAGGTAGCTGATCCTTTGACAAATAACACTATTCCTGAAGTTCTGGCTGGGAGTCCCTCCAATGTTTCACGCACTCCTCCTGCCGATTTACCGGGATCTGTTAGGATAGCTCCTATCAGTAAGAGGACCAAAATGGCTGTCCGAGAGTATGTTCATACAAGTGGCACTAGTCAAGGTACTAAATTTTCTTCTCTTTCCTTATTATTGGTTTCCTCCTTAACGTTTTTACTTCTGCTATTAGCAGTGAACCTGGATTCAGATGAAGAGGAAACTGCTGAACTTTTTTCTCGAAAAAGACCAAGGGCGGAGACTGCTAGTACCAACTCGCCCACTGCTCAAACGACTGCATCACACCCCGAATCGCATTCCAAAGCTCATTCCAAAGAAATCTTTACATCATTCCTGGATCCCAAAGCCCAGTTCTTGTCTGATCTTGAGAGTATGGAACATCAGTCCTTGAAAGATCCTGCCCGAAAAACTCACTCTGAACTTTTAGCTATTCATGTGGAGATGGAAACTCGTCTGGAAAGGGCTGAGACAGCTGCCCAAGGTGCCAGACAGGAGGATCTTCGCATGAAAGGTTTAGAGGAAGATATCAAGCGTCAGCGCTTAGCTCTGGAATCAGAGGGCAAACTACGGGCGCAGTCTGAAGATAAGATAGTGAGTCTGCAGAGAGCCCTTACTGAGGAAAGGGAGAAACATAAGAAAGAACTGGAGGAGGAACGAAGGTCCTGGGCTGGTAAGTTAGAGAAAAGTAATGAAACCTTAAGTAAAGTTCAAGACGAGAAGAAAACCTGGAAAGAAGAAGCCCTGTTGTTACGCTCCCGGGTTGACGCCCACGATAAGGAATTAGCAGAGATGGAGGTAGAGAGGGGTCGATTGGTATCTGAAGTTATCCCCCATGTGTTCTACACCCTGATCCGTAGCGAGCAATATTCCAAACCTGTGGCGGCCATTCAAAAAAGTGCCATACGCCTGGGTCGGCATAACCAATTAGTGAAGATGGCACCCCATATGCCTGCTAACTTCGAAGTCACAATGCAACCTGACTACATCCCCACCTCTCGCCAGGATCTGATTGAGTCTATCCGCGCCTCAGAGAACTTGTCCTACCCCTACCTGGAGCTGATCAGGAGCCATCCAGAAAAGAGTGTTGATGAACTCTTGCAACTGTTACCTGACTCTAAAGCCCAGCCTGCTAAATTGGTGGATGATCCAGCCTCCACTGCAGCTCCCCCTGGAGCCTTCGATCCTGCAATACCCATTTGAATATTTGTATTTTGTATGTTTTTGTACAAATGACTTTGATAATTCATCTTTGTATTTCACTGTCCAGCCTGGTGCTTTGTTAACTCCAGTTGTTCACTGCAAACGTCCAGTTTATTGGCATTGTTTTTTGTTAAGCTTTTGTTTCTGCCCCTCCTTTACCAAGTTTACTTTGAATGAAAGGCTTGCAGCCGGCCTCTGGAGAGGTCGACCTATCCTTTACATAAGAAGGCTTGCAGCCGGCCTCTAAAGAGGTCGACCTATCCTTTAAATAAGAAGGCTTGCAGCCGGCCTCTGGAGAGGTCGACCTATCCTTTAAATAAGAAGGCTTGCAGCCGGCCTCTGGAGAGGTCGACCTATCCTTTAAATAAGAAGTAATTTCAGGAGAAATTCATCAACATTTCATTAATGCCTTTGAAGATAGCAATAACAAACTTAAACATGGAACTTCTTTAAATTCGAGATGTGCCAGGTACGGGGAATTGGCTCTCCCTGAATTGTCTCTAACTCATAAGCCCCAGTTCCGTAAGCTGCCTTCACCCTGTATGGACCTTCCCATAATGGGCCCATTTTCCCTGCATCTTGAATCCGGCTTGCTTCATTTTTCCGCAGGACTAACTCTCCCGGAACAAACTGCCTGCTCTTGACGCGCCTGTCGTAATACCTTTTCATCTGTGCCTTAGATCGAGCCTGTCGAACGAGAGCTGCATTTCGCCGTTCATCCAGTAAATCCAGATCCAGACGCCTCTGCTCCTCATTGTGCCCCTCCTCAAAGAGTAAGACCCGGTAACTAGGAACACTGATCTCCGGAGGTAAAACAGCCTCCGAACCATACACAAGGCTAAATGGGGTATCCCCCGTGCTGTCCTTAGGAGTCGTTCGGATTCCCCATAAGACGTTCTGTAACTCATCCACCCATCCTCCTTTACAGAGTCCCAATCTCCTCTTCAGCCCCTTGACGATTTCTCTATTAGCGACCTCCACCTGCCCATTGGCCTGCGGGTGAGCTACCGAAGTAAAATGCTGCATAATCTTTAACTCCTCACACTAGGATCTGAAAGGATTGTCCGCAAATTGCTTTCCATTATCACTGACAATGTCCTTCGGTATTCCGAACCTGCATACGATGTAATCCCAGACAAAGTTCCGAATGTTCTTTCCTGTAATTGACGCCAAAGCTTTTGCTTCCACCCACTTAGTAAAATAATCGACTGCCACGACCAAGAACTTTAACCGCCCCGGAGCTTCTGGAAATGGTCCCACGATATCTATCCCCCATTTGGCAAACGACCACGATACCGATACAGGGCTCAGTTCTGCTTGAGGTAACCTGGGAACATTCGCATGTATTTGACAAGAGGAGCACATCTGTATCTCCTTTCGGGCGTCCTGAAGCATTGTCAGCCAATAATACCCCAGGCGGAGAGCCTTCCCCACTGTCGCTCTTGCCCCGCTATGAATCCCGCAAGATCCCCAGTGAAGTTCCTGAATGATGTTGACCGCTTCTCGCGGTCCCACACACCGGAGCCATGGTGAGAGATTTCCTCGTTTGAACAAAACCCCTTCCCTTACCATAAAGTTTGGTGCCTTCTGGCGGATCTTGTGGGCCTCCCTCTGATCTTCAGGTAGGACTTCATCTATCAAGTATCTCTTTATAGGGTCCATCCAAGTTGATTCTTCTTCCTGAATGTCAGGAATCATCCCCTGGTCAATGGCTTTATGATGCACTACTTCCACCAGTACTTTTTTGGTAAGGTGATCGAAAGCCAATGTGGCTAACTTACTGAGAGCATCAGCCTTCTTGTTTCTTCCCCGAGGAATCTGAGTGACCGATATTTGTTTAAAACGGGACATCAAACCTTGCACCACAGCCAAGTATGCTCTCATGGACTGGTCCCTTGCTTCGAAAATACCTGCTATCTGATTTGCGACTAGCTGGGAGTCTACAAAAACTTCTAGATGTTGAATCTCCATCTCACCAGCAATTCGAAGACCGGCCACAAGGGCCTCGTACTCAGATTCATTGTTAGAGGTTGGAAAATCAAATCGCAGAGCATATGTATATTCCTGTCCATCCGGGTCTGTCAGGATCATCCCCGCTCCTGACCCATCCGCTCCAGACGATCCATTAGTGAATAGAGTCCATACCTCAGGCTTTAAAGCTTTCTCCTTGCCAGACTCGTGCTGTAACTCTACCAGGAAGTCTGTCATGACCTGACCCTTAAAGGAGGTCCTAGGCCTGAAATGGATGTCATGCTCTCCCAATTCAATGGCCCATTTCGCCAAGCGACCTGAATGTTCAGGCTTCAGTAAGACCTGTCGGATGGGTTGATCTGTAAGGACAACCACATGATGTGCCTGGAAGTATCTTCTAAGTCTTCTAGCCGCCAATACCAGTGCATACGCCAGCTTCTCCAGGGGAGAATAATTGATTTCAGGACCCTGAAGGGCTCTACTGAAGTAGTATATGGGCATTTGCTTCTTTTTTCTCTCTGCCATAAGGACAGCCGCGACGGCTTCCTTTGCCACGGATAGGTACATATACAGTTCCTCCCCCGGAACAGGTACAGTCATCATCGGGAGCTTGCTAATGACCTCCTTCATTTCTTTAAAGGCCCCCTCGGCTTCCTCTGTCCACTGGAAGTTACTTTTCTCAATGCACCCTTTTAGAGTCCTAAAGAATGGGAGTGATTTTTTCGCTGCCTTCGATAAGAAACGACTTAAGGCTGCAAGCCTTCCGTTCAAACTCTGCACTTCCTTTACTGTAGAGGGAGATTTCAAATCAGCAATGGCTCTGATTTTTTCTGGTTCCGGGCCTATCCCTTCATTTGTTACATGATGTCCCAAGAACAGACCTTCTGTCATGCCAAAAGAACACTTCTTGGGGTTAAGACGCATACCTAGTTGCTCCAGACGGCCCAGAGTTTCTTCAATGTCCGCCAGTACTCGGTCCTCCGATAGACTTTTTATCACCATATCATCAACATACGCTTCCAGATTCCGACCTATCTGCTTCCTGAATACCCAATCTACCAATCTTTGGTACGTTGCCCCCGCGTTTTTTAGACCAAACGGCATCTTAACATAGCAAAAAATGCCTTGCTCCGTGTGGAAAGCCGTCTTATCCTCATCCTCTTCAGACATCTGGATCTGATGATAACCCTTATAAGCATCTAGAAAGCATTTCCAGGGATACCTCGCCACAGATTCCACCTTCTTGTCGATTTCAGGCAGAGGGTAGCAGTCCTTGGGACAAGCTTTATTAAGGTCTTTGTAATCTACACACATTCTCCAGGATCCGTCACTCTTTTTTACCATGACCGGGTTGCCCACCCATGTTTGGTATTTCACCTCCCTCATTATGCCTGCCTCCACCAGCTTTCTTACCTCCTTTACTACCGCCGCACTTCTGTCCGAGGCCAAAGATCTTCTTTTTTGGCATACAGGCCTGGCTCCCGGTTGAACATTTAATCGATGGGAAGTGGAAAATTTCTCACCCTCTACCTCCAGAACCCTTGGAATCCCCACCATATCCTGAGGCTCCCACGCAAAGGCCGATTGATGATGCTTCAGCAGTTTGATCAACTTCTCCCTAGTCTCCTTGGAAAGGCCCATACCCACCTTAATTCTTTGATCCGGATAGTTATGATTGATTACCACCTCCCCCGAAGGAGAATCAGATGGCACTTCCGCTACAGATACAGCCTGTATTATCTTAGATTTTATTGGCTCCGCCCTGAGAGTTACTATTCCCCTCCAAGATGGAAATTTTACTAAACCATGATTCGTTGAAACAATTGCCTGCATTGCCTTTAAAGCAGTTCTTCCCAAAATGACATTGTATGGAGATGTCGACCGTATTACTATGAAAGTTAACCATTCTGATCTCGAGTTAAGGCCTTCACCCAACCGGGTATATAGGGATACCTGGCCTAGAGGCCACGAAGTTTCTCCTGAGAATCCAACAAGGGGTGCTATTGAAGGGACCATTTGAGATTGGAGCTCCAATGGCAGTTGTAAAAAACAATGCTCATATATGACATCACAGGAACTACCCCCATCCAAGTATACATTGCATGTAGGAATTCCTTCAATAAAAGCTGTTATAACGACAGGTCCTGACCATTCTCCTTCCGTTTCAGGGAACAAAATAACTTCATGCCCCCTATCATTGATCCGCATCTTCTTACCATTCTCGATTTCTGATCTCTCCTGCTGCCAAGCATATCTCCTTACCATCTGCACCTCTCCTCCTGAGGGTCCTGCTCCTGCCCCCGGGACCTTACCTTGCCAGTTAAATTTTTTCACTCCTCCCTTTTGACCCCTATTCCTTAAGTCACTCAATAAATGAGCCAACTTACCCTCCTTTGCTGCTTTCTCGACCCTTTTCTTCAGTTCCCAGCAGTCGTTCGTATCATGCCCTCTTTCCTCGTGGAAATCACAATAAGCCTTCTGATTGCGCTTCGTGATATCTCCAGGCATAGGAGGAGGTGGGGAAAAAGTGGTACATACCTGCTCTGTGAACAGGATCTCTTTCAGAGATTTAGAAAGGATGGGACTCGGTCCCATAAAGGAGGTATTATCCCGAGAGATGACACCTTTCCTGGAGTCATACGAAGTTATCAGACTACCGCGCGCTACATCCCTCTCCCGGTGATATGGCCCCAGCTTACTCCCATACCTTGACTCCCTGCTCTCAGACTTTCGGACTACCCTGTCTCGCGATGAGCCAGATCCTTTGTCAGGTTCCCTCCTGTTCTGAGTTTGGGTTTGAGCGACAATCTCTTTGGATCGGACGTAATTGTAAGTCTTCTCTAATAATTGCTGATAGGTTTTTGGCAAGTCCTGGGACAATAATTCCACCAACTGCTTCCCTCTAACTCCGTGAATGAACGCCGATATCTTGGCATCATCATTTAACCCCCTGATCTGCTGGCTCTCCAGGTTAAAGCGCTCTACAAACGTCCTGAGAGACTCCTGCTCCCCTTGTTTGATACTATGAAGCTCTAGATGAGTCTTTGTGTACCTCTGTTGTTGCATGAAGTTTTCTCTAAACTTAGTGCGCAGCTCTTCGAAACTATTAATACATCCTGGCATTAAGGATTCATACCACAGTCTTGCAGTACCCTTTAACGTAACCGGGAACATGTGACAGGCTACAGGAGGGGCCCACTTAGAAATCTTCATTGCCACCGTGAACAGCTGCAAGTGATCGTCCGAGTCACTGGTTCCGTCATACAGACCCACATTAGAAGGTATTTTAAGGCCAGAAGGTAATGGATATGCCTCTATCCAGGGGGCTAGGGGAGATTCACTCCACACCAGTGATGGTTCAGAATAATCTAATTGAATAGGCCTTATGGGTGGGCTTCTCCAGGGGGTATGGGAATGTGAGACTCTAGGCGCAGGACCACTTGTCAATACACCATGAGCATGGGGAACAGAATATGTGGGCATCATTGGGGTTGAGAACATCACTCTACTTCCTACTCCAAGGGTTCTCGAAAGCGATACAGGCGGTAGTGCAGTTAAACATGATACAGGGACCATAGCTGAAGTAACAGGCCTTAAATGAGTTAAGTTACCTGTAATTGGGGTGACAAGGGTGTTTGCAGATTGCACAACTGGGTCCTGTGGCATTTCTACTTCCTCTACCAATTGATCTTCCTCTTCTGCATCCAGGAATAGCCTCGTCGTTACTCCCTCCAATCTCAACCTACGGATTCTCTCCGCCATCAACGTTTGCAGGGAATCAAAATGCCTATGAACGAAGTCCATATCCACCACCGGATCTTCAGCAACACTGACATCCTCTACCACGGTCAGAGCATCAGATCACTTACGAGATTAGACGGTCCAGCCATTGTTGTTAATCTACGAATCAAGAGGTTTTTACGAACTAAGTAAATGAAAACGAGTCCCACGGATGGCGCCAATGTTCGTGTCTTGATCCTCAGATAGCAAGCTGCAACACTGAAGAAAAACACTAAGTGAAGGTCGAGGCAGGGAGTCCCTGCGTCGACACTCCGATGCTCAAGTCAGAAAATATCACTGAGAGAATTTTAGAGTGAATTAGGGTTTTAGATATTGTGCGTACCCTCTTTCTGTGAAGATGAGTCTTATTTATACCTTTGTAGATGCCTGTGAATCATCAATCACCAATTAAGGAATGACAGCTGGCGATCCCCTTAACAGATTTTGGCCATTCCCATTTGGTGTGCCCCACGAGAATATTTCGGTTAGCTACGGGGGTCCACTTGAGAACAACGTATACAATATACTTATTTTGGTCCACCTAAGCTAACACGTCACTACACCTTTTTCTCCATATATCTCATCAGATAGCAAGAATGACGGCAGAAGGTACGTGACGAATTTCAACTTTTGAAGATGATCAGACTATGTTTAGGTGAATGAGTAAAAAGTGTGTATATATAGTTGAAATGATATTAGTGTATACATGGCAACTTGCTAAAATTAATGTTATTTTAAAATTTAAATTTAAAAATAAGTAACCAAAATTGAAAATTTGAATTCACTATCTAAATATAGTAATGGTTAATTGTTAAAATTAAATTTCAAAATTACTTTAAATAACTTATTAGTTACTTTAATATTATATTAGATGGTACGGTTGCGGATGATTTTCAACTATTTTAAATTTTAATTTAAATTTAAATTATTTACATTTTTGTTCCTGTTCGAAATTTTAATTTAAATTAATATTTAATTTAAAATTAAATTATTTAATAATTTGATATTTAATGGTACAAATGTTCGAAATTTTAATCTTAATTTTAATTTTTAAAATCTTTAAATAATTAATTGTTAAAATTAATGGCACGGTTGTTCGAAATTTTCAAGTTTTTTAAATTTTATACGTTGAATTATTAAAATTTTCATAAAAATTTCAATTCGATTCAATATATTGTATAATAAAATGGTTAATAAAATAAAATAATTAGAATTCATTTATTATAATGAAACGGAGAGACATAGATAATAAATTATCAATAAACAATAGTGATTATGTTATCGATACGACGATAATGTTAATTATCAAATTATAGGTTAAAATATGTAAAGTCAAATATAAAGACTAATTTGATTGTAATAGGAAGGTATCAACATGGGAATTATAAATGTTTCCAATGTGTGAAAAAAATAGCTATTTATTAAAGCCAAACACGATTGAACATGATATATTTCAGGACCAAACATGTTGGTCCAGGTTAAAAAATGTTAAGTCAAATATCAAATTATTATATAAATTGATATTGAAATGATTATGTAAATGATTTAAGTTTTTAAATTAATTGTAATTTTTTTAAGTTCATATAAAATATAATTTGTATAATATATTATGTTTTAGAATTTGAGACGATGGTTTAAAACTATTTGTATTCAAATATTTTCTTGTATATTATTATTATTAAAACCGTCACCATGAAAATTCTTCAAATGTTTTTCAAGATTCAGGGTTTAAAACCTAAGTAAAAATGTTATCATTTTATAAAATTAAATACTTCATGTTATTAAACACAATTTTCATTATGGAATTAAATAATTTATGTTCCTAAACATAAATTTCATCGTTTTATGAAATTAAATATTCCATGTTCTTAAAAATTGGTTTAACCATAAAACATACATATAACCATGTATTGATATCGTTTATAAAATATCAACTTTTAAAACTTGTTTTACAACACATAAAACAACCAAAAAAAACAAACAATTAATTAGTTAGAAAAGAAGGCATCTAACACCTTTATAAAAGTAATTATATAAAACCATATATTTTTTAAAAGGATAACCCTCAAAGCCATACGATTGATATGATACCAAAAGAAAAACATTCAAAAAGAAGTACTATGGATAAAATACCAAGAGACAAACATAAAGTTTCTCAAAAATAACTCAAAAGTCTTTCATTTTTCTTCTTTTGGAATAAGAAGAGTCATCGTGCACGCATCAACCTTTTTTTGAATGATCCTTTGATGTGGACATTTGCGCAGTATCGTCAAGTTCACAAGCATTGTCGGCTTTTCGTTTCCTCGAGCTTGGGGTTGACATAGTATCATTCTCACCTGTTACAGAAGCTTCATCCTAAAAAATAAAAGAAATCAGATAAAACATTAAACATGAAATATTAATATACTTTGTGACGTAAAATCTTAATAAACCTTTGAAACTGTATTTCCCTTGTATGTAACGTCCAACGGATCAAAATTGAGTGATGCGGATGACATTGGCTATATGATGAAATAATTTAACAAAAAGATGATATTAGTTAAAATAATGTGCAAGTAAAATCATAAATATTTGTATTCAAAACATGCAATTGTAAACGCAGAATGCAATAATGATAACAAATAAATAGTAAAATATTGAATGTAATATGTTTTATAAATGAAATATAAAACTAAGATTTACTATGAAACTTTTTAATTTTAAAATAAGGTACCTGGTTGATAGTTGATTTCTTATGTAACTCAGCTATGATATCTGCATCTCTTGTGATTCTTGAAACTCCGTAAATATAACACTTCTTTCGAAGGTTGTAGTTGCTCACATCAACCTTGAAGGCATATTTCTTTTCTAACAAACCATCTAACTCAGCAGGATAGTAATCATCACCATGCTGAAATTGTTTTGTAATTTCAAATGTAAGCAATCGTACATTATATTAATGTTTGGTATATTATTTTCATATTTAAAAAAAATACCTTCATATATTTTTGCCGCAGCTCATATGCAGTAGTATTCAAAACCTTCTCTGCTTCACGATCAAACAGCGTCAATGCAACACATCCAGTTGAATCTTGTACCCTTAACTGACTCATAAATCTATGATGAATTTCAATAATTAAAAAGACATTTTAATGATTAGTAATAGAAATAACGTATTCATCGATAGTAAAATAATTGTTTACCTTATACAGACTTTTGGTTCTTCAATCACACAAGTTAAGCATTCATAGATCTGTTTCTCAGGTACTTGATCAGAACCATCGTTGTCTTCTAGAATCACAGTAGTTTTTACCTTGCACTTACACATACTGCATGCTGGGTAATACCAAGCTACATCCTTTGAAATGCACGTAATTGTTGCCACAGCAATACATGATTGTACCTATAGAATAATTTTAAAAAAACACAACTTACATCTTTTTTATAATTATATAGATATATATGTGTATATAATAATAACAGTTAAACGTTTTAATTTCATACCTCAGTGATTTCCATTAGTTCAACAATCGTTTTCTTCTCTTTTTGCAAAAGAAACTCATCACGAATTGAATACGGGTCAGAAGAGACAACAGTAAGACTCTGACTATAGGTATCATCACTGGAGTTTGCTAGCAGACTACATACATAATAATCAAATTAAAACATTAACATAAATTATGTATATCAGACAAACTTTAAAATGGCAAAAACCTGTTTCTGAAAGTATTGATCTCGTCAATATCTGAGTTAATAAATAGTTTGCTAACATCGAACGAATTTGAAAGATATGGTGTGCCTGGCAAACAATACATCAGTCAATGTTCTCTTATATTATTTACATTATAATAAGTAATTTATTGGAAGATAATAAATTTTTATAAGAAACTACCGCCATAATACTTCACTTTGGCAAACTGAAGAAGAATTATAACATATCCAGAATTATTCGAACTTGAAGCGTACGCAGACATTTGTTCAGCATATTTGTCCCAGAGCGTTAAGTTTAGCTTACTACCACTGGATGTATTAAAAGAAAGATTATAAGTTGCATAATATGTCAAAAAGATAACGACATTAATGTAATAATATTACTCACCTCAAATTCTTGATGACCAATGTGATTTTTAGTTTATTCTTCACATCAACCGAACGATTCAGCATTCCTTCGTCAACAACTCCGATAACATCTACGTATAATACATAAAAACATAAGTCTTATAGTTACGATAGACATGTCAATCATGAGAAAAGAAAAATAATTGAAATAAAAAAATTTATGGACAAACCGATGGTTAATTTGTCTCCTATGTTTTTAGCCAAAATCAAGTTGTAGTCCACAAGCGAAATTCCGTTCAATGACCCACTAAAATTGTTACATGTTGATACTCTTGTGTCGTAGTACAAGTTAAGCTTGTAATGATGATTAATATTCTTATAGTTGGATAAATTATCTGCGATTCCAAACCTACTGATGAGTACAACATCATCTTCTTGTAAAAGTTTGTCAAATCTTGGAATCCACTTTTTGACCACACCAGCTTCAATCATAGAACCCTGACAATGTGAACAACAAAATGATATATATACATATTATAAATCTGCATAATTTCAAGTGTGTGTGTGTGTGTGTAAACAGAAAGTTCTAGTATTGAGATTTCATCAACCATGTATATACCACTAATATACCAAGTTAGAAACTATATTAAGTATTGAGATTTACATACCAGATATATATACCTACTTGATTTATTCATGCATGTATGTTTAATCTTATTTCTATTGCTGCTGCTGTCCACAACCCACAGAGCACACATACACACAATTAATGTTGGTGCACATACATCACACACATTCACACTATACTTAAATTGTTAGTGTACAGATATATGTACAGAGGAGGCTGCTGGAATTACACAAACATACATAATATTCTTAAATTATAGCCTATGCTTGCTGTTGTGATTTAATAAAAATCAGGAACTTAAATGAAGAAATATGTGCTATCCATTTTCTGTTTTAATCGAAGTTAAAGAGGGCCAAGAAGGCCATCTGGCATTCGGCCATGAATAAGATGCATTTATGTGTGTTTATCTATTATATAGAAGCATGAAACGTCTTTTATTTTATTGAATTTGCTGCTGGAAATGAAAGGAAAACAGGAAATAAATAAGTGCAGAATGTGTATTGTGTGAGTGTTTGTATGCATGAAAGAAGAAAGAACCGAGACTCACCAAGATGGTGCATGACTCGGATGTTTATATCACCAAACAGCCACCTCCTTCTACCCAAAAATAAATCAAGTATGTGGGTGATCTTTAGCACAAAAGATCCGAGACTCTTTAAGGTCTCGGATGTATTCTGTTTTTATGACAGCAACGTGAATCTTGGAGGTATAAATTCATAAAAAGCAGCCATTTCCATCCTTTATTAAATATAGAAAAAAAAACTAAGTGTGGGAGTGTTTTTGAGGAGAGATCCCTCACTTAAATGTGAATCTCAGATGTATCAGGTCATCAAGCAACAGCAGCGTTCCTTTTTCCCTTTTTAAATCATAAGAATCTCTGATGTGTGTGCTGAATTTTGTGTGACATTACAACAGCAAAATTCCCATTCCTAGATGCATATAAGTTAAGTGTGTGTGGTGTGTGAGAGATTCGAGACTTAGGTGATAAAAGTCTCGGATGTGTGTATTTGTCCAGCAGCCACATCACAAACAAATAAACTAAGTAAGGGTGAAGTCTCTCATGCGTCAAGTGTGTATATAAGTTGCAAAAACTTCCAAGACTTATACAAAAGATAAGTCTCGGATGTTTGTTGTTCTGTGCATAAATGAATCAGCAGCCTCATAGCCTTTAAAACTGAAATATAAATTGTTGTGTAGTGTGTGTGCATGATGGGGGGCTGGAAGTGAAAGAAAAAGTAAAACAGAAGCAACAGCCCATTTTCATTTAATTGCATAACCTGTGTGTGGTGTTGTGTGAGATCCGAGACTCACAAAGAATGCAAGTCCATGATGAGAAGTCACTGAAACAGAACCAATATATATATATATATATATATATATATATATATATATATATATATATATATATATATATATATATATATATATATATATAAATACATGTGTGCAACACATGTATAAGATTCACATATGCCAACATTGCATTTATAAAACACAATGTGTTAATAATAACAAAAGCTAAAGAACTTAAACATTGACAATGAAATAGACATTCAAACTACCAATTAGAATTAAAATAACATAAATTATCATCACTTGAAAATTCGAAACTTCACTTAATAATTAGTGAGGGTATAGAACAATTAAACTAAAAATATCATAGTTTCTAAGATGACAAGTGAGTGCAGCCAGTAGTACTCCTTTATAACATTTACGTAAAAAACAACCACTACAAGATGCAATTGAAATGCAACCTAAAATCAGAAACAACAGAACCAATATATATATATATATATATATATATATATATATATATATATATATATATATATATATATATATATATATATATATATATATATATACATGTGTGCAGCACGTCATGTGTGTGTGTACGACAGAAACAACAGAGGCTGCACTTATGCAGCTTGTAGCAGCCATGGTCTGAGATTTAGGCATAAAAAGTGGGGGTGTGCGAGTCCGAAATTCACAACACACTTAAGGTTTTTGTGTGAGCTGTGACGGTACAGGTCTAAGACTCACATTTAACTTACGTAAATGTGTGTCATTTGTTAAGATTCGTAACTCAGCAAGAAAGGGAATGTCAAGGCTACTAAATTCACACAATACTTAAGTGAAAACTCTGTTTTCTATCACTTCTTCTTTCATGTGTTATTGAAATATAAAGAGAATTAATAAAAGTGAAATGAACAGACGTATAACAATGCCTAGTTTGGCACATCTATTGGTTAATTTGTCACAAAGGATACCAGGAAGTCAAGTACATAAAGTTGGTTGGATCATATATATCTCCCTTTCCACAAAACATATAAATGTTGTTTCTATATATTGATGGAATTGCATGATGTCACAGTGAAATCCTCACCATAGGCCTCCATTTTACTAAGTTTAAATATCATTGACACGATTTGACAACCCAATCATTTATCTTTATATCAGTAATTCAACATTTATTTTTCTCGTTATATAATTGTACATGCTTAGTTTCAGATTCCCAATACGAAAAGATCAATGTACCTTGAACACTTTATTGTACAAATACAATGAAGTTAGGTGCTGTTGATTTGGCTTATTAACATCCGAAACTTGCATCCAAAACAAGTTTAGGATGTTTCTTTATCATGCAACTCTTAACACAAACACACCTATACATACTGCACACGCACACACTGCACTATGTTATGTTTTTCTTAAATTCCAGCAACCAATAAATAGAATTAAAGGAGAAATGGGATGCACAATAGGTTTAAAATTGTGGTTTGTCTTGAAACCTTTCTACATGACTTAGGTTTAGAACAACACATTAGTGGTATATTCATGTAGAGATGTGTGTGTATATATATATATATATATATATATATATATATATATATATATATATATATATATATATATATATATATATATATATATATATATATATATATATATCACGATCGCATTTACAGCGCAATCATAAGCGCGGATGAGCAAATGATTTAAGTTTCTAATTAATTATATAATCAAAGGTAATCATTGTTCAAGAAAACTCCTTTAGACAAGATGGGGGAACGTAATTTAAATAAAAACATAAAACTCTTTTAAATCAAAGGTAAATGGGCTTCCACAAAACGGATTATTTTTTTTATTTCCTTCAAATACTTTCCTTTCTCCTAAAGTGTTTTAGAAATCAGATGAAGATATGAATAAAACACGTTGATCAACTTTTTTTTTTTCTAAACAGGAACAATAATGTTTAGAAATGGCTCATTATGAGTTCTCAACTAATGTCAGGAACATAGTTTAACGAAACTGGAAATCCCCTACATAAATGATCACAAAATCACCCCTTCAATAATTTTAATTATATGGAAGTAAAACATGTTACATTGTTACTTTCCAAATTCAAAAATAATTCAAAAAATCTAAAGCTATTAGCCAGTAGGATGATTTTATTAACAGTTGAATTTCAATATTCCAATATTCCAATGTACTGTAAACACTACAAATACTAAGCATTCACATTAAAAAGGGTAATTCGTTTAACAAAAAAAGTCAAACATGGACTTTTTTTAATATTGAAACTTAAAACCCTTGTAAACCGTTATACCCTGCATGAACTACAAATTCTTATATTTTGCACCTAATTTTGAAACAAAGTCTATGTAAAAGCACAAATGAAAAAAAAACAGAGGTACTCTATTTTGGACCCAATTACGAAGCAAAGTTGTATGATTGCGTTCCTTTTTTAAAGAAAGTTGAAACAATCAATTCAACCATTAATTTTGATACACACACAGAGAAATTCTCAAGCACAATCAGTAATGATAGGGATAGATATTCTGCTGATATCTTTCTACAAATCACAGATTGAATAATGGATTTCTACATTATAATTAAATTGGAATTAAAAATTCTAGACAACTTATTTTCAAAACAGCATCAAAAATGCTTTACTGCCATTAAAAATCCGTAAAGATAAACTAATGAAGTTCAAGAAAGCTTACATGTTCATCCATAAGGACCAATTCAATAGACCAGCTTTCACGTGGATTCTTGAAGTCCGCTCGCTTCCACTTTCGGATGACACGCACCTTAATTGTCCATGAATCTTTAGTAAGATTCAGGTCTCTGATGTTGCTAACTGTTTCCATTAAGAGAAAAGAGCTTACAGAAAATTTTGAATGTGAATTGTATGTATTGTAATGAAGACAATAGGTAATTCCTCAATTTATAGAATAGCAACAGCTAATTTGAGGCACTTGTAATTGCTAACATCTAGTTAAAAATGTGTAGAAGAGTTGTTCGTGAACTAGTTGCACCAAAGAAACTCTTGAAAAACTTGAATTCTTGAAAAAGAAAGAAAGAAAACAACTTTGGTTGTGTGTGTGTGGCTATGGACGATTTAGAGAGAGTAAAATAAGAGGTTTTGCTCTTGCAAATGTGGGAAGGAATGAAGGAAAAGAACTCTCTATTTATAGAGAAGAAAAGTGGATGAAATGATGGTAAAAGATGGAGGTTGAGTACATATCTTGGTGAAGTTGAAAGAAAGAGATGTGATAGTGATTGTGTATGGAGTTTTGTATTTTAAAATTGAAGTCAAACTCTACTATGTACTAGCTATGGCTGGATTTTTGAAAATATTATCATGTATTTTCTTTTTTCTTTTTTTATAAATGTATTTTGAATGTATTCTTGTATATTTCTTTTTATGTAAATTCATAAATACTTTTGAATGCATTTGTTTAATGAATTGTTTTAGTCTTGCATAATTAATGTTAAGTAAGTGTATTAACGCATGATTAGTGTCACTAATCTTAATTTAATTATGTAGTTAGTTGAATTAATTCATCATATCGTAAATCGATCGGATTAATTAATTTGCCGATTTATCGCACCGATGAAATTGTTTCTAATTGTCTTGAATTTCCTTATGAACTTTGTTAATCACCTTGATTAATTGTTAATAATCATTGATTAGGTTATAATTTGTTAATAACTACTGATTAAGTCATAGTTGCTAACATGGTTTTATGTCGGATGTTACATAGATTTTTAGTTTTGATCATGCAAGGATGTTTAGTATGAAGGCTAAAACTAATTTGATATATTAATTAGAGAGTCACTGATTTATCATATGCTTGATAAATGAAATCTGAGACATTAAAGTCTGATTTAGTTTTCTTGCTCAGGATGATCAAGGTTTAAGTTGGGGAGGTTTGATCGAGTCATTTTATACAGACTTTAATGTGTATAAATGATATTATTTTATGTATTAAGTATTGGTATAATGCTACATTTAATTGTTATTTATCAATTGAAGGATTAAAGCTTAAATGGAGTTAAAGTGAGTAAAATGAGCCTTAGAATGTTCTACTATTAACAAATCTCACTACGTATGTAGGTAATCATCTCAAGCACAAGTCTGGCAAATTTGAGCTCAATCGTAGGTCATTTGTAGAAAGTCAAGCGCAGAGAAGGGCGCACCCCTGCTCCCCAATCGAGTGCTCAACAGAATGAAATTAGCTGCCAAAAGACCCAGGCGTAGGGCAAGCGCAGACCCAAGCACCGGGGGGGAGGGGCAGGCCTGCTCCTGCGTCTGCGCCCAACCCATAAAAAGATTTTTCGCGTTTTTTAGGGTTTTAAAGCTGCCAATATATATATATATATATATATATATATATATATGAGAGAGACATTATATGGAAAAAGGGACGCAAAATTGGAGAGAAAAAGAAGAAGAAAGGCTCAGATTCATCACTCACGATGTAGTCGGCGCGACACCCAACGGCGAAGGGGTTTGGTTCCTTCTACGCTCAATTGTTTCCTCCATCAATCCGACAACTACGAAACATGTTTCCGACAAAATACGGATTGCGATGGATGTGAGTGTCATAACTATGTCTCTGTGGTTAGGTTACAAAGATAAAATCTGAATCATAAATAATTAATTTATTAGCAACCATAGGTCGATTATCCATAATTCCACCCAAACCTTAAATCCGAAGTTGTTGGTGTTCTTACTTCGTTCTTTAAGTTTTCTTAATAAAGCTATAATTATTTTTCCAAAAGTTTCTCTCCATCACTTCATTCCATTAGTTAGTTTAATTAGTAGTTTTTATTGTTTGTTAACAACCATCATAAAATAATATTGATAACCACATGCTTCCTGAGGAGACGATCCTACTTACCCTAACTATAAGTTAAGGTGATTGGTTTTTTATAAATTATTTTTTGAACGCTTTACGACGAGCGTTGTCAACGGGGAATCCGAAACTCGACCCCGACTTTACCGGGGAGTCACCGAACCCGAGTTGAACGGGGTTGGGGATGGGAAACGCTTTAATCCCCGACCCCGACCCCGACCTCGATCCTATTTAATATCATAGTATAAATTTTAGTATTTATGTAATTTGATAATGTAAACTATCACTATAGTGTGTGTCTATATAAATAAATAAATAAATAAATAAATATATATATATATATATATATATATATATATATATATATATATATATATATATATATATATATATATATGTGTCTGGAAATGAGGACCGTGCTTAAAATGAGGACAATAAGAACCAATGAAATTGCTAGAATTTTTGAATCAACCAATAGGAAGCAAGGTGACAATTTTGTAATTAAATAGAGTTTTATATACCTTTTAAATCATTTAAAGGGCAATTTTGTCATTTGTGCACCTTTATATTTTTGGCTAATATATGTCATTTATTAGGCGGTTGTGATTCACGGTGCAACTATATGTCATTAATTAAATATATGTCATTTGGGACGGCGGGTGTGATTAACGACATTCACGGTTTTCAGGCGACGGACGGCGGAGAGGAAGATCGGAGGGTGGCGGTTCACGGCGGTGAGAAGCAGGGGTGTGGTTCACGGCGACATGCATTGAGTAGATGGGTGTGGTTCACGGCGCAGGCATTGAGAATTCCGGCTCAGGGGTTTGGAGAGTGGTTCACGGCGGTTAACGACAAGTCGTTCACGGTAGTTTACGGTTAGACAGCAGAAAGGACTTGTGAGCCATTGCCGATGGTTCACGGCGGTACACATTGCTTAGGCGAGTATGCGGTTAGACGGCAGAGGGTTTTGGCGAGTGGTTCACGGTTAGTTTGGAGTCCAAAGTGGTAGTTCACGACGGTACTTTTTTTTTTTAAAGAAAAATTGTGAATCCTTCTTGGGCAACGACAAGAAATATTGTGAATTATTCATGGGTGGTGGTTCACGGCGGTACTTTTTATTAAAAAAATTGTGAATCGTTCATGGGTAACGACAAGAAAAATTGTGAAGCATTCATGGGTGGTGGTTCACGGCGGGTTTTTTTATTGAGATTATGTTAAAAATATTGCAATATAACAAGAAATTGATATATTTAATTTTTGAATTTTTGAAATTGATAATGATACTATGTTGACCAAAATCAATCTTGGAAATTTGAGTAATTTTGAACATAATATGTTGACCGTAATTTTGAAGAAATTTGAAAAAATTCGTTTTCCTTTTTTAAAATAACAATTAATCATGTTACCATATATAATAATCAAGTAAATGTCCATAATGCCCTTTAAGGAGAGAGATGAGTATTGCTTATGTGGCGATTTTTCATTGGTTCTTATAAGCTTTATTTTAAGCACGGTCCTCATTTGATCCACTCTCTCTCTCTCTCTCTCTCTCTATATATATATATATATATATATATATATATATATATATATATATATATATATATATATATATATATATATATATATGTTAGGCACAAAAAGGCCTCAGTCAAACCTGCTCTACATCTGAGGGGGAGATTTTATATTCAAACCTGTTGATGCATTTGAAGGTTGTATTTAAGGCCTGTTATATGCCTTATTGAAACCTGAAAATGATTTGCAATATCAGTCTAAAGCTGTTCTATACGTTGCATGTGTTGCCACCAAGACAGTTTGTCCAAACTGATCAGTCTGCTGATCAGGCTGGACATAAACTGTCTACGCTGCTCTACACTGTTGAGCAGCTTGGGCACTTTTAAAGTGTTCTGTTCTTTGTGAACAGAACCTGTTCTTTGTGAACAGGCTAAACCCTTTATGGAATTAGTTTCCAAGTCATCATGTATTGTTTTTAACTACCAGATCAGTTTACACAGTTGAAGACAAAGTGGAAAGCAGAACCGCTCAGCCTGCCCAAGCTGTTCTGTTACATGAAGACAAACGGATATTTGAAAAAAGGGTGACAGACCTTTTTCTTATATCAAAATAGGCCTTTACAAGGAAGAAAGACGCAAAGTTGACATTCCTAAAATGGTTAAAGGCAATGCAACAGTAGAAAGTAAAAAGACAAAAGTTCTGCACAAGAGAAGGCAAGTCTGCTTTTCAGAAAAGTGCAGAAAAGTTATATTGTCTTTTCAAACAAGACTTCTCCTTTTTCATTCTGCCCAATGAAGATGTTTCTCTTAGATCCTCTAAGTGAGTATAAAAGGAAGCTTCTAAGGTCAGAAAGAATGTGAAGAAAGCTAAGTGCTTAAACCAAGAGTGAACGTGCAAGTGTGATATTCATGCATGCAAATCTTCTGTAAACAAGCTTCTGTGTGTCTAAGCTGTTTACCAAAGCTGTTCCTTAAAGTCTTGTAAAATACAGTGAGTGCATCTTAGTGAGTGTGTTCATTGTAATCTAGTTTGAGTGTGTCTTAGACTAGAAACCATACTGTTGTATTCTGTCATCTCAGCTTGAACAATTCCGCAGTCAAGCTTGTTTGTAATTAACATTTGTTGATAATACATACAAACATTGAGAAAAAGAGTGTGTAGATTTTAAATACTGTATTCACCCCCCCTCTACAGTTTATTACTATATACTTTGGGAACCTTTCGGGACCTACAACTGGTATCAGAGCAGTTTAGAGTGTGTGTCATTCTAGATCTCTCATAATCCCAAGTTTCCATGGACAACAGTGCTGCAAACTCTTCTTACTATGACAATGGCTCTATGGGCAAGCCTCCAAAATTTAATCATCAAAACTTCTCTGGTTGGAAGTGCAGAATGATGCTCTATTTAGAGAATCTGGATGTACAACTGCCAGAGATAGTGATGGAGGGTCCCTATGTGCCAACCTCTGTTACTACAATAACTCCAGCGGTTGAAGGAGCTGCTCCTGAAATCAGGACCTTTGAGAAAGCAAAAGCTCAATGGTCTGATGAAGACAAGAGAATGGTAGCTCTGGATGCAAAGGCCAGAAACAACCTGGTCATTTCTCTTCCTGATGATGTGTTCAAGCAGGTTGAGAAGATGAAGACTGCAAAGGAGATGTGGGATACTCTGTGTACCGTCTATGATGGACCCACAATCACACTGGACAACAGGATTAACAATCTTGTTAGACAGTATGAACTCTTCTTTGCCAAACCAAAGGAGTCTCTCACAGAAACCTACACCAGGTTCACTGCTCTGGTGAATGATCTCAAAGCTGTTGGGATCACCAAGGACAGTCTTACTTTGGTGAACAAGTTTCTGGACATTTTACCTGAGGAGTGGAACTATTTCTCAACCATCCTAAGAAACTCAGGTACTATCAGAAGTATGGATCTGGTCAATCTGTATGGATCCTTACTGAATGATGAACAATCAAGGCAGCAAAAGAGGAATGCCTTGGAAATGTCCAGAAGAGGTACAGCCTTTGTGGCTAATGTGAGACAGTCTGTTAATCAGGTGAGTGATGTGCTCACTCAACCTGATCAACAGGATGATGATAAGGAGGAGGTGTCTGAAGAAGAAGAGGCTGCAGATCTTACTGAACAAGATGATGAGCAAATGATAGCTATGCTTGTCAAAAAGTTCAGCAAGAGAAGATTTGGAAGAAGTATGCTACAAGGAGGTGCAAGTGCTGGCAAAAAGAAAGCATTTGACAAATCCAAGGCTGAGTGCTTCAAGTGTGGCAAAACTGGCCATATAGCTGCTGACTGTGTGTCAAAAGCTGTTGGTCAGTCATCCAAACCTATCAAGACTAACAGGGATGATGGCTATAGGGTTAAGTACCTTATGGCCATGGCTAAGCTGAGGAAATTGGAAAACTCTGTGTCTTCCAATCGCCAGAAGGGACTCATGGCTGAGACATGTGACTGGGAGGAATCTGATTCATCATCTGATGAAGAAGATAATCAGTGTCTGATGGCCAACTCTGATGTCCCATCAACAAGCAGTTTCAAACAGGACATGGCTGAAGCTGAAGCCTTCAGCAGCTTGGAGAACTGGAATCCTACAATGATGTATAAGGTACAAAATTTTATGGCTTACAGTTCTGAAGAAAAAGTTAAAATGTTTGAATATATGCTTGTTGATCTGAAAGCTGCTGTTGAGAAGCATGATGTTTTATTATCTGAGATCTCCAAGCTTAAAGCTGATCTTAAAACTAAATCCAGTAAACTGGACAGTTTCCATAAGTTGGAAACTGAGCTTGATGAATTAAAACACATCAACTCCATTTTACTGGAAGAAAAGAGAGAAACAGATATAAAGCATGCTAAGCTTCAAAAGATAGTTGACTCTTGGTGCCAATCTGCACAAAAAGTCAGCCATTGTATCAGTCAACAGATTCCTGCTCAAATCCAAGCCTATCTTGGAGGGGATCTTGACACAGCAGCTTCCATTGTTGAAATAAGTAATTTGAAAGAAGACTTGTCCACTCTTGGTGAACTTCCAAATACATTCATCCAAAATGTGAATGGTAAACTTATTTCAACAAACAGGTTTGTCAGGCCTCAAAATACTGACAGCTTGTGTGAACTCAGCTCAAAAGCTGATGTTGGAGTTTGTTCTCCAAAACAGCCTGCTAAGTGCTCTGCTAGCTCACACAAGCAGAAGAAAGGAAAACATGCTCAAACTAAAGCTGTGGATGCTAAGCCTGTTGACAAAACAGGTTCAGAGTCCAAAGCTGTTGGTAAAAAGCATGTTAATCCTTTTGATGCTAAACATTTTGAAAATAAGTTTTCAAAAAGTAAGCAGCCTGTTTTCAACAAGGGTAAGTCTCAGGTTGAAAACAAAACTGCTGTGATTTCAAATAAGTTTTCAAATCATGGTGGTAAGTTGGTTTTAAATGAAAATAAGTTTTTCAAAACCAAACACAGTGAGTATGCTGATAGGCAGCATAAATCACAACTCAGTAGGGGCAAAGGCAAAGCCATTGCTCAAACTGAGACAACTGGGAATAAGTTTCCCAAACCTGTGGAAGCTCAAAGGCCAATCAAGCTTCCTGTCTTTGACATCTGTCCTCCCAAAAAGAGGAAAGAAGAGACAGTCAAAGCTGTGGCCTATGAACTTACCACACAAGCTGTTGATTCTGCAAAAATTGCTAAACCTGCTGAAAGAATCAACAAAAACAGTTCAGAATGTGTTTCTGAAGGACCTTCTTCCAAAAGCACCAAAAAGAGAAAATGTTATAAGTGTGGGAAGAAGACACATCTGGCCAAGGACTGTCCTGAATCTGAGGACATGAGGCCTGTTGGCTCTGCTGTTTCCCTCACAGCTGTAACAAGCAGTGGTGGAAATGACATAGTCACTGAGGATGGTATTCAAACTGATACCATTCAAATAGGGAATATTAGTGTGGACATTCAAAATCCATCAACAAGTGTTGATGAAGTAGGAGAACTCATCTGTGTGATGAGTTCCCCTAAAAATAACTAATAATTCTCTTCTCACTCTGCAGGAAAACCAACCTTCCCAGGTTTGGTACTTGGACAGTGGCTGCTCAGGGCACATGACAGGTTGTAAAGAACTGCTGAGTGATCTCAGGCCTGAAAAAGGGCCAAAAGTCACCTTTGGTGACAATGTGCAGGGATCCACTGAGGGATATGGAACTCTTAAAGCTGGTGCTGCAGTGTTCAAAAGGGTAGCCTATGTGGTTGGGCTAAAACATAACCTTGTTAGCATAAGTCAACTGTGTGATGCTGGCTACAAGGTTAACTTTGATGAGCACCTGGGTTACATATTGGATTCCCAAGGCAAAGTTGTGCTGTGTGCTCAACGAAAAAAAGGTGTATATGTTGTGGATATGCATTCTGCTGATCCCACAACTGAAACCTGTTTTCTCACAAGAACCAATGCTGATCTAAACTGGTTATGGCATAGAAGACTGTCACACCTGAACTTCAAGAACATCAATAAACTCTGTAAGAAAGAGTTGGTGACAGGTTTGCCTTCTATTACTTTTGCCAAAGATAGATTATGCACAGCTTGTGAGAAAGGCAAGCAGAGAAAAACATCTTTTAAATCCAAACACAATTTCTCTATTGATACTCAACTCTTCTTAATCCATATGGACTTGTTTGGACCTGTTAATGTCCCAAGTCTAGGAGGAAGAAGATACACTCTTGTAATGGTTGATGAGTTCTCCAGGTACACATGGGTGATCTTTTTGAAGAGCAAAGGAGAGGCTGCGAGAGAAATTATTGGATTTGTTAAAAAGATGGAAATACTGAACTCTGCCCAAGTAAAGCAGCTTAGAAGTGATCATGGTACTGAATTCAGAAACAGTACTCTTGAAGACTTCTGTGAAGAGAAAGGTATCAGTCAAAACTTTTCAGCAGTAAGAACTCCTCAACAAAATGGAGTTGCTGAAAGGAGAACCCGAACTCTCATTGAAGCTGCCAGAACCATGCTGTGTGCATCAGGTTTGCCTTCATCATTTTGGGCTGAAGCTGTCAACACTGCCTGCTTCACTCAAAACAGATCCTTAGTGGTGAAAAGGTTCAACAAGACCCCCTATGAGCTGCTCAAAGGGAGAAAGCCAAATGTCAGCTATTTCCATGTGTTTGGATGTCCCTGTTTCATTCTGAATCAAAGGGACCAGCTGTCAAAATTTGAACCTAAAGCTGATGAAGGAGTGTTTGTTGGTTACTCTCCTATCTCCAAAGCCTACAGAGTATACAACAACAAAAGAAAGGTGATAGATGAATCTATCAATGTCACCTTTGAAGAGTCCAAGAATGCCTCCACCAAAGCTGTTCCTGAATCAGTTTCAGGAGACCTCAACTTTGATGATCTGATGCATTCAATCAATGAAGAGGACTCAAAAGCTTCCACTACACCCAGTGTGGAACCTGCTAATCATAATGGACATGATGATGATTATGTCAATACACCCTGTGTGAATAAATGTACTGACTTAATTACAACTACATGTCCAGAACCTATCAATGCTGATTTCCCCAGTTCCTCTGCTGATATGTTCAACAGTGGTCAAACATGTTCAACAAGTGAACAGGCTCAAGACAACAGTGTGTCTGAAAATCTTGAGAGCTGTTCAACAGGACCTGCTGAAGATGTTAACAACTCTGGTAAGTCATCATTGAAAAATGATCCTAAGTGGATCAGGTGTCACCCCAATGATCAAATAATTGGTGACATCAATAAAGGGATACAAACTCGGTGGGACAGCTTAGGGAACTTGTGTATGTTCTCTAGTTTTGTTTCACTGATGGAGCCAAAGAAGGTGGATGAAGCACTAAAAGATGCCAATTGGATCACTGCCATGCAAGAAGAACTCAATCAGTTTGAGAGAAACAAAGTATGGAAGCTGGTCCCTGCTCCTAAAGGAAAAACAATAATTGGCACAAAATGGGTTTTCAGGAACAAAATGGATGAGCAAGGTCATGTCATTAGAAATAAGGCAAGACTGGTTGCTCAGGGCTACAGACAGGAGGAAGGCATTGACTATGATGAGACATTTGCTCCTGTGGCCAGGCTAGAAGCAATTCGTTTGTATCTAGCCTACGCTGCTCATAAGAGCATAAAGGTATTTCAAATGGATGTGAAGAGTGCATTTTTGAATGGAAAGCTGCAAGAAGAAGTATATGTCAAGCAGCCTCCAGGTTTTGAAAAGGAACAACACCCAGGTTTTGTCTATAAGTTAGACAAAGCTCTCTATGGTCTCAAACAAGCCCCTAGAGCCTGGTATGACACTCTTACTGAATTTCTTATGAGCAATGGGTACTCCAGAGGTAAAGTGGATACCACATTGTTCATAAAGAAGGTGAAGTCTGATATTATGCTTGTTCAAATTTATGTGGATGACATAATATGTGGTTCTACTAATGAGCAACTATGCAAGAATTTTTCATTACTCATGAAATCCAAGTATGAAATGAGTATGATGGGAGAACTAACTTTCTTTTTAGGATTACAGGTTAAACAAACCTCAACTGGAATTTTTATAAATCAAAGAAAGTACACTTTAGATCTTTTGAAAAAGTTCAAATTTGATCAAAGTTCTCCTATTAAACCCCCAATGGCAACCAATGTAAAATTGGATGCTGATGCCAGTGGCAAAGCTGTTTCAGTAACAGCTTACAGAGGCATGATTGGGAGCTTGCTATACTTGACTGCTAGTAGACCTGATATTATGTTTGCCACCTGTTTATGTGCTAGGTTCCAAGCTAATCCAAAAGAATCACATCTTGCAGCTGTTAAAAGAATCTTCAGATACCTGAAGGGTACTCCAGGTTTGGGTCTTTGGTATCCCAAAGACTCAAGCCTTGAACTAACAGGTTATTCAGATTCTGATTTTGCAGGCTGCAGGTTAGACAGGAAAAGCACAACAGGTGGATGTCAACTCCTTGGTGGAAAGTTGATCAGTTGGAGCAGCAAGAAGCAGAACTCAGTGTCCACTTCTACTGCTGAAGCTGAATATATTGCTGCTGGAAGCTGCTGTGGGCAGATTCTGTGGATGCAGCATCAGCTTGAAGTTTATGGCCTTGTGTATAGGAAAACTCCTATTCTGTGTGATAACACAAGTGCCATAGCCATCTCCAACAATCCAGTTATTTCACTCAAGAACCAAGCTTGATGAAGTCAGACATCACTTCTCAGGGATCAACTCCAAAAAGGTAATGTGGAGGTAAGTTTTATTTCCACAAATGACACAGCTGCAGGACATTTTCACCCAACACCTCTGGATGAAACAGTTTTAATTACCTTGTCAGCAAGCGGCGGGATTTTAAACAAGAGTGACTAGTGTCTCTCAACGTCTATATAATTCGTATGTCTCCACCACTGCTCAAGTTTCTCTAACAGCTTAGACAGAACAGGTATACTGATCTGTACTTAGTCTGTTGTCCTGAAAAACTTGACACAGCTTGAAATACAACAGGATAACAAAAACCATTTAACCTTGTTTATTCGTCCAGCTGCTCGAGGTTCAGTCTTACTGTTCACTTCTTCACACTGTCACTGTTCATCGTTCGAACTCAACTGTT